>JAVLUX010000014.1:43198054-43633054 GCA_032164185.1 Moxostoma hubbsi | reverse complement strand
CTGTGATTTGACCACTATTAAAATACACATGTTCGTCTGTTATATCTGGACCTCCTGATATAGCCTAGAATCCTTCAACTATTATTCAGTGTACCATTTGTAGACTTTTAAATTGTCTTGTTTCCCAGGTAGATTTCACAGACTGATCTAATATTAGGTTGACTTTTCTTTAGCTAAAATTGGTCTATGCTTAATGAAATTGTCAATATAATACAGTGAAGAGGAATGCACATTTTATAACTGGAACCTCTCCACCCAAACCTAAACCTAACCGTCAGTGGAGTAAAAATGTAATGTTAGAGGGTGAAATGCAACCTCTGAATCATGCTCGTTACTGATTATGCGAACGCGATTACTTCCTGGTTTCAACACGGGATCCAAATTTGGGTTTCCCATGCTGCTTACACAACAGACTTCCAGTCTCACCACAGGGGAAGGTAATCGCATTGGAGCCGATGCAAAAATGTCTGATGGGAGATGCCGTTTGTAAGTGAGTCACATAATATGGCCGATCCTCGGGTACTGGAAATCTTGGAAACAATATGCTGACTTTCTGTGTGATCCTGTTGAGATTTCCATGACCTGAGCATTGATGATGTCTCAGCTGAGCACCTCAAGTAGAAGCCGCTGTCAGTGGTGCTCCTCACATGTTGCAGAAACCCTGAGGGGCCATAATTAGTTAGTTGGTTTGCTGTTGTATCTTTGAAGAAGCTGATCTGCTCAGACATGTACCACAGTAGCCACCTTACATCTGTCATAGACAGAGTTATTAAAACATACACATACTAACCCTAACAACATAAAAATAATTAGACAGAGGAAGCTATTAAACAGGGACAGTGAGGAAGGATGTCTGATAAGCTTGAAAGGCTTCAAACATTGTCTCTGGATGTTTGTTGAAAGAGATGAAAGACAGATGAAAGGAAGAGTGGCTTCTCTTTCAGTTAGCATCAAAGTTCAGGTGGCCCCGTGTATCAGACATCAGATCAGATTGACTGGACTCTGGAGTCTGCCAGTGAATTTGTGAATTCAGTTTAAGGTAATTCTATTTTTGCAAACCCAAACATTTATGAAATGCACCGATCAGCATTTTAAAACTAAACTAAAACTAAAAACAAATAAAAAAACAAACAAAAAAAAAACATTAAAACTACCTGCCTAATATTGTGTAGGTCCCACTCGTGTGGCCAAAATTGCGCCAACCCACATCACGGAATAGCATTCTGATATGATATTCTTCTCAGCACAATTGTACAGAACGGTTATCTGAGTTACCGTAGACGTTGTCAGTTGAAACCAGTCTGACCATTCTCCAATGGCCTCAAGTCAAGTCAATTTTATTTGTATGGCGCCTTTCACAACACACATCGTTTCAAAGCAGCTTTACAGAAGTTCTTTGTATGGCGCCTTTCACAACACACATCGTTTCAAAGCAGCTTTACAGAAGTTCAGCATTAACAGACGATAAATCTGTAATGTCTATAATGTCGGTGAATCATCATTGTGTAATTAGATAAAATACGATTGTTAATAAGTCATTAAATGATAATTGTATTAATAACCCCAGTGAGCAAGCCAAAGGTGACTGTGGCAAGGAACACAAAACTCCATAAGATGTTGATTAATGGAGAAAAATAACCTTGGGAGAAACCAGACTCACTGTGGGGGCCAGTTCCCCTCTGACTAACATCATGAATATAATGTAAATATTACTTATGTATAGTTAAAGTCATGGTTTAAAATTATTAAACTAAGTAAGTGTTAAGGGTCAGTGTTTAAACATTGATTGTGTTTGAACTGTAAGATTAATGAACAATGTCTTTGAAGTTCATCCTGGATTATCTGCAGAAGTTCACATAGATGCAATTGTCCTTGTTAATTGGCTGATGAAGGCTTTTTTGGCAATTGTTAGTCTATGTATTCCATTTCAAGTGTGTAGTCCATCAATAGACTGAGGTGATGCAGGCAGAGATCAGGGATGTGAAACGCAGTTCAACCTGGCCGGTAATTTCGGTGAGGTTTGGTGTGGTCCATTCTAAGTCCAAGGTTCAATCAATGGCATATGGAGTATCCCATGTCTTATGGTTGGAGTTGGCATCAGTTCATCCCCTGAAGTCCATCATAATCAACTTAAGTGATGTTTGGCTGGCACCGACTGCATTTAGTCATCATCATTCAGCGACATGTAGCAGTGGAGTCCAATACGAAGCAGGAATGGAGCTGGATCCAGCCGGTTTTGGTGACCTCAGGATATGAATCCCAAGGTTGAGACAGGGAAACAAATAAAATAATATAAACATAGATGCCATTCAATTTATTGCAGTGTTATAGATCATGATCAATGTTTCTGGTTTCTGGTTCTGGCAGACTAACTAAAGCAGCCTAATTTTGGGTTGGAGGATAAATTAGGTGTATGCCTGACTAAATAGATGAGTCTTTAGTCTGACTCTCAAACAGTGTTAGGGAGTCAATTCCATATTTTAGGAGCCAAATATGTAAAAGATCTACCTCCTTTTGTGAATTTTGATATTCTAGGAACTATTAACAGGCCAGAATTTTGAAATCGTAATGAACGTGATGGAATATAGAGTCACTTAAGTACTGTGGAGCTAGACCATTCAAAGCTTTGTACGTAGTTAACAGAATTTAAAAATTAATACAGAATTTAACAGGTAGCCAATGTAATGATGATAAAATGGGGCTAATATGATCATATTTCTTGGTTCTCGTTAGCACTCTGGCTGCTGCATTTTGAACCAATTGGAGTTTATTTATTGATCTTGCTGGACATCCTCCCAGTAATGCATTACAATAATCTAGTCTTGAGGTTATGAACGCATGAAATAGTTTTTTGGCATCAGCAACACAGAGCATGTGCCTTAATTTAGCAATATTTCTTAGGTGGAAGAATGTCAATTGGAAATTGGTAATTTGATTTTCAAAGGACAGATTGGTATAAAATATTACACCTAAGTTCTTCGCTGTTGAAGATTATGTAACAGTACATCCATCGAGAGTCAAATTATATTGTAGTGTCTTATTTTTAGAGTTTTTTGGTCCAATAATTTGTACCTCTGTTTTGTCAGAATTGAGTAGAAGGATATTTCTGGCCATCCAATCTTTTACTTCTGGCCATCCAATCTTTTATTTCATTGATACACTGATATTTGTATATCAGTTGATATTCATTGATATTTGGAGAATTGGGAAATCTCATCAGGTTTTGAAGAAATATAAAGTTGTGTATCATCGGCATAGCAGTGGAAACTTATTCTATGCTTCCTGATAATATCCAGCAGGGGAAGATATACAAGGAGAAAAGCAGAGGCCCTAAAACTGATCCCTGTGGCACTCCATATTTTACTTTTGTTTGGTTTGACAATTCCTCATTTACAAAGACAAAGTGGTAGCGGTCTGCTAAATATGACCTAAACCATGCTAATGCAACTCCACAAATCCCAACATAATTCTCTAGCCTATTCAAGAGAATGTTGTGATCTATCGTGTCGAATGCAGCACTAAGATCTAAAAGCACTAGGAGAGAAATGCAGCCACGATCATCAACAAGGTGTTTCCGATCAAGGGCGTGCTGAGTGACTCCAGTCAGGCTTCCTTAAGCAACCAATTGGCCCGGTTACTAGGGTGGGTTAACATTGGGTTAACCTCCTCGTGGTCGCTATAATGTTGTTCTCGCTCTCGGTGGGGAGCGTGGTGAGTTGTGCGTGGATGCCGCGCAGAATAGCATGAGCCTTCACACGCACTAGGTCTCCACGGTAACGCGCTCAACAAGCCACATGATAAGATGCACGGACTGACTGTCTCAACTGCCACCACGAGAACCTAGAGTGCATTGGGAATTGGACATTCCAAATTGGGGAGAAAAGGGGAGAAAAAAAAACAAGGCATTTCCGTCCGCAGAACTGCCTCTCACTGGATGTTTTTTGTATCTGGCACCATTCTGAGTAAATTCTAGAGACTGTTGTGTGTGGAAATCCCAGGAGATCAGCAGTTACAGAAATACTTAGACCAGCCCGTCTGGCACCAACAATCATCCATGCGATTATCTAATCAGCCAATCGTGTGGCAGCGGTGCATAAAATCATGCAGATACTGGTCAGGAGCTTCAATTAATGTTCACATCAACCATCAGAATGGGGAAAAAAATGTGATCTCAGTGATTTGGAGCGTTGCATGATTGTTGGTGCAAGACGGGCTGGTTTGAGTATTTCTGTAACTGCTGAATCACAGACACACACACACACAAACACACACACTCACACACGCACTCTCTCTCACACAAATACACACACTCACTCTCTCTCACACACACACACACACACACACACACACACACACACACACACACTCTCTCACACACAAACACACGCACACACTCTCTCACACACAAACACACAAACACACTCTCTCTCTCTCATACACACACACACACACACACACACACACACAAACACATACATACGCTCACTACCTTGTTACTCCAATGCTGAAAAGCAGTGCATCCTCCATTGGTAGTTCTAAAGTGATGTTTTCGAACTAGCAATAAAGGCTTTAGCTGTATCAAAGCTAGATACCACAGTTCAATACAACAGTTTCTATATTATTTCAAATATCTGTGGGAAACACAGATGCTGATGCTGAGAATCTTGGTGATTTTGAAGCAATGTTACTTCTGACGAGAGTTGCAACAAAAAAGGAAATCCCAGAAGCGATCTCTCAGTTTAACCCTTTCGATCACTCAAAAACAACCTCACACACACACAAACGCACTACCTTATTTCTCAAGTAAGTGCTCCAGTAAAGCAGTGCAGGCATCACAATATTTGACTGTATCAAAGTATTGAATTATTGAAAAACAATGCACCCACTACGCTTTGTGGAATTACCACCTCGGGTGTGCATTATTTTTCAACAATTCAATGTTGTCGTCAATTATTCCTTACTTAGTGTCACACAGTGGACATTTAACCTCAGAAATTCCGCAAAATGTGTTATGAACCACGTAATGTCATTTTGCAAAAAATATTGCCACAGTCACGTAATTTTCAAGAAATCTGGCTGGATAAATCATGGCTGACTGTGAACAGCGTATTTCTACAATGGTGTTGGGAACCGAAAACTTGTTTTGGCATGATGCTGCATCACACCACTAGGTGACAGTATAAGTCCAAGATGACTTCCATTTCGGCCAGTTGAGATATTCCATTGATTCCTTTAGTGAAAGTGTCTCTAAAAGTATGTGAAATTCCGACTGGATGTCAGACTTGTGTATTTCCTATCAGATCAATCAAACGCATACTGTCAGTTTTATTTCCATTCAGAGAAGTTATGGATACACAGTGAGAAGGAACAGGAGAGAGACCGAATCTGTATGTATCAATGCCTAGTGTTGTTCTTGAGGTTGAGCATGAATGTCTCCCAAAGCTAATGACCCACTAATACATTTTTCCTCTGATTTTGTGGCATAAGTGTGATGTCTGTTAGCAGGTAAATGTTAGTTGTTGATGACCGTCTGATGCATTTTACACACACAAAAAAAACAGCAAGGCATGGCTGAAATTACCAGCTACAATCTGATTGTTTGGCTGCTATGTAATTTCCGAGAGTCAGATTGCATAAGGATTTATTAGTCTTCCAGGGAGTCATGTTTAAAAGGTATCAGGTTGATACAATTAGGGATTAGGTAGAGCCAGTCACTGGATGGACAAAGTTTGCCAGGTTAGTCGCGTCAAATCTGACCTGCTCTTGAACATGACCTCACTTTTGAAATCAAAGTGTGGCTGGTCTATTTACATTTCAGTCAGAAGGTCTCTTCCTGTCTAAATGGGCAGTTCTTGGCCACAAAAACCTGCAATATTTTCTAGAATTTATTCCCATAGAAGTAAGTCTGCCTGTGCAAGGCTAGACTAACATTAACAGCCCCACCAGCTCAACTCCCTGCCGAGTTAACGGCCCTGGACTGTTTTCATGACCTTGGAGAATACCTACCAGTGTGGAATTTCTCTGTGGCTGTTGGTGGGCAGGGCTCTTGTGGCCTTGGCAGTGCCAGTGTGGTCTGGTCCAAACTTTTTGACACATCCTCATCTTCCTTTTCATGTTGATGGGCTGCAGTATGTGAGGGAGCTGGAGAGGAATGTTGTTTAATTGATCACCCTTTTCATTCTTAACCGGTGATTGTGACAACTGAAAAAGAAGGGCACTTGTGGTATCCCTGACTGTGATCAAGTTGTTTTATGTTGGTACAGTAAGTGGGAAAATCACTTAAAAATAAACACTCCCATCTCCTTCACCTCTGCTCGGTGTGTGGACTAGGATATGCACAACTACTCATTTTAACTAGTCTACTTGTATGGAGGAGTTTGTGTGGATGTTGAATGAGTCTGAGGCTGAAGCCCTCCTAAATAGGATCTAGCAATGCTTATGTTAACAAGTATACTAACTTTTGGGGAAAAAAGGGGAAGAATTGCTTGTTGTGGTTGATATTATGCAACAGTTGTAATACAAAATTTTTTCTCCAGAAATCATTTTCACACAATAATATATTGAAACGGTTCCGGGCCTGAGTTTCTGATTATGTTTTGGCCTGTGTGATCCCACCCACTGTCCACATCCCAATAGTGCTTCATCACCCTGGGTTGCCAGATTTGAAACACGTTAGCAGGAAAACACAGCACGCTGCAGCCATGTATACATCTAGCTAACACTGAATAGTTATTAAAAATCCACATGAGCTGGTTTATAATTTGCAAACAATAAAACCACTCCAAACGTATACATTAGCTGGTCAATTTACAGTATAAGGCTTGTCGCTCGCCATTGTCAGTTTGCTCGTTCCTGTTGCGTGTCCTCAACCTGGCAACCCGCACGAGGGGGAAAAACCCAATATTTTAAGTTTGTACTGCAGTACCCATTTTAAATGCTTGATGTCAATGTTACATATTGCTCCTTAAAAATAATAAATTTTTATAATTGATTTTCATAGTTGAAGTATGTAATTTCTGTGCAACTAGTGCCACCAAGCGGAATTGAAAAAAATAAATAAATAATTGTTTTGAAAGCAGCTTTCTGAATACACCTAATCAGCTGTTGGTCAAAGAAATAGATTGTCCTCCCCAACTCATGGCATTGGTTGAGTCAACGTTATTGTCTCTCTTGAGACAGGTCACTCAAAACAAACTTTTTATAGCACCACAGAGATACAGTGTTTTTTAGTTTTCAAGAAAATCAACCTATGAATGGCTTACTTATGGGTGTCTCTGCATATGAAGCTGTGATAGGAGAAACTATTTTAACACCAAAAAAGTTATACACTTCACCTTTAGTATTGAAAGTCTTGGTCTGGGACAAGGTTTAAGCAATCAAATTAAAACGTTTAAACATTTAAAGCATTTGAAAACTACCAAAAATAAATGATAAAGGCCTAGTGTCAGTTTTACTGTGACCTTCAAATAAATAAATACAAAATATTTTCAATAGAAATCAATCACTGGGACATGAAATTGCACAAAGTTGAATAAACACTCCTATATATTTTTAGCCAATATTTCTCACACTTCTTCCGCTACCTCGGGTAACTTTGTTTGCGTAGCATCTCATCACAATGCATTCCAGGACTGCCTTCTCCATGAAGAATACATGTGACGTGATTTTTACGATTTAGGTCCAAACGGGATATCAAAACAGCCTTCACGTCAAGAGCATGCTTAAAATGCAGCCTAGGTAGGCAGCTCACAAGGTTTTGGAGCAGAATTATGTCATGTCTCTTTCTGTCCTAATATAAAGTAGTACTTTTATTTATTTACCAGACTGTGTGAAGGTTCGCAACACTTTTCACATGCTCATACAATGTCTCCACATCACTGGTGGCTGTATCGTTTTACTGCATTAAAACAAGCTCCCTGATAGGCACTCTTCACATGAGGTCCTGAGTTAGGACTGTAACAAAAGTGCCTTTTGTGTTGTTTTTAACAAGAGACTTTTAAGTTTGTTAAAAGGAAGCAATGAGCAGTAAAATATACTTTTCCTGAGACCAGCTGTGTAGTGGGCTATGAACCGCACCACACATGCTATCAGAGCATCAATGACTAACACATGTTCCTCACCCGCCACAGATGTGACTTTCCACCAGCAGCTTATTGAAGAGCTCGGCTCAGTGTCGGTGTGTTGTTGAAGTGTTTCAGATTATATGTGTGAGTGTGAGTTATGATTTGACTGTGGTCACAAGGTAATTCCCCAGTTTAATCAGTAAGTCAGTGATCTTCCAAAAGAGAAGGACCTTACAGAAGCTAAAACAAATACCTTCTGTCTCTCTTCTCCCTGTGTGCACTGAAAAACATCAGCCTGCTCATACGCATGTAGTTAGTTCCTTCATTACGCTGTGAAAACTGGGATTTGTTCCATCTAAAATATTGAGAAATGGAAATCAGATACATTTCCAGGTAGTGCCCATTGAAAAAAGACTAGAAAAAAAGTGTTGATGGCAAAGCTGTGGACAGATGTGTTTAATTGCATTAATTCATTAGATCTGGCTCGTGGCAATAGTGCAAATTGGTTACACAACAGAGTCTGTCGGCAGGAATGCTGTTGTGGTTCACGCTCGGACAAGATACACCTGAAAACGACATGTCATCTCACTGAATTCATCATGTCCCAAAATATATCTCTTGCTCCCAATTATTTCTGTTTGATTCTACTTCAGCAAATCTATTCATCAAATTGCTTAATGACTGTGTGTGTGTGTGTGTGTGTGTGTACAGTACTATGCAAAAGTTTTAGGCAAATAAGATGTTATGTTTCACAAAAGCATTTGTCTTAAGATGGTTATTTATATCTTCAGCTTTAGTTTGTCAACAGGAAATATAAATGTTGGACTCCCAAACATTACTTTTACAAATTGAAAAGAGTTGAATAGTAGAACAGGGAGCCCTGCAACAGATGTCATGGCCCCCACAGAGTCCCCCACTGAACATCAAGTCAGTCTGAGATTACATAAAAAGACAGAAGCAATTGAGACAGCTGAAACATATAGAAGAACTGTGGCAAATTCTCCAAGAATCTTGAACATCCCATCTGCCAACAACCAAGAAAAACAGTGTCCAGGTGTATCTAGGGGAATTGGTGCTGTTTTAAAGGTAAAGGAAGTCACACCAAATATTAACTTTTTTATGTTTACTGGACTTTGATGACATTAAGTGATAAATGAAAACTATTTATGTCATTATTTTTAACAACATTATTTTTCACAAGTGCCTAAAACTTTTTCACAGTCCTGTGTATATACAGTGTGTGTATATACAGGTGCTGGTCATATAATTAGAATATCATCAAAAAGTTGATTTATTTCAGTAATTCCATTCAAAAAGTGAAACTTGTATAATGTATACATTCATTCCACACAGACTGATATATTTCAAGTGTTCATTCCTTTTAATTTTGATGATTATAACTGACAACTAATGAAAACCCCAAAATCAGTATCTCAGAAAATAAGAATATTGTGAAAAGGTACAATATTGAAGACACCTGGTGCCACACTCTAATCAGCTAATTAACTCAAAACACCCGCAAAGGCCTTTAAATGGTTTCTCAGTCTAGTTCTGTAGGCTACACAATCATGGGGAAGACTGCTGACTTGTCAGCTGTCCAAAAGACGACCATTGACATCTTGCACAAGGAGGGCAAGACATAAAAGGTCATTGCTAAAGAGGCTGGCTGTTCACAGAGCTCTGTATCCAAGCACATTAATAGAGGCGAAGGGAAGAAAAAGATATGGTAGAAAAAAGTGTACAAGCAATAGGGATAACCGCACCCTGGAGAGGATTGTGAAACAAAACCCATTCAAAAATGTGGGGGAGATTCACAAAGAGTGGACTGCAGCTGGAGTCAGTGCTTCAAGAACCACCACGCACAGACGTATGCAAGACATGGGTTTCAGCTGTCGCATTCCTTGTGTCAAGCCACTCATGAACAAGACACAGCATCAGAAGTGTCTCGCCTGGGCTAAAGACAAAATGGACTGGACTGCTGCTGAGTGGTCCAAAGTTATGTTCTCTGATGAATGTAAATGTTGCATTTCCTTTGGAAATCAAGGTCCCAGAGTCTGGAGGAAGAGAGGAGAGGCACAGAATCCACGTTGCTTGAAGTCCAGTGTAAAGTTTCCACAGTCAGTGATGGTTTGGTGTGCCATGTCATCTGCTGGTGTTGGTCCACTGTGTTTTCTGAGGTCCAAGGTCAACGCAGCCATCTACCAGGAAGTTTTAGAGCACTTCATGCTTCCTGCTGCTGACCAATTTTATGGAGATGCAGATTTCATTTTCCAACAGGACTTGGCACCTGCACACAGTGCCAAAGCTACCAGTACCTGTTTTAAGGACCATGGTATCCCTGTTCTTAATTGGCCAGCAAACTTGCCTGACCTTAACCCTATAGAAAATCTATGGGGTATTGTGAAGAGGAAGATGCGGTACGCCAGACCCAACAATGCAGAAGAGCTGAAGGCCACTATCAGAGCAACCTGGGCTCTCATAACACCTGAGCAGTGCCACAGACTGATCGACTCCATGCCACGCCGCATTGCTGCAGTAATTCAGGCAAAAGGAGCCCCAACTAAGTATTGAGTGCTGTACATGCTCATACTTTTCATGTTCATACTTTTCAGTTGGCCAACATTTCTAAAAATCATTTTTTTTGTATTGGTCTTAAGTAATATTCTAATTTTCTGAGATACTGAATTTGGGATTTTCATTAGTTGTCAGTTTTAATCATCAAAATTAAATGAAATAAACATTTGAAATATATCAGTCTGTGTGGAATGAATGTATACATTATACAAGTTTCACTTTTTGAATGGAATTACTGAAATAAATCAACTTTTTTGATGATATTCTAATTATATGACCAGCACCTGTATATATACAGTATATATATGTAACGATCCACACCGTCTTTGGTTTGTGTACCTTTTATTTTAAGTTTTGGCACCTTTTATGTTCCATATTGTTCTTTGTTTATGCACTCTTATTTTGAAAGTCTTGTCATGTCCTGTTTTCCCTCCTTGTCTATGTGTCCGGTTTTCATTGGTTTATTGTTTGATTACTTTATTATCTGTTCTAGCTTTGTTATTGGTTTTAGTTAATTGCCTTGTTATCTTGTTTTGAGTTCTGTTCTCCCATTGGCTTTTGTTTCCCCTTTGGTTTTGTATTTAGGCCCTCTTGTTCACCTTGTCCTTTGTTGGTCGTTGTTTGATGTTCAGTCCATGTTGTTCCCGAATCCTGCCTTAGTCCGTGTTCCTGCCTATGCCCTCCTTGGAAGACTCCCCATGTTATTATCTTGTGTTCATATCTTTATTTTCCCCTCGTGGATGTTTCATTTGTTCCTGTGTTTATACTTCCCTTTACTTTGTTGTATTTAAATAAAGCTGCACCTGGATCCTTACTCCCTCGTCTGCCCACTTCGTCACAGAAAATAAAAGGTACACAAACCAAAGACGGTGTGGATCGTTACAATATATATATATATGAGAAAAGAAGGCTTTGAAAAATATTTCCTTATTGTTTATTCTTTTGGTCTTTCATTCAAAATATTCTCAAAAATCTATCATCAAATAAATATCAAACAATTCCAAACACAACACAAGTTTTATCAAAAAACAAATGTTTTCGTCAAATATATGTGTGGCAAAATAATTGCAAAATACCCCCCCTCCCCCCTTTGCCAAGATAACAGCTGCGAGTCTTCTCCTATAATGCCTGATGAGGTTGGAGAACACATGGCAACTGATCTGAGACCATTTTTCCATACAGAATCTCTCCAGAACATTCAAATTTCAACTCTCATCTTCAGTTCACCCCACAGGTTTTCTATGGGGTTCAGGTCAGGAGACTGGGATGGCCATGGCAGAACCTTGATTTTGTGGTTATTGAACCATTTTTGTGTTGATTTTGATGTGTGTTTTGGATCATTGTCCTGCTGGAAGGTCCAACCAAGGCCCATTGTAAGCATTCTGGCAGAAGCAGTCAGGTTTTGATTTTATATCAGTTGGTTTTTCATGAGAGTCATGAGTGTCCATGATGTCATGCATCACCGCACCACAACATTAAAGATCCACCACCATACTTAAACGTGGGCATGAGCGACTTTTCCATATTGCTGCCAAAAAGCTCTTATTGTTTTATCTGACCATAGAACCCTGTCCCATTTGAAGTTCCAGTAGTGTCTGGCAAACTGAAGACGCTTGAGTTTGTTGTTGGATGAGAACAGAGGCTTTTTTCCTTGGAACCCCCCCTAAACAACTTGTGGTGATATAGGTGATGTTTGATGTTTTTTTGAGACTTTCTGACCCCAAGACCCAACTAATTTCTGCAATTTTCCAGATGTGATCCTTAGAGAATTTTTAGCCACTCGAACCATCCTCCTTAATGTGTGGAGACAATATAGACACACATCCTCTTTCAGGACGATTTGTAACTGTGTGCTATCTCATATTTATACCCATGTGAAACAGGAAGTCATAACTGAACAATTTCATGGTGCTTGTCACACAGGTGTATTAAAAAATGTAAATATGAATGGGAATAAACTTCAGATATATTTTACTCATAAGAATTTTTAGGGTTGCCAACAATTGTGGCAAACGTGTTTTGGAGAATAATATTTAATTATGAGATTTTTTTGCCCTTTCAATTAGTTTAATTAGTTCTAAAGGTTAGATTTTAGTGAATATTTTGAACAAAAGGTCAAAAGGACAAACTACAATAACCGAGAGCAGACAACAAAAAATAAGAACACATTTTTGCAAACAAACACAGCTTGACGGAGTGCAACTCCAATCGCAGGCATCTCAAGACATGTACAGAGCGGTTACCTGAGTTACCATAGACTTTGTCAGTTTGAACCAGACTGGCCATTCGCTGATGGCTCATATAACCACTCTGTACAATTGTGGTGAGAAGAATATCATCTCAGAATACAGTATACACTCACACACACACACACATATTTTGATCAAATTAATTCCATTTGATGTAGATTAATCAAATGCATAAATATTTGCTGAAAAAGCCATCAAATAAAGCTAATTTTATATGTAATATATTATACACTTATTCATGTGATTATCTAATCAGCCAATCGTGTGGCAGCAGTGCAATGCATAAAATCATGCAGATACGGGTCAGGAGCTTCAGGGAATGATCAAATCAACCATCAGATTGGGGGAAAAAAAGGATCTCAGTTATTTGGATCATGGTATGATTGTTGGTGCCAGACGGGCTGGTTTGAGTATTTCTGTAACTGCTGATCTTCTGTGATTTTCACACACAATAGTCTCTAGAGATTAATCAGAATGGTGCCAAAAACAAAAAGCATCCAGTGAGCAGCAGTTCTGCAGATGGAAATGCCTTGTTGATGAAAGAGGTCATCAGAGAATGGCCAGACTGGTTTGAACTGTCAAAGTCTACGGTAACTCAGATAACCGCTCTGTAAAATTGTTGTGAGCAGAATATCATTTCAGAATGCACAACATTTCAAACCTTGAGGCGGATGAGCTACAGCAGCAGAAGACCACGTCAGGTTTCACTTCTGTCAGCCAAGAACACAAAGCTGAGGCTGCAGTGGGCCTACCATCTGTGTACCTCAGCAGAAATAAAGATTCATCAGACCAGACAATGTTTTTCCCATCTTTAACTGTCCAGTTTTAGTGAGCCTGTGCCCACTGCAGCCTCAGCTTTCTGTTCTTGGCTGACAGAAGTGGAACCCGACATGGTCTTCTGCTGCTGTAGCCCATCTGCCCCAAGGTTCGACGTGTACAGGTATACCTGATAATGTGGTCGTTGAGTGTATATTAAATACAATAATTCAGATAATCCATAGATTGTCACATTATTGTGACAGACGAGTATAACATTGATAAGATAATACAAAAAGTGGGTTTACATATCAATATATTATTTTGTTTATTTGCATCTCATTGAACATAAGCCTATCACTGGCCTACAGTCCACAGCCATCCATTTTACAGTTGTAATTTTGTCTGAGGTAGACTTAAGAGATGTTTTAACAGGACATGTTCTTGCTTGCCATCTGTACACATGGATCATGCATGTACTTTTTGTGCAACTCACTATGTGGTTGTGTTGCTTTTCACAGATTTTCAGCACTTGCCAAAAACAGTACATTTTTAGGATGCTGTTTTAAGTTAAATGTGTTTTGAAACTTAAAAAAACGCATCCAAAGACCCCTCTACTCTGCTCTTTTCAGCTGTCTTTGATCAGCATTTGTTGCCTGTACAGCTGGAGCTGAGCTGACTGCCCCCTGCTGACTGGGACTCGCTAAAACATGAAGATGGGACTTTAAGATTAGGAAAATTCCTTATACAGTTGTAAATACCTGTGCTGGTATGTTTGTAACAGACGTTTAAGGTGAAGTGTCCATTTTCTCTACCACTAGCATCAAAGTAAATTGCTAAAATATTGACTAGTTGCCACATCTTCAATTTTGGTGTGACTAGCGGCACAATTACAAGTAACCTTTTGTACTGCCCCAAAATCAAGCTTACTTTTACCTGAATATGAACATTACATTGAGATGGGAGAAGTATTTAAACATCCAAGAAATAACACACATCACCTTTAAAATAAGATCCCAGCCCTTGTAAAATGTCAATGAGAAAGATCTGTACTGCCCCATGAGTGTCCTCTCGGATCTATGGCTGCTTTTGTCTGTTAAATCCATTTCCTGCTGTTTCCTGTCAAGTGCTGCAGAAGCGGCATGCGGGTCAGCGCATCTGATTAACCCCACTCGCTTGGCCGAGAGATTCAGCACTCTCCCACACGTCATTCAGGATGACAAATGTCAATGAGAAAATCTTTGTTTACTCCATGTGGATGTGGAAGCAGTGTATGATTTTTAAATAGCAGCTCCTCGTGCAAGTGTGACGGTATTAATGACAACTATATTCAGACAGTCACAGAAGTCACTGCATGGGTGAACAAATGTAGTTACGTCCTCTCCATGCATTAATTTGATTGAGTGTTTCCACATCAGATGGTGTGTTGTGTTTGGGGTCGTCTGAGGTCAGAACACATGGCGGTTCCTCCAGAAGCTTTTACAGGAACTCTGATCCAAGTTGAGCTTCCACACTACTTTTAGCCTCAGCTGTTATAATTCACTTATTAACATGAAACCAACTAACACAGCTCTGTGATTGGCTGCAGAGAGCCGTTGTGCTGGAACAATGACCTCACTGCTCTGCCACGGCAACAGTTGCTCAGTCCCTGATCCTGCGTTGATTGTGCATTCCAAGGCTTAGAGAGCATTTTAATTTAGCCAATCAGTTCATCTTAAATCAGCAAGGCTCTAAGCCCAGTCTGCCATGTCAAACACAAACAGCCGCATGCCCTTGACCTCACACACACACACACACACACACACACACAGAGAGCTCAGCGATCAAGCTACTTACACCGTTTCGGTGAAAGGTCCTTTGTCTTTTGTTAAGGGAAACGAACAGTGTTAGTCCTTTCGTTCTGGTTAAAAAAGTATAAAAACTACTGTGAGTATTAAACTCTGCAATTAATTCACCCCATCTATTTTAAACCAAATGCCTAAAACCTAAAACTTGAACACTATTATTTTGCTGTCTTGGAAGCACTGAATTGTCCTTCAGTAAATGAAAATCTAGTTTATTCTATTTTCTGTCCATTCTGTTTCTCGAAAGGGAGGAAACCATTTTCACGTCTTCAGTCACATCTCACACAGAATGTCCTGGCCGTTCTGTCACTCCAGCTGTGAAAGAGTGTTTCTCCATGTTACTGTCCTCTGACAGTTTGAAAAGGAGTGATTTAATCTGAACTGATTACATTTCACAGCAGAGGAACATAAAAGAAATGAGCTCTTTCATCTGCATTTAAATTGCTCTCAGATCTTATTTCTGTTTCGCCCATTTCCTTGTTTAGATCTGTGAACAGACAAATACTTTGTGTATGAAACAGTTGTGAAGATATGTTGTCACAGGCATGAACGTCAAAATAATGGAATATGAAAAATAAAATAAAAACCATTTATAACTATTCTTACCTAAAGCAACAGATCACCCCAAAAAAGGAAAAGAAAACTGCATCCTTTACTTTCTTCTATGAAATACAAAAGGAGATATTTAGCTGCATGTTTATGTAGCTCATTTACATAGTAAAACAAAAGTAGATGGCTACAGAAAAGCACAATTAAAGTAGTCCAAACCTCTATGCAATATTCCAAGTCTTTGGAAGTCATATGATAGCTTTGCTAGATGTAAGAGACAGTCTGAAATAAAAGTTCTTATTCACTGAAACCTAAAATCTCATTTGCCTACATGATCTCATGAGGATTTGTATGTACTCTTACATAAAGTGTGGTTCTAGCACACGTATATTTGCTTATGTTTGCATAGACACCGAAACGTAAAATATTGATGTATTGACAGCTTCTAAATCATAAGCGCATTTGCGAGTGAAAATTACTGCGAATGTGGAAAATGATTTTGAATTTACAGTATAATTTAGCTTATCATCATAATAAACACTGCCTAATCCATCTAACTGCATATGTAAAGTACTTTTAAAAGTGGTGCATTAGTTATTTTTGCATTAAGAGTGCATTTTCTCACCTTCACATTTGTGCTCTCTCTCTCTCTCTCTCTCTCTCTCTCTTTCACATGCACTCAGAGACAGAAAGAGAGAGTGAAGCTACATAGGCAGATACAATTTACAACGTAAAGTTGGTTTAAGTGAAGTTTCTTGCTTGTCATTTATTTAATTTCTTTATTATAATGTTTTATTTCAAAATGACGGACAGCGTTTTGAAGTATGATAGATTGACGAATGTCTTAATAACATGACGCTCATGTGCAAGAAAATGAGAAAGCCAACGCGATGCTTCACAATGGTTAAAAGACTTCTGTCTAGTGCAGGTTTTCATAGAAAAGTTATAAAAGAAAACTTCAAATAAATTGTGAGGTAGTTTATGTGCGCATCATAAACAATATATATTTAAGCAATATTTGATCATTTTTATGAGTAAAGTTAAGCATTATTGCTAATATAACAGTTAAAGAGATAGTTACAACTAAAAATACATTCAAATAGTTATGAATGTCATGAAAGTTTGATTTCATATATTTGAGTGTTGTTAAGAAATACCAATATAATGTTTGTTACGGTGAAATGGAATAAAGTGTCATGAATATATTGTTTTAGTTTATTAGATGCTCATAAAGGTGATCAGTGAGGACTGATGTTGTTGCTGCCTCCTGTAAGCTTTAAAAATGGTTTATCAGAGAAGGTGTCCTGTATGTATCAAGCATCTTTTTTCTTTCTTAATTCTGTAGTAAATACAGAATTACCCGTTGAAATTACTCATTACTGATTCATTTCATTTCTGTTTTATTTAACATGGGACACAAAGAGACTTTTTGGAATATGCTTCGGTTCAAAAATAAATGACCACAACATATACCACAAAATTAATCCATTCTCTTTTATTGAAGTCTTCAGAAGCCAGATGATAGTTCGGTATGACACATCTTGGTTCACAGTAATTGAATTGAACGCAGCCGTAATTTCAATTGTAATTCTACGACGGAGGGGAAGAGTTTTAGCGACTAACGTCATAAATGATGAAAGTGAATGATAATTCTTGTGTTCAGTCTGCAGCCTTCAGAACAGATGTAAGGAGTTGAGTTTGGGCTCAAAGTCAAACCTGAAGATTTTCTATGAGATCTCATACCTGTGGCCGCCCAATTCTGCTGTCTCACCCACTGCACACACACATTGTAACGTGAAAATAAATGCGCTCATGTATCTGTGTGACTGCACATATTAAGATTTGCACTATACAATATGGTCAGGTTGTGGTTTAAGACTTGCACTACAGTTTTACAAGGAATCCAGGCTTCAAACTAGAGCTCACTCAAATATAGAGCAAAACACACTTCATACACCCTGAACCCCACCAACTGTCATAGAGACCCCTGATTTCAGTTCATAATTAAACATCAGAGTAGAGTAGCATTCACAATTGAATTGAAAAGGTCTTTTAGGTGAGATGCAAACAATATGAAGCATTAGCAGCCAGACCTCATGAAAATGTAGTGACTGTGGCATAATTTTTGCAAAGTGACATTGCGTGGTTCATAACACATTTTGCAGCAGGTTCGAGGTGAAATATCCACTAAAAGTGAGGTCACTTTTCTCCCAAACAGATGGGTTTTGAAACAACAAAACCAACCTACTTATCCTAAACCATAAACTTAAACCTAACTAAAAAAAACAGTTGTTGAAGCAACCATTTCATTTTGTAGTGCTTCTATGAAACAATAGGTTCATATGTTGACTCGTGTGCTCTTCAGGACTCGTACCCCGATCTTTTGCATCGCAAGTGTAATCTATCAGTTGAGCTTCCATGCAACTTCCAACAGTTGACCACACTCAAACAAGTTGCTAGTTGTAGTTGGTTATGTAATGCAAACATTAAAATGTATCCCCTTACAAGTCACTATAGTAAGTGTTTAGATGTCATAAAACAGCATTGTGTGAGGAACAGGGTGAAAAAAATCTGCCATTTTACATGTGATTTGTGTGAAAATGCGACATGGTTCATTACACATATTGCGGCAATTCTGAGTTCTGATATTCACCGCGTGCCTCGAAAAGCAAGATAAATGTTCTCCCAAGCAGATGAGGTTTCAAAGGTAATGCTCTTTTGAGTTTTAAATCTTCAAAAACGACCTTCCGTCCCTAAACCTAAACGAAAATGTCAGAAAAAGCAAATGTGTGATCACAAATGCAATTGCAATGTAATTTTGTGTGCTTCTATGACACTTTCGGCTCAAGTGTTGACTCACCTGCTCTTCAGGAATTGCACCCTGATCTTTCACATTGCAAGTGCAACGCTCTACCAGTTGAGCTACAGCATAATTTGATTACACTCCAACAATCTTGTAAATTTAGTCTGTTATGTAATGCAAAGATAAATGTGCTAGTCATGCGCTATAGGAGGAGGGGGAACCCTAACACCCCCCAACCACCAGTGGGCAGTGGAGCGGGTGTGATGCACCCTGTTAAAAGAGTATTGCTCTCGGCGAATATAACGGATCAGGTTCCGACACAGACTAGACAGAAGTTTAATGCTTATTTAATTAACAAATTACTTAAGGTGTTTTCGAGAGAGCACACTCGCTAAATGGAGACGGAATGCATAAAAAAATGTATATAAAAAAATGAAATTCCTTTTTTTGTAATCGAAGAAATTGTTGTGAATAAGGGGGTACAACTCAAGTAAAGCCAAAAAAATTTGTTACGCAAGCTGAAAGTCAATGTTCTTGTTGAATTCACAGCAAGACTGTCTCACGCTCTCTCTCGGTCTCTCTGTTTCTACGCTACACTGAGCTGAACTGTTTGTCTTCCCAGCGTTAATGTAGCTCATCTCCATCTGTGAGCATTACAGGAAGTGCAGTGTTACAAACACACATCAGACTGCTGTGAGGGCATTACTTACTGAGAGAACTCAATAAGAGTCTGTTTACTTTGTTTCCAAAATATGTAAAATAAAAATGTAAACTAAGCCTAGCTATTAAAAACTAGCTATCTAGTCTGTTTACATTTTTGAAAGTTTTAATTTTGCCACAAAAAAAAAAAAAAAAATGCAAATCAAATTGAAGTGAATTTGGTTAAGCATTATTGCTAATATAACAGTTAAAGAGATAGTTACAACTAAAAATACATTCAAATAGTTATGAATGTCATGAAAGTTTGATTTCATATATTTGAGTGTTGTTAAGAAATACCAATATAATGTTTGTTACGGTGAAATGGAATAAAGTGTCATGAATATATTGTTTTAGTTTATTAGATGCTCATAAAGGTGATCAGTGAGGACTGATGTTGTTGCTGCCTCCTGTAAGCTTTAAAAATGGTTTATCAGAGAAGGTGTCCTGTATGTATCAAGCATCTTTTTTCTTTCTTAATTCTGTAGTAAATACAGAATTACCCGTTGAAATTACTCATTACTGATTCATTTCATTTCTGTTTTATTTAACATGGGACACAAAGAGACTTTTTGGAATATGCTTCGGTTCAAAAATAAATGACCACAACATATACCACAAAATTAATCCATTCTCTTTTATTGAAGTCTTCAGAAGCCAGATGATAGTTCGGTATGACACATCTTGGTTCACAGTAATTGAATTGAACGCAGCCGTAATTTCAATTGTAATTCTACGACGGAGGGGAAGAGTTTTAGCGACTAACGTCATAAATGATGAAAGTGAATGATAATTCTTGTGTTCAGTCTGCAGCCTTCAGAACAGATGTAAGGAGTTGAGTTTGGGCTCAAAGTCAAACCTGAAGATTTTCTATGAGATCTCATACCTGTGGCCGCCCAATTCTGCTGTCTCACCCACTGCACACACACATTGTAACGTGAAAATAAATGCGCTCATGTATCTGTGTGACTGCACATATTAAGATTTGCACTATACAATATGGTCAGGTTGTGGTTTAAGACTTGCACTACAGTTTTACAAGGAATCCAGGCTTCAAACTAGAGCTCACTCAAATATAGAGCAAAACACACTTCATACACCCTGAACCCCACCAACTGTCATAGAGACCCCTGATTTCAGTTCATAATTAAACATCAGAGTAGAGTAGCATTCACAATTGAATTGAAAAGGTCTTTTAGGTGAGATGCAAACAATATGAAGCATTAGCAGCCAGACCTCATGAAAATGTAGTGACTGTGGCATAATTTTTGCAAAGTGACATTGCGTGGTTCATAACACATTTTGCAGCAGGTTCGAGGTGAAATATCCACTAAAAGTGAGGTCACTTTTCTCCCAAACAGATGGGTTTTGAAACAACAAAACCAACCTACTTATCCTAAACCATAAACTTAAACCTAACTAAAAAAAACAGTTGTTGAAGCAACCATTTCATTTTGTAGTGCTTCTATGAAACAATAGGTTCATATGTTGACTCGTGTGCTCTTCAGGACTCGTACCCCGATCTTTTGCATCGCAAGTGTAATCTATCAGTTGAGCTTCCATGCAACTTCCAACAGTTGACCACACTCAAACAAGTTGCTAGTTGTAGTTGGTTATGTAATGCAAACATTAAAATGTATCCCCTTACAAGTCACTATAGTAAGTGTTTAGATGTCATAAAACAGCATTGTGTGAGGAACAGGGTGAAAAAAATCTGCCATTTTACATGTGATTTGTGTGAAAATGCGACATGGTTCATTACACATATTGCGGCAATTCTGAGTTCTGATATTCACCGCGTGCCTCGAAAAGCAAGATAAATGTTCTCCCAAGCAGATGAGGTTTCAAAGGTAATGCTCTTTTGAGTTTTAAATCTTCAAAAACGACCTTCCGTCCCTAAACCTAAACGAAAATGTCAGAAAAAGCAAATGTGTGATCACAAATGCAATTGCAATGTAATTTTGTGTGCTTCTATGACACTTTCGGCTCAAGTGTTGACTCACCTGCTCTTCAGGAATTGCACCCTGATCTTTCACATTGCAAGTGCAACGCTCTACCAGTTGAGCTACAGCATAATTTGATTACACTCCAACAATCTTGTAAATTTAGTCTGTTATGTAATGCAAAGATAAATGTGCTAGTCATGCGCTATAGGAGGAGGGGGAACCCTAACACCCCCAACCACCAGTGGGCAGTGGAGCGGGTGTGATGCACCCTGTTAAAAGAGTATTGCTCTCGGCGAATATAACGGATCAGGTTCCGACACAGACTAGACAGAAGTTTAATGCTTATTTAATTAACAAATTACTTAAGGTGTTTTCGAGAGAGCACACTCGCTAAATGGAGACGGAATGCATAAAAAAAAGTATATAAAAAAATGAAATTCCTTTTTTTGTAATCGAAGAAATTGTTGTGAATAAGGGGGTACAACTCAAGTAAAGCCAAAAAAATTTGTTACGCAAGCTGAAAGTCAATGTTCTTGTTGAATTCACAGCAAGACTGTCTCACGCTCTCTCTCGGTCTCTCTGTTTCTACGCTACACTGAGCTGAACTGTTTGTCTTCCCAGCGTTAATGTAGCTCATCTCCATCTGTGAGCATTACAGGAAGTGCAGTGTTACAAACACACATCAGACTGCTGTGAGGGCATTACTTACTGAGAGAACTCAATAAGAGTCTGTTTACTTTGTTTCCAAAATATGTAAAATAAAAATGTAAACTAAGCCTAGCTATTAAAAACTAGCTATCTAGTCTGTTTACATTTTTGAAAGTTTTAATTTTGCCACAAAAAAAAAAAAAAAAATGCAAATCAAATTGAAGTGAATTTGGTTAAAAGCATCAGGTCACAGCCTTTGATATAACTGGGCAGTATTTGAGTACCTGAAGCTCCTGAACCTTGTGAGCTCCCTGCTTAGACAGCATTTCAAGGCATCTAAAGATGCGTCCTGATGCAAAGGGTGTTCAAATTAGTTAGCAAAATGATAATGCATGTAACGCACTTAGTGCAAATAGAGAAATGTAATGTACTTGTGAATAAATATTTATTCCAATACTGATTTGAAGTAATAAATAAATCTAATTAAAAATGTACTATTTCACCCATCAGTTGTTTTACATGATATTAGAGTAGCATGTCACTGCTGTTAATCTCGTCAACACAATTACTGACAAACATGGTCATTGACAAAGGTTTTTTTTATTTTGTCAACAATAACAAAGATGCATCATGACATATTCCATTGGTTGGTATTTTGTGTTACTCAGAGTTGAAATGTTGAGTGATTTAAATCTAATGTTGTGTGTAATCTTATTACAAAGTAATTCATTACTGTAATTGAAAGACTTTTATTACAAAAAAAGTTGTGTAACTCTTTAAATTATAAATTCTTGTAATCAGGTTACAGTTGCTGACTTTCAATTAAGTTAATTACTTTTAAGTATGTTGAGTTACGCATACTTCTAAAATAATATTTTTTATGTAGAATACATGCAAAACATTAATTATAATCATATTTATTTCTGTTTGTGTTGATATGACTGCCGAAGTGCTTGCACTTTCTAACGAGTTACGCATGGAAAATGTGTTACTTAAAAGTACTTAGTAGTGTGATGACTTTGGGGGTATTTACACTGTCACTTTCTTGCGTTTTTACTATGGCTGGTAATCAATAAAAAAATCTTTTAATAGTACTCTTTTAATTACATGGTGTTCCGATTAATGAATCAAATTAATCTTGATTAATCGCATATATAAAACATTAGATAAGAGAGCCCCTCAAATAAAAATATTTCAATATATACTGTAATCTGATTATTTGTACTGTAATTATATATAGTTATATTTAAATAATTACAAAAAATATTATATATATATAAAAGAATAATATTAATCTATAATAGAAAAATACACTGTCTGGCAAAAAGAAGTTTCCGTTTATATTTAAATAAGCAGATATTTAAGAGTCTATGATTGGATGAATATTGCAGTGATTTCATATGTTTCAGCTGGCAACAATTCTTTTAACCCTAACTGATACAGTGTGTAGCTTCTCATTTCTTAAACAACCATGTCGGTAGATGTAGCCCGTGGCCATGTAAAAGATGTTACTGTGGTTCAGAAGGACAAAGAACACAAAAGCAAAGAACACAACTTAGGAGATTGCTGAAATCACTAGAATTGGGTTTAGAAATCTCCAGAACTGTCCAACACATTATTAAAACCTGGAAGGATAGTGTCAGCTTCACGGAAGAAATGTGGTCAGAAAAAAATCTTGAATGATCATGATCAGAGATCACTAAAACGCTTGAATTCACATCATAAAAAAAAATCGACAGTTGAACTCACGGCTTTGTTTAAAAGTGAAAATAAGAGTATTTTCACACACACAATGTGACGAGAACTTGCAGGATTGGGACTAAACAGCTGTGTGGCCACAAGAAGTTAGTTACCTGTTAGTAAGGCTAATCAGAAAAGGACTTCAGTTTGCCTGGGAACATAATAGATTGGACAGTGGAGCAATGGAAATAGGTCATGTGGTCTGATGAGTCCAGATTTACCCTATTTCAAAGCGATGGGCCCGTCAGGGTAAGAAAGGAAGCGCATGAAGTGATGCACCCATCATGCATAGTTCCCACTGTACAAGCCTCTGGAGGCAGTTGTAACACCTCTAACTGTCAGAGAATAAGACTCACGTATACAAGTTCTTTACTGGACCATTCAATTTTTGCGTGGGCATCAGTAACCAAGAAAAATGCTTCACCACCCAATGCTTAATATATATAACAATTTTATTTACACAAAAGGTCTTAAATTTAAAACACTAGGGAGCAGCAGGGTAAGAACCATCATAATACATGCAAGAGATATTAAGATCCTTGTTTAAGTTTGTCTAGATGTTCACCAATATCTCTACTAGCTTGTAAACTGTAAGCACATCAACACCAATTAATATTCAGCAAAAGGTTTCAAAACCCTTTTTATCCCACATGCATTAAATGAATGACTCATGTGAACCCCCAATACACCACAATTCAGTACATATCCAACACACACAAATTCATAAATACCTTACAATACATACACACCAAAACAAAATATCAAAAGTACATACCATGGATACCAATCTACTAAATACACGGTTGTTGATTAGCTACAGTAGAGCAAGCATGGAAATTAATAAGGTCACCTGTCCTCAGGCCCCCACTGGTCTATTAATACTCCCAATTGGACCCTGCACCCCGGCAAAAAGAAATCCCAACAAATCGAACCTTAATTCATAAATTACAATACCTTAAAACCAGACTGCTGGCCTTCTTACCTGCTACCGGACGTGGGTCCCTTGCTCGGAGAAACATCAAGGACGGCCGCACCCACCTGTAATCAGTTACTCCGACATCAAATTGTCCCTCCCAAGTTTTACTTACACGCACGCGCAATTTGACAATCAACGACCCACGTCCCAGCACGGCAGCGTTAGGTTTGGAGCTCAACAGTACCAAACACAAAATTCCCCTCCCACATAGGAAACATCCCGGCTTTATACTTTGAGCACATTAATCAAATAACCAACAGGTGTGCGGTCCCGTTCACCAAATGAGACAGGGTGGAAACACTGCAAACACATGATCCCTCCTCTTGCTTATATTCAACAGCCTACACAGTGTTATGATCTGGGGTTTCTTCAGTTGGTCAGGTCTAGGCTCAGCAACGTTATGCAGCAATAAAATGAAGTCAGCTGAATGTACACTGAATGACCAGGTTATCCAATCAATGGATTCATTTTTTTTCCCTGATGGCACGGGCATAACCCAGGACGACAATGTCAAGATTCATCGGGCTCAAATTGTGAAAGAGAATCATTTTCACCACAGAGTCCTGACATTAACCCCATTGAAAGTCTTTGGGATATGCTGGAGAACATTTCACAGAGTGATTCGACTCTCCCGTCATAAATACAAGATCTCGACCAAACAATTTATGCAACTCTGGGTGGAAACAAACGTGATGTTTCATAAGGATGTCGAAACAATGCCATGATGAATGCACACCATAATCAAAGCTAAAGGCGATCCAACTAAATATTAGAGTATGCAACTATTTTTTGTCCAGGCAGTGTACTCAGATAACTGAAATGCATTACATTCTTGTGGCAGAAGATTTCAACATTGATAAGACAATACAAAAAAGTTTCGCTTACAGCCCCCTGGAGAAAACAGGTGGTACTTCAAGCTTGAATTGCTCAGAAATAGTCCTTTTTACGGTCCGAGGACAAGATTGATAGCTTTAAATTTTTAACACATTATTTTTGTAATATAATTAATCAACTGAATTAACATGATAAATCGACAGCCCTAGTTTTTATTGATTGTATTGCTATCTGATTAAATAAGCACATTTCATTTACACTTGGTCACATAAAAGTGTATTTTGACATACAGACATAAATCCGATCTTCAATTTCCACAATATATGCAAATAATACAGAGTTCACATCAGTGATTATGCTAATGTTGGACAGTTCATTGAAAAGATGTGATTTTTAAATTTTATTTGATTCCAAGTGACTTTGCACAGTGTACGTGTGTGTCTGTGTGTTTGCACTGTGTATTTTCCCCTCAGGGTTAAGGTAAGATGCGTTAATGCTCGTCAGATGCGCTCATTATCAGGGTTTAGTTTCTGCAGCGATCTGCATCAAATAAATTTAGAAAAAAATTCTGTCTCTCCTACACTGTGCTTCCGTTTCTTAATTTGTTATTATTTACTGCGTGATGTGAGAACTATGCAAATATTTGGTAGCAGCTGTCATTTTGAACATTTTCCCTATTGTGACGTAGCGCTGTTTGGGCGGAGTAAAAGTTTACATATGTGGCTTGAACAGCCAGTTGCATTTACACTTGAACGAGTGTTGTTTGGAATGCTTCTCAAAGCACCTCTGGAGGATTTAAATCTGTCTCATCTCCATCTTGGAGGGCATTTACACTTTGTCTTTTCATGATCAGATAACAATCAGATCAGTAAAAGCGCATGAAGTGACCAAGTGTAAATGTCCCCTTTTTTGCATTTACATTTATGCATTTGGCAGATGCTTTTATCCAAAACGACTTACAGTGCACTTATTACAGGGACAATCCCCCCAGAGCAACCTGGAAATAAGTGCCTTGCTCAAGGACACAATGGTGGTGCTGTGGGGATTGAACCAGCAACCTTCTGATTCTTATGTGTATTCTTCAGTTATGTGCTTTAGCCCACTACTCCACCAGCACACCACTCCTAATTTCAAAGAAGTAGTGGATTACTTTTTGAGTTACTTTCCCGATGCTGTCCAGATTAATTACATACGGTGTGACGTTCCATTTGGTTTAGGATGTTGCATTGCAGTATGTAGGCAGCAAAATAGCTCAATTGGTTTGGAACAGAGCTACTGTCTCTATCCCCCTACATCCTTCTATCTCTCTGTCTCTCAGACAGCAGTTGAAAAATGAAGATATGCAGCTTATTAAACTTCACAAAACAATGCGCATCAACCAAACCCTCTATCAGACCTCACACATACCACATTTCCAACAGAACAAAAGCTAGTGTTTCCTTTCCAATGCACAGACAGAGCCACGGCGTATGATCGCAGTGCAAGTGGAAACCAAATCCCAAAATGTGCCCCATATTCACTTACTTTTTGCCTGACTCCTATTCTGTACCTCTGTGAAGCTAGTTTGGTAATTCATCTCCATGTTGGCAGTGGAGCTGTGTTTTCCACTATATTTAGCTCTGCCGCAGTGACTTTGTGCATGCACATGTGTTTTGTGTGTTGTGGAGATAATGCGCTATGAATACAAGCATTGTTCTGGATCAGTCACAGTGCTGCTTACTCAAATGTTCCAGTCTTTCTGCAGGAGCCAAAACATTTACCCTACTGTAAATACACATGTTTCATCACTTTATCCTCTTATTTATTCTGTAATTAGTGCTGTCTACCCCTTGGACAATGCTCTTTTCTCTCTGTAATATGTCTCTTAGCATCCTATCTTCCTCTATCCAGTGTGTACACTCAGTCTGAAGCGTTTGATTTGTGCCTTACTACCAAGATTAAACATATTTCTTATAAAATAGGATGTCTTTAAATCCTCAAACATTCCAGCCAAATTGGTCTTGGAAAGGAGCTATCTGTTAGCATTCCCATTAATTTCAATGGCAGTTGCTCGGCTGGAACATGGTGCCCTGTAAGTACATAAACTGCATGCAGCCATCTTTGCTCATAGGCTCTCAGTTTTGGGCACAGAACTTTTTGAGCCATTCACCTGAGCCATAAATACCATGCGCAAGAGTTTGGTTACAGAAGTGTAAAAACCCATTTATATTCCCAATAGACAAATTGTTTAATAAATTATTGATCTTCAATGACACCTACCATGAGCTCCAAGGTTATTAAGTGATGATACATGCACCTGCTGAAACCATTGGTTCTTGTTATTTCAACTTATATATTATAACTTATACGTATATATAACCCTTATATATTTATCAACCTGGTCTCATCGTGAAAACATGATTTTATATACATTTTTGCGAAACTTGTTAAACGTGTCTCCAATTCCCTGCAGTTTCCAGGAGAAATGAACACTAGAAGCGCTAAAACAACTTTTTCTTTCTGTTACTCAGAGCCTGCTATTTTATTATATCAACACACTCAAACACATCTATGGAAAAACTGTACATTTTATAATTAAACATGTTAGTAGCATGGGTTGTGGGCCTGCTCATAACTTGCTAAATTCATCAACAAAGCACATTCAAAGCTCTCTTTCTTTCAAAGTTTCAACATTAAAATCTTTTGAAATGCTCTGCAAATGCACACACACACACATACACTCATTTCTTAACAATCAGCAGACCCGGCAGCCACTGAAGCGCTCAAGCATTCCACCTCAGACATAGAGCATCCTTTGTTTCCATTTTAGTGAATAAATGCATGTTAAATATTTACTTTACTCCAAAGAGCAGTGCAATCTGATCAAGATTTATGCCCCACACGTAACCTCAAGAAGGCCCTGTTCAAATCAGCACACATCAATTGAGGCAAACCTTTGCATACTCATATATTTCATTTTATTTTATTTTTATTTGACATTTTTTTGCTTTCTTGGATAAGAGAAGTTGAGCATTCCTGTGTAATCCCAACAATCCATCTGTTTTTTCCTCCCCAAAGTTTGTGCAGGTTTTTCTTGCAGGTCATTGCTGTCAGCATTGTAATTATTTTATATTTATTGGATTTCTGATTTTTCAGAGCTCTCTCAAATAGAAAGTCTGACCCTCTTGCTTAGCATGATGAATCAATGCAACCTTCAGACTTTTTGTTATGAATTTAATTTGTGCGGAAATTGGAATATTGCAAAAACAATATGTGAATAAAGCAGTGTTTGCATTCCATGTCTTGAAGAGAACAAAATCATCACTTCCGGGGAAATTGTCAAAAAAATAGAAATGGAAGTTTAAGTTGAAGCCTCTGTGGCTTCTATTAAATTTAATGAATTACTTGTGGTTTAGATTGTGCAGACAAAACGCTCTCACAAACCTATATACACTCACTGAGCACTTTATTAGCTACAATCATGTGGCTGCAGTGCATAAAATCATTCAGATAGGGGTCAGGAGCTTCAGTTAATGTTCACATCAACCATCAGAATGAGGAAAAAATGTGATCTCAGTGATTTGGAGCATGGCATGCCAGATGGGCTGGTTTGAGTATTTCTGTAACTGTGAGTGTATCACTCAAGCGAGTGTATAAATGTTTTATGCACATTTTAGATTTTATTAATGTCTTGGTGTTTCCATCAAGCATTTTTTATGCGTTATCTCAAAATTCACATAAAAATACATTGATTAAAACCCAGCTGTAGACTTAATTTGTTTTTATATAAAACTGATTATAGTTACTATAATGTAACTCATAATACAAACACTTACAATATTTAAAAAAGTTTAAAAATTGTATTTGTTTCATATAAATATATATATATAAGTGAGTACACCCCTCACATTTTTTTAAATATTTGATTATATCTTTTCATGTGACAACACTGAAGAAATGACACTTTGCTACAATGCAAAGTAGTGAGTGTACAGATTGTATAACAATGTAAATTTGCTGTCCCCTCAAAATAACTCAACACACAGCCAATAATGCCTAAACTGCTGGCAACAAAAGTGAGTACACCCCTATGTGAAAACGTCCAAATTGGGCCCAGTTAGCCATTTTCCCTCATGTGACTTGTTAGTGTTACAAGGTCTCAGTTGTGAATGGGGAGCAGGTGTGTTAAATTTGGTGTCATCGCTCTCACACTCCCTCATACTGGTCACTGGAAGTTTAACATGGCACCTCATGGCAAAAAACTCTATGAGGATCTGAAAAAAGAATTGTTGCTTTACATAAAGATGGCCTAGGCTATAAGAAAATTGTGAAGACTCTGACACTGAGCTGCAGCACGGTGGCCAAGACCATACAGTGGTTTAACAGGACAAGTTCCACTCAGAACAGGCCTCGGCATGGTCGACCAAAGAATCTGAGTGCACATGCTCAGCGTCATATCCAGAGGATGTCTTTGGGAAATAGATGTATGAGTGCTGCCAGGATTGCTGCAGAGGTTGAAGGGGTGGGGGGGGGGGGTCAGCCTGACAGTGCTCAGACCATACGCCGCACACTGCATCAAATTTGTCTGCATGGCTGTCGTCCCAGAAGGAAGACTCTTCTAAAGATGATGCACAAGAAAGCCTGCAAACAGTTTGCTGAAGACAAGCAGACTAAGGACATGAATTACTGGAACCATGTTCTGTGGTCTGATGAAACCAAGGTAAACGTATTTGGTTCAGATAGTGTCAAGCGTGTGTGGTGGAAACCAGGTGAGGAGTACAAAGACAAGTGTATCTTGCCTTCAGTCAAGCATGGTGGTGGGAGTGTCATGGTCTGAGGCTGCATGATTGCTGCTGGCACTGGGGAGCTAGTTCATTGAGGGAACCATGAATGCCAACATGTACTGTGACACACTGAAGCAGAGCATGATCCCCCCCTTCAGAGACTGGGCCTCAGGGCAGTATTCCAGCATGATAACGACCCCAAGCACACCTCCAAGACGACCTCTGCCTTGCTAAAGAAGCTGAGGGTGAAGGTGATGGACTGGCCAAGCATGTCTCCAGACCTAAACCCTATTGAGCATCTGTAGGGCATCCTCAAATGCAAGGTGGAGGAGCACAAGGTCTCTAACATCCACCAGCTCCGTGATGTCATCATGGAGGAGTGGAAGAGGACTCCAGTGGCAACCTGTGAAGCTCTGGTGAACTCCATGCCCAAGAGGGTTAAAACAGTGCTGGAAAATAATGGTAGCCACACAAAATATTGACACTGGGCCCAATTTGGACATTTTCACTTAGGGGTGTACTCACTTTTTGTGCCATTGGTTTAGACATTAATGGCTGTGTGTTGAGTTATTTTGAGGGGACAGCAAATTTACACTGTTATACAAGCTGTACACTCACTACTTTACATTGTAGCAAAGTGTCATTTCTACAGTGTTTTCACAGGAAAAGATATAATCAAATATTTACAAAAATGTGAGGGGTGTACTCAGTTTTGTGAGATACTGTGTGTGTGTGTTACTGCATATATATATATATATATATATATATATATATATATATATATATATATAAACATTGATTCTATTTATAAATATTTTTTCCAGTTGTGAATGTGCCCAAAGGGAGATTTTGTCATATTTAGCTCTTTTCTGAAGACAGTATAATTTAAATGACTCTGACGTCACACTGCAGGCAACCGCGCTTCTGGGTTTTTTCAAGCAGCAGAGTTCAATGGTGGATATAGGCAGTGCTGCATTTTTAAAAATCTTTTATTTATTATATGTAAAGAATAATTGACAGCAGACCAATGAATTGTTGAAAAACAATGCACACCCTAGGTGGTAATGCGACCATGAAGCACAGTGTATCTTGGGTGTGCATTATTTTTCAACAATTCTATGGGCCGGAATCAATTATTCCACTTACACCAGGGTAACCACACCTCAAGACATCGTTCAGGGTTTTATCTCAAGGCATTTTTTTGTTCCTAAAATTCTCTTGGGAGTGGAACTACTTTCTTCCACCACGGATTCAGCGTCTAAGTAAATAATAATATGTATCATCATATTCCATGTTAACACTTTATAACAGCCATTTTTGATTAAAGACTTGTTTGTTAATGCGTTCAAAATAAATGCAAAGATTCTTTCACAAACAGTAGCCAATGCGCTGCCATGGTGGAGACGTGCTCCCATTTTTCCGTAAACCCCATGGGTTTTGTTCATCTATGATCATCGTTAGGTCATATTTGGCCTCATAAATTTCACAGCCATTGTGCTTTGAAAATTCATAACAGCCATTTGCAATTTGAGTTTGGAGATTTCTTTGTGAAAAATCTCCCAACAGCAGCTGCAGGTCAAGTGGGTCTAACAGAGCAGACGTGATAATGAATTTAAAGAAGCCCAAATCTCCTCTAATCTATAGGAAACAAGGTGTTACAACCCAACAAGCAACATTTTTTGGGCATTTTCAGCTCAATTTGTGCAAGGTACAATTGAACACAACTCTTTTCCGGGCTACCAAAAGAACCTGAAAGTGGTGAAGCAGTGCGTTAGTTTGTAAACCGTAACTTCATTTACAGGAAAGATAAGTAAACCACTCAACACACAAGGTTGAACTTTGTGTCATCTCACTCTTTGTATCTGTCTTTTCTCCCTCTTTCTAATCAAGAATCTCTCCATCCCAGTAGTGTTCTCCACAAATAAGTAATAAGTAAATAAATAATGAGTGTGTAGAGTGTATGTGTGTATACAGTGTTATATATGTTGAAGTGTAGAAGTGAAAATAGAGTTTGAGAGACTGACCTTCTCACGCATACACCGTACATAAAGACTTGTCAGCACTAACCTCTCTAGCATGTTATGTATAAACACAATGTCTCTCCCACAAAAGCTTAAGAGTGTGTGTGTGTGTGTGTGTGTGTGTGTTCGTGTTCGTGTTCCTGGCTGCTCTCTGTAGGATTAGCTCATATTTACTTCGTGTGGTTTTTCGGAGGGCTTCTTAAAAAGGCTAAGTAAACAGTGTATGATGAATGGTTTGGCTGTTTCCCCCCGCACTGATGCACACAATCATCTCACTATCCCTCGCTGGGTGTGGCCCGCACAGCTGACCACAATGAGCTCTGCGAGCCAGACAACGGCCCCCATGAATCCCAATCCAGCGAAGGAAGCGTCTCTTTCCCCCCGACTCTGGAAATAGCCAGAGTAATGTTTCCTGAAATCAAATATATTTCCTAGTGTTTTGCAGAGCCATAACTGTGCTGGATTAATGCTCACCAGAGAGGAATATTGAGCTGTGAGATGTGAGAGTCGTGATGCAGCTGTTGAATTCTATTGGAAAACTGTAGAAAATACTTATCAGATGAATTATATACTGAATGTTTTTAACATCTCAAATTCAGTTTCCTCACCAGTGGATGCAAACATATACCTTTGAACCCTGTTCTTCACACTCACACCACACAAACTGACTCACATATGTTACATTTGTTGCAAAGCAACTTGCAATAGAGCACAACAGTTGGGTTCCAGAGGTAAAAATGTACACTTAAAATGTATTTCCCTTTCATTTTCTCTATAGATAAAATGTTTTTTGACAACAATTTATAAACCTTTACAGACAGACTATGAGCTCAGAATGTGTTAATCAATGGTACATACTTCTGCAGAAGCCATCAGTCTACATTATTTCAATTTCATTTAAAAATAAATTTGTTTAATTGCTGAAATCCAGGAGAAGAACTACACTACCCATGATTCTGAAGGAAAACGATCTGTTAATCAGAGAATCGTGGTGAACAAAGTGCATCAAATGAGCTCTGCAGCAACCACCCATTCCTATGACGCAATTGAGACTGTCTCCCTACACTCTCAAACGACTAGTTATATTTGCATAAATCTGAATATTTTGCCATTTAAGTGAACTATAATGATCTCTAGCTAACTTTAAATAAATAGTTTTATATTTTACCATATATATATATATTTTTTTTTATCATATCGATTACATCATTTGCAATACTTCATGGGAATGTAGTTCAATCCAACATAAAAGATGTAGTTACGCTCTATACAGTGCACAAATTACATTACAGCAAATACCAGAAGCCAGCCAAAAATGAACAACTCTTGCTGTGCCTGGGCTAAATTGCCAAGAAGAAGCTTCTAAAATCTGCAGATAAAGAGCTCAAATGAAATTTGGTTGTTAACAAAGTTAAAACCTACATTGGATGCTTATAGGTTGTATACTGTACAAATCCCTAGACAGTACCCTAAATCATAAAGTACTGCATATACATACTAGGGGTGTAATGGTTAAAATTTCTCATGACTTATATCACATTGTAAGGGTCACTGTTCCAGTGCTGTTTGGTATTTGCATTGGTCAGACAAAGAAATATTACTGCCAAAGTAAGAATACTTTATTTGGTAACAAACACTTCAACTGGTTTGCCCTTACTAAAAATCATCACAATACTACAGTAACCACCATGGTATTTGTTGTAAAATCATAGTAACAACAGCATTAACACAAGTATTAAGTCATGGTTACTATACTATACTATACTAATACTATTGTCGTGTTTACTATTTAGAAACTACAGTATTATTGTTGTAAAACCATGGTGAATTGTATCGAAACCATGGTTTCTGCCAAGAAAACCATGGTGACATCAGTCTTTGTTACATCAGTCATTGCAACTACAATATTACTATAGTAAAACCATTATTGCTATATGGATACTACAGTATTACTGCATAAAATCATTGTTAATTGTACCAAAACCACGATTTCTGCAAGAAAACCGTGGTGACAGCAGTCATGGTTCTAACAGGAAGACTCAAGATTACTGGAATTAATACAAATGAAAAGATACGTCCTATGGTTCAGCTCTCAGATGCTGCTTGAACCATCAGATCACCCAGGATGTGACCTAAACTGATGGAGATTGAGGGTAAAAACATGAAAGTATATGAACAATGTGAGACAGCTGGCCGGCTTTTAAAGCAAAGCTGTATTGTGATTGGATGAGATACCTGATAGAAGAATCCCGAGGTCTTCATTTACATTTACGCATTTGGCAGAAGCTTTTATCCAAAGCGACTTACAGAGCCCTTATTACAGGGACAATCCCCCCGTAGTGTCTTACTCAAGGACACAATGGTGGTGGCCGTGGGGTTAGAACCAGTGACCTTCTGATTAGCAGCCCTGTGCTCTAGCCACTATGCCACCACTTCCTGCTAGAACTACTCTCACACTTACATTTACTACAATATTACTATAGTAAAACCATAGGTCATTTTCGTTAGGTCCTTAACTAAAGCAATTTCTCTAATTACTAAATCATCTTAATCAACTTCTAACTTAATCCCTGCAGTATTATGCTACAAGCATTAACATAAATTGCATTTCACACTCAACATATATTTAATAATTGGAAGCTGTACATCACTATAAAAGGAATAAAAACCTTGCTGTTAAAATAGATATGAGAAGGGTTGTTGTAACGTGGCTCGAGTACTTTAATCATACACGGAAATCCCACATCAACAGAGTATGGCAACAGAGTGTCTGCTTAAAAACGGAAGGGAGTGTGTGAAGTTTCGGGCTCACATGCTGCTCTGTCTGCGATGCGTGTTATCTGTCCGAGGGTGATGTCAGCATAATTATAAATCATGTATCAATTATTTACCAGTTTTCGACATTCACATCGAGCAATGTATGCAAACAGTGCCTGTTTTGTCAATGTTTTTTTGATCATCGCTGTTGTAATTGACTGTAAAAATAAAATGTTCCCAGACAGAAGACTTTGAATGATACAGGAGGCTTCTCTTTCTGCAGCTTGTTTTCTCTGCTTGCCATTTTCAGCTACACACAATGCATACAGAACTGGGATGTCAACAACTAATTTAACAGTTCATAGGAAGGCTTTTCTCTGAAAAAAGTTTACCCACATAAAGCACAGGTGGAGCATGTCCGTCAACGGAGCCATACAGGTGTATTATTGGGCTTTTCCACTGCACGGTACAGCTCGACTCAACTCTGCTTGCTTTTGGGGGTTTTCCACTGTGAATAGTACCTGGTACCTGGTACTTTTTTTAATACCACCTCTGTCGAGGTTCCAAGCGAGCCAAGCCGATACTAAATGTGATGTCAAAACCCTGCAGATCACTGATTGGTCAAGGAGAATCGTCACTACCAGCGTCACTGGATTTGCTACACGCGACATCAACCCACTATTTTTAAAGTTAGCAACAGCAATAACAGTATAATTTGTGCACGCGACTTTCGAATTGTGAAAAGAAATGGCTGTGCGCAAAACTACGCCATGGTCGATAAACTCTTGTTAGCGATGAATTAAACAACGTCTCAGCTGTTGGCCGCACATGGCTACCACCGGACCTACCAGTAGTGAAGAGAAATGTTAAATAAACTTAAAAGTGACTACAGAATTATCAAGGACCACAAGAGTGGTTCAAACAGAAGAAAGTGGAAGTGGTTCGACCAAATGGATGCTATCTATGGCAATAGATCGACGAACAATGGGAGGGAGAGTGCCCTGGACTCAGCCAAGGCGTTGTTGGAGTCCACGATGGAAGATGGTACGTTTTGTTACGTTAACTCTATATTCTGCTTGAAAGCTTCACTTTAGTTAGTTGACCAGCTACTGGAAAGCTTGCTTCTAAAACAACCAGTGGCCAGTGGTAGCTCAGCGGTTAAGGCTCTGGGTTACTGACCGAACGGTCGGGGGTTCACGCCCCAGCACCGTCAAGATACCACTGTTGGGCCCTTGACCCTATCTGTTTTAACCTACTCTATTGTTTCATGGCTGACCCTACGCTCTGACCCCAGCTTAGTTGGGATATGTGAAACAACTGCATTTCATTGGCTCTGTACCTGTACTCTGCACAATGACGATAAAGTTGAATCTTAATCTTAACCAGGCCAATTTAACTGTTACACTGTTACACTAATAGCTAGCTGTCATGTTATTGTTTATGGTCAGTAATGTTTGTGTCATGTTCATGTTCGTGTCAATGTTTGATGTCACGGCAGTAGAGGCAGCGCAACTATGACGATCAGCCTATAATCCCACCCACCCAGTTTAGGCATCACTAAAGTGGAGAAGGATGCTCAGATAAGTATAGCAAAGCGAGCAAAGCCGAGTCAAACCATAACGTGCAGTGGAATAGTGCCATTAATGGAGTTTGTAACTGTGTCTATTTGACGCTTTGTTTATTTCACAAAACCTTGTGCTCCAGATGCATTATTAACCCCTTAAACTTTATGGATCTGCTGGTGTGTCCAAAGGGGGTCGCTACATTGCAAAAAAGTTTACGCTTAAAACGTTAAAGTCTCCATATACATTATTCAGGCATAATTGAGTTAATTGAAAGCTTAGAATCTAAACTTTTCAGAGATAACCATCACTGCATTTATATTACTTAATATAACAATATCAGGCATTTTCTGGGGATTTTCTGTAATTCTTCTCTCCAGATCATCTCAAGTTCTGTCAGGTTTGATGGTGATGTCAGGGATAGCCATTTTCAGGTCTCTCCAGAGATGTTCGATTTTTGGTTCAAGTCCAGGCTCTTGCTGGGCCACTCAAGGACATTCACAGAGTTGTCTCTAAGCCACTCTTGCGTTGTATTGGGTGTGTGCTTAGGGTCAGAGTTCTATTGGAAGGTGAACCTTTGGCTCAGTCTGAGGTCCTGAGCACTCTGTACCATGTTTTCATTAAGGATATCTGTATTTTTCTGCATTCAGCTTTCATTCAACCCTGATCATTCCCTGAGTCCCTGCCACTGAAAAACACCCCCACAGCATGCTTCCACCACCATGCTTCACCATTGGGATGATAGTGCCTGGTTTCCTCCAGACATGACGCTTGGAATTGAGGCCAGACTGTTCAATATTAGTTTCTTCAGACTAGAGAATCATGTTTCTCACATTCTGAGTGTCCTTTAGGTGCTTTTTTATGTATCTTGCACTGAGGAGAGGCTTCTGTGTGGACTCTGCGATAAAGCCCAGATTGATGGAGTGTTGCAGTGATGGTTGTCCTTCTGCAAGCTTCTCCCATCTCCACACATGATCTCTGGAGCTCAACCAGAGTGACCACTGTGCTCTTCAATGCAGCCAAAAATGATCACACCGAGACAGCATTTGTGGATGGTTCATGTTCTCACTGCGAGTACATGACCATGGCAACGTTGCGGTCATGGTTCCTTCAACAGAAGGAACGCCACTCCCTGCACCGTTCTTCCCATGGGATTGAGGACGATGCGGCCAGCGATGGAGGCGATCTGGGGATGGCAACGGGCGTGGCTTCGCCAGGGAATGTCCCCGCGATCCGCCCGTCCCCCAGAGGTGCATGATGAAGCCCCTCGCTTATCCGCTCTCACTACCCTTGACGGCGGAGCGGCCCACGGTACATGGCAATTCCCCAGGTGGATAGGGTGGTTGCGATCCACCTATGCCCCGAGAACGCCGGCACCTGGCGGAGTCGCCCTGTGCTCCCCTCCAAGGCCTGTAGAACGACGTCGGCACTGGCCGCTTCCGCCCTGCATGCCATGGCCCTCCTGCAAGTCAACCAGGCCAAGGCACTCAAAGATCTGCACGAGGGTAGTCCTGATCCTGACGTGCTGCAGGAACTGCGCTCAGCGACCAACCTCGCCCAGTCACTCAGGCAGGCGATGGTCACACTTGTGGTTCAGGAACATCATCTGTGGCTGAACTTGTTCGAGATGCGCGAGATGGACAAGACATGCTTCCTCGATGCCCCCGTCTCCCAATTCGGCCTTTTCGGCAACACCGTCGAGGACTTCGCCTAGCAGTTCTCCGCGTTGAAAAAGCAGACAGAGGCCATTTCACCTGGCCCACAAATGCCGTTCTTACGGCACTCTCCCGCCAGATCTCAACAGGCACCTTAGCCATATAGGGCTTCAGGTCAACTGGGAAAAGAGCAAGCTCACCCCCGTTCAGAGCGTCTCTTTTCTCGGCATGGAGTTAGACTCAGTCTCAATGTCAGCGCGCCTCACCAAGGAGCATGCGCAGTCAGTGCTGAAATGCCTCGCCGCCTTCAGGCTAGGCACTGCGGTCCCTTTAAAACTTTCCAGAAGCTCCTGGAGGACTGGCTCCAGACTCGAGTCCCGAGACAAGCATGGCACCGCGGCATGCACTGTGTGATGGTCACCCCCGCCTGCCACCAATCATTCAAACCCTGGACAGACCTCTGCTTTCTGCGTGCAGGAGCCCCCTTGCAGCAGGTGTCCCGGCGCGTCTTGGTCACGACCGACGCCTCCAAATTGGCTTCGGGCGCCGCGTGCAATGGGCACGCAGCCGAGGGCCATTGGAAAGGGGCCCCACTGTGCTGGCACATCAACTGCCTAGAGTTGTTGGCTGTATTCTTTGCCCTGCGGAGGTTTCTCCCGCTAGTTCAGGACAAACACGTCTTGATCAGATCAGACAGCACCCCCGGTGGCGTACATAAATCGCCAAGGTGGCGTACGCTCCTGCCACATGTCACAACTCACCCGTCGTCTCCTCCTTTGGAGCTGTGCATCACTCACATCCCCGGCAACCTCAATGTGATGGCGGATCCGCTATCACGACAATTCTTGCCCAGTGGAGAGTGGAGGCTTCACCCCCAGTTGGTCCAGCTGATTTGGGAATGGTTCGGCAAGGCTCAGGTAGACCTGTTCGCCTCCCAGGAGACCTCCCACTGCCTGCTCTGTTATGCCCGAACAGAGGCTCCCCTTGGGGTAGTCGCACTGGCACACAGCTGGCCCACAGGGCTGCGCAAGTATGCATTTCCCCCAGTGAGCCATCGGACAGGGAGGACGAGGAACAAAAGAGGATCCCTATCAGCCCACCCGGGCTTGGTTCTCGGACATTGTACTCCTCGCGACCCCACCCTGGCAAATTCCCCTGAGGAAAGACCTTCTTTCTCAGGGATGGGGCACGCTCTGGCATCTGCACCCAGACCTCTGGAACCTCCATGTCTGGCCCCTGGACAGGACGCAGAAGATCTAGCTGATCTACCACTTGCTGTCGTAGACACGATCAACCAAGCCAGAGCCCCTTCTACCAGGCAACTTTATGCCCTAAAGTGGCGCTTGTTCGCGATCTGGTGTTCTTCTCGAGGGCGAAGACCCACAAAGGTGCGCAGTCAGGTCAGTGCTCTCATTTCTGCAGGAGAGGTTGGAAGGGAGGCTGTCCCCGTCCACCTTGAAGGTGTATGTAGCTGCTATTGCAGCCCGCCACAACGCAGTAGACGGCAAGTCTTTGGGTAAGAACACCTTGATTATCAGGCTCCTAAGAGGTGTCCGAAGGTTGAATCCCTCCCGGCCAAGCCTGTTCCCCTCCTGGGATCTCTCAGTGGTCCTCTCGGGCCTTCAGAGACCCCCCTTCGAGCCGCTAGAATCAGTTGGACTCAGGACCCTCTCTCCAAAGATGACCCTGCTGATTGCGCTCACCTCCATCAAGAGGGTCGGTGACCTGCAAGCGTTCTCTTTCAGCGATACTTGCCTGGAGTTGCCAGGTCCGGCAGACACTCATGTGATCCTAAGACCGCGGCCGGGCTACGTGTCCAAGGTTCCTAACACCCCCTTCAGAGACCAGATAGTGAACCTGCAAGCACTGCCCCGGAAGGAGGCAGACCCAGCCCCTTTGTTGCTGTGTTCCGGTACGTGCTTTGCGTACCTACTTGGACCACATGCAGAACTTTAGACGTTCTGAGCAGCACTTTGTCTGCTTTGGTGGACAGTGGATATGGAACGCTGTCTCCAAGCAGAGGCTCTTCCACTGGGTGGTGGACGCCATTTAATTGACCTATCGCACCCAGGCCGTGCCCCCTCCTTTGCTTGTCCAAGCACACTCAACAACAAGTGTTGCGTCCTCATGGGCACTGGCCAGAGGCACCTTCCTGGAAGACATATGCAGAGCAGTGAGTTGGGCAACACCTAATACCTTTGCGAGATTCTACAATCTCAGGGTAGAGTCAGTTTCATCCCTTGTTTTCTCAGGTCCTAGCCAGTAGAACTCGGTAACACGCTGACAGACTGGCCAGGTGGATCAATTGCACCTAGCACCTTTTCCCTCGGATGAGGTAATACCGTGCTCTTTTTCTCCCAGGAGATCCCACTCACTCGGCTCCCTGGATAACTCCTCCTAGCCCTCTGGGTCCACAATTTGGCGGAGGAATTCGCCGACCCAATCTACTGTGGGTACTCAAATCTACCCTGTACTGGAATAGGTGCTCCACAGGTCAGGGCTCCTATGTGGGCTTCCCTGCTGTGTATTTTCCATGGTACGGTCCCCTTACGAGCAGACCCGCGTCTCCCTTGGGCAGTTCCCACTGCCCCCCGGTCGCCATGTCTGTAGCAACTCCTCCCTCCGAAGAGGCGGGATCTACCACTGCGCCACTTCCCACATGTGACCTAAAAGCCTATGTGGTGTATTCACTCTTACCTCCCCCTCTCTGGGCAGGTGTGGTCTCCGCAGGGTCTTTTCCCCCTGAAAGAATAGGAAACTGGGTAAGACCCCCTTCCCCGGTGCGTGTAAGGGCCCCAGCCATTGATTCTATGCGAGGAACATAGAGAGAAAAGAGGCACGGCTAGGCTAGGCCTGTTCCCAGGTTGGCAAGCGTCTTCTTGTTCCCCTGTCTAGGGTAACTATAAGGATTCCGACGACTTTGTGGGGCATTGGGGAGGGTTTCTTGCAGTCTGATACAGCTGGTCATTTTGACACGTCAAGTACCTGCCTGCTCCTGTGTCAGCAGTACATGTACACGGCTCAGCACATGGCGTGATTTAAATTGGACCCCTAGTGTCACTTCTTCGACACAACGTCGAAGTGAGCGACAGACAAGGGAACGTCTAGGTTACGGATGTAACCTCCTTCCTTGATGGAGGGAACAAGACGTTGTGTCCTCCTGGCCACGTCGCTGAGCCGAGCCACTGTTGTGGCTGGACTTTTTTTTTTAAAAGTCGGAGCGTCATTGTTTTCTCTCGCTGCAAGAGCGCTCCACTAATGCTCTGTCACAGGCAAAACACCTGTTAACAGACCGTAATGCAATAATTCACCATGTGTTAAGCAGTGTTAAATACATTTGTTATGGAAAAAATTAACTAACCCTAACCTAACCCTAACTCTAACCTAACCCTATAAAAAATATTTAATTTAGACTTTATCTTGGGCTAATGTTAGTGTTCTAATAAAGCACATTGTTGCTTTTTTTTTAGTATTGTGTATTTATTTTTCATTTAATACATCTTCTGCATGGAAGGTTGTGATCTTAAAAAGCATACAGAAATAACTTTACAGTGGAGAGGCAGTGAGGTGCTAAATTTGCCATGGATCGAACAGGGAGCGGGGTTTCTCTAATCCTGGAGCGCGAGTGAGCTAGGATCAGGAAATGGACAAACCAGAGTGAAGCTGGAGCGGAGCACAATGCTTTGAGCGTGGAGGGGAAATTGTTGTAACCATGCTCCACTCACATACTCTGTAGTATAATAATAATTATTATTATTATTATTGGTGTGGTTACATTACATAATACTGAAATTCTTGATTCTTGTCACTCATCCTTAAACTCCGGCTTCTTTCATGTCTCACACTCTTTCCTTTCATACAAACACAACTGGTGCCATCGTGCATCTCTGTTATAGTTATCAATTGTATTGAAAATGACATTGGAGTACTTCAGCATTTGTATTGGACGATTGTTTTGTAGACAGCAACGGATTATAAAATAATTAAAGAACAGGTAACATTTTAAAGCATTCATCTCAAATCACTATTTAATGTTCCCGTAATTATTTGAAAAGCTGTTTATTAGTGGTATAAATGAACATTACTTAAATGTCTCACATATTTGTTACTGCCTTGTTTTCTGGTTTGTTGGTCTTGGCTCAAAGCGATGCATTTGCTCGGAACTCAGTCCTTGCGTTTTTTACAAGTGAGATAAGAAATTATTTCAACCCAATTAAATATTTTGTCCAACTATTTACTTTTCCCCAACTCATACACTGAGCTAAAAGTTAACTAACTTGCATGCACTATAAAGTGATGGATGGTTTTCACGAAGAGCCAGATTGGACACGTTGCCCCTTTTCTCAGAGACTTTCCTCTGGCGAGCTCTGCAGACAGAGTTACCATCTTCTACCAATTTTCCCTCAACATTCTTATAAAATCCAAAATATGACCACACTTCTGATTTGGTCTTCATGGAAGGTTGGAAATTCTCCCGAGCACTGTCATTGCCTTCCGCCATGTTTTAACGTTTAAAAAACAACAATAACAATGTTGAATGCTGCGCCCATGCGTCAGACTCATGCTGGGTGTGTGTGGACAGCATTTACTGCGATTTTTACAAATCACGATAATCGCGCACAGTTTTAATGATAATTAAATGTGACATGGTAACACTAACCGTCTGGGAATTTTATCGTGGTTTACTGTGAAACCGGTAACTGTTTCATCCTAAAAATAAAGAGGCAGGGACTGTGGTGTTTTAACATGCATTACATGCGACAGCAAATAAGTGAAGAGATATTGTCAGTCTTCTATAGCACAAAGACCCCTGTGAATGGAAACATCCACAGAGGAGATTAAGATAGATATGGATAATAAATGTGCACACTGATTGTGTTGACCAAATTTATAAGTTAAATTCAATGTATTTAGATAGCACATTACACAATATATGAGGAAGCTTTTAGTGCCTTACAAACTCTCAGTGAGCAAACCAAAGGCAATAATGGAATGGAAAAAGGTATTTTGGGTACATACAACGTAATCTCAATCGTCAGCATCTGTGTTTTTACTCGTACTTCAGTTTAAAAAATGAATTAAAAACATACCCATCTGCCCCTGTTGTTTTAAAGAAAATGTCAAGAAAAGAAAATCTAAGATGGATGGCAGGACTTTCCTCTTCATGTTGTCTCTCTCTTATGATCTTTCCTTTTTTGAGAATACTGTATGTAAATTATGTATGTAAGTGACCTCCTCCTTGAATTTCCATATCAGCCTCACAACCCCTGCCTTATGTACTTGCTTAATTTACACACAAACACGCACACTTATGCTATCCATTTAGGGCCTGTGAAGCAATGAGAAAGGATAAGTTACTTCCATATATATGCATTGCATATCTCCCATGACCAGTATGTGTATCTATGAGAGGAAGTTGAAGCTCGAGGGATCCATCAATACATCTCAACTATAGTGACTCTGAGTGTAAGTGCACACACATACACACACACACAGCTCCAGATGTGTTCCAGATTAACACATGGTTGGATCAATGACTGCAGGAGGGGTTGCCCACCCCATCCACATCTGATGTTATCAAAGTATGAAAAAAACAAAGTCATACCATCTATTTAATAAAGACCTTGTGCTCTGTTATCTAATATTGCACTCATGAGAATGGATCTTTTGCAGCACTTGGAGTTGTCCTGCTCTGGGCCTCTGACACAATTATTTTGAAATGTGTCTATAGCATCAGTATTTCTAATGAGAGTCTGACAAATTAAGGCAACAGTCTGTGAGACCTAACAGCTGTTGTGCATGTAAAATCTGACAACAATGATATCATAAATTCTGCTTTTTAGATCACGTATTTAAAAATGCTATTTTTCAGGCTGGTCCAATTAATGTGCATGTGGGTTCTCCAGTTCACTGACAGGCTGTATCTAAAAGGTGAATGGCTCTTTTACCTGTAAGGCGGGACTTCCTTTCTACATCCGCCTTGTTGGGTGTTCCTATTTTCCCATTCATTTTAATACAAGTGCTCTGTCTCAGGCTAAATAGTCTCTGGTGTCAAGCAACGGGCCATTTTGTCAATGGTTTCCATTATTTCAGTGTAATATTTCTCCTCTCCACCAATAGCTGGTGTGTGGTGAGCGTACTGGCACACTATGGCTGCCATCGTATCATCCAGGTGGATGCTGCACACTGGTGTGTTTGAGGAGAGTCCCCTGTTCACTGTGTAAAGTGTTTTGAGTGTAGTGTCAGAAAAGTGCTGTATAAATATAACATTCATTTATTCATTCATATAATTTGCTATTACTCGCTATATTTTTGTCTGTGAGTAAAACAAATTGGATGGATGAATTCTATTCTTTGAGAATTCTATTCTTTGATCAGTTTGATGTTTATATTGATTACAATAATATGTACAGTGCATTGTTTTTATTTTTATAAATGATCAAAACTGAACTCTTCTGATTTGTCTGCAAATTTCAAAGCACTTGTTCAGTTTTGTTCATTATGCCTACATGCATTGTATTGTAGAGCTTCTAATCTTTCAAACAATAACTATTTTTTGTTGGTCATAACTGTTATTAATATTTTGAGGTTTATTCGAGGGTGGGTCCATCTGAGCTTAAAGGGTGAACTAAAATGCAGCTAAAGCAACACAAAGTGTTATTTTATGTGTTTTTGTGCAAGATGAATATTAAGAGTGATGCTTGTTAGTGTTTAATGATTTATGTTGAGATTTAGAAGAGTTTCTGTCATGTTTGATGAGGACAGGTAGATGTCGTACATGAAATTGATTACACTGTTCGTTGATCAAAAGCTGTACTAATCATAGCATAGTTACTAAACAACTCTCTGTAGTTCTTCCAACCAGCATGTATTTAGCATGCTTACTTTCACTAGTTAGTACATAAAGAAATAAAATAGATTTACTTGAGTTTCATTGACACGTCTAATTTTGTTGGGTTTACCCAGTTCAACTTGGTTATTTCTACACAAAGTGTTTGTGTTGAGATTACATAGTCATTTTAATTTAAGAAAACTAATTTCAAACATGTGGAACCACTGTCCACGATTGACTCAAATTCAGCCAAATAGATTTTTTATTTTTTTTTAGTGCTGCCTCTCTCTGAATCATTATCTGTTGCTGTTGGACAGTGACACTTTGGAAATATGACTGCTATTCACACTATTTGAGCTCACGTTTCCTAATATTTTATTTGTTTTATTTATGTGCAGTCGATTAGTTTTCAACTGCCTCCTCAGAGAATACGTCACTGGATAAGGCACACTCTGCAGTCTACATCACTCCACTACTGTGGTCCAGACACACAAACCATCTCTTTAACATGCTGAAAGTGTGCTTTACTGCAACGCAAATCTGGATATATGCCATGTTATAAAACTCTACTCCATAATTTGATCATTATTTGACCAATTTTTGCTGACATGATCAATAAAAACTAAAACAAACATCTCTTAAATAACTTCAGTTTACAATAGCGTGATGTGAGTTTTGTGAATTAAATCTATAAGGAGCCTAATCTACATAGAAAGGAGGCCTGTTTGCATGAAAAGAAATCACAGTGACTTCATTTAAATCATCAAGATGCATTGCTAATTTAGAGCTGAATGTGGCTTTTAAAACTGGATTGTGAATCATTTGCAGTTTTTGCACCAATACTCACAAAAAGCTATAGAAGGATTTCACTGATAGTGAAGAAATAAAATGTTTTGTTTTGTGTCTAAGTGTGAAATCAATTTGTATTTTCTCACTTCTCGTGTCTTGTCTTTTTGTCTCATCTCTTTATAGCGCTTTTGATAAACTGCAGCTGTCCTGTTAAGATGCATGTGCATCACTTTTTCCAACGCACACCCCACGTGTCTTGTCTACGATTTTCCAGTTTCATCTATAGTGTCTGTGTGCACGTGTCTGTTGATGTATTGTGTAGTGTGTAGAAGTCTTCATGCTGTCTGAGTCTACACAACATAAAACAACGCCTCAATTCATCACATCAGATCCTTATAATGAAAAAGAAACAAAGAAAATAATTACTTATTTTCCACTGAACGCAGTACTATGTAGGGTACACACTCACAGTCAAATACAAGTGTGTGTTTGTGTAAAACAGATGAGAGGAGTTAACCTCCCAAGAAAGGAAACTAGTTTATAATTCAAGCATGAATGTGGCAGACAGCTTGTGTGTGTGGGAATTTTAGAATTACATTGTGCTTATATAGTCATGTAAGAGGTCCAGTTGTTGTGTATTGTGTTGTATTGTATGCAGTTTTGAGTTCAGTCAGACTAAAACCAATAATTCGTCTTAATTTTAGTCTGAATAAAATAGTGAGTTTCAAAGTCAGACTAACAGACCTAATTAATGTGATTGTAGCTAGGCCCGGGTTAGTCGGTTGCTTGGGGCCTCCGAAATCGTAAACACGCCCCTGGCCCCGGACTGGTGGGGGGTGCTATTCTAAATTGTAGAGCACAGCTAAACGTGTTCAGTGGGAGATGGAGATATATAAACAAACAATGGACTGAAGGGGGGCACGCTGAACACATTTTGTACCGGGCCCAAGAATTACTAACTGCCGCATGTTACATACTGTGTTAGTATGCGCTAATGGAGGATAGGTGTCATACTAAATGACTGCTTTAGACTTTATTCAATGCTTCACTGTCACGCCCCATTTTCATAGCCAACCAACTTGTAGCTCGCAGAGAAGAAGAGCACAGCGCAAACATAAACTATAACAGTGATAAAAAATGATTTGCCCCTTTCACACATATTGCCTTTTCCTGTAAATATTACTGCATTTCAGGTTAGAGATCGTGTGAACATGACTTTTTTGAAAATACTGGTAAATTTTGCTTAGTCAATTGCCCTTAATGAGAAGTAGTATCTTACATTTCCATATTGATTGTATGTGTGAAAGCACATTTGAAGGGGTTGTGGACAATATGTATTGACAGTTCTCCAGCAGGGATTGCACTCATAACAGTTGCGTATTGCACATGTGAAAGTTTATAAATCAATATTAATAGACGTTAAGTAAGACATAAAGTTCAGTCCCCTCATGATAAACTCATGATAAACAATTCTCCTTTATCTATGAACTTGATTTCGGCCTAAAGCTCATTGGTCACTGGCTGGTCATGTGTACCCATCCCACCAACTGCCAGCAATAATTTCAAACAAGCCGGATGTTGTTGAGGAGTTTGTGAATGGATATCACGACGGTCAAGAGATTAATGACTGCCCGCTGGTAAGCGCTAATGTGTACTCCTTCTCCTTCCACCTGGCCTGTGATTATATAAATGAAGCTTACACCTGAAAATTGTCTGAAAACTCGACTAGTGGGGCGCTGACTTAAGGAAAAGAGAAGGGAGAGGATTGGCCAGCCCACATTTGTTAGGTCATGGGAAAATATGTTTGTCAGTTCTTCAGTGTGTTTTGGAGGTGAAAAGGAGCTCATAAGAGGCTCCTCCAATGAGTGCCACTGAGAAATTATAAACAACTCTGTTGTTCCCAGAGTCTGTTAAGATAGTCAGAAGCAGGAAGTTAAAATTGTACTGTACTGTGTTCTAGTTATAGAGTGCTTTCACAACAGACCTTTTGGTGCACACTCAAATTCATTTGATGTCAAAGTTTTGGTTTGTTTGGTTGGTTTCAAAGTGTTTTTTTTTTGTTTTGTTTTGTTTTTTTATCTCTGTAGTTCATTCTAGTCCAGTTGAGGTCTGGGGTCCATGTAAAGCAGGGTTTGCTGTTGACATGAACACAATCTGTCCTAAATTGTGGGAATGAACCCTAGTCTATAGTATAATTTGCATCTTTAGCACAATTCAGACAGGATTTGTTTTTTTATAAACAACATTGGTATTACAGTTATTTACATAAGCCACTGATGATTTTATGATTTGGATGAGTTTGGGATTGGATGGTATTGTGATATCTGTAGTTTTTACATAGATGGAAATGTCAGGCATAACACAGAAGAAACACAAGTGCGGTTCTGTGAGTTTAAAGCTTTGGTGGTAAATTGGCACAAATGCTTCATTAATTTGCTATTTTGGATTATTTATACAGAACACATAATTTAAATCAATAAAAACCAACTGAATACTGTTCACAATACTGTTGTCTTTTATATGGTAAACTTGACACAACATCATGCCGTCGATTTCCTAGACACGCTCTTACCACACATCGCCAACAAAAGTGCCTCTGTAAAGAAATCTCTGTTTTTTCATTGAAACTTGTTTGGTTGTAAAGAATAGCATCTCTAGTTTCATTTGATATGCTGCTTTAAATATTTCGTTTTGGCGCGCTGATAAACATGAAGTACTCGGATGAGTGCTGTGAAGCGGTTTTCTGACAGACGTTCCAAAAACATGTTCGTTGTTTTGAATCATTTTCACCTCTAACACATCTGTGGGTTATTTTTCTTCATTTATATACATTTTGTTATGTTTAATTTTGTTATCTCTGTGCAATATGATTCTATTCATTAACATTAATAAATGCATTCCTATATTTACTGTGCATTGAGAATAAATGGGCTCAAACAATAGATTCAAAATCTCTTTCAGAGGCTTTATATGGAGTAAGGATGAAAATGAGGTGCATTTCAAACTGTTCTGAGATCAGTGCAGACAGACAGCACACTGGAGGTTAAGTCATTCACTAAAAAGTGAACAAGGGAGCATACTATAGCTCTATGCAGCTAAGTGCATTCAATCCTAAAATCAGATCAATTAATCTGATAATAATAACAAGATACAATCAGTACAACAAGATAATCAGTACATAGATTCACAATTTATAATGGATCATTTTATTTGAACATGTTTGGCTGTGATTGGATGATGCTGGACATTGATTTGAATCAGAATTAATTATTCAGCTTTTCAGAAAATCAGCTGTAATGTCCATAATTTGCGGTCGACCGATATATCGCTGAGGCCGATAAATCGGAGGATATTCTGACTATTTTAATTATCGTCATCTGCATCTGTTTGGCTGATTTTTTTTCGACACATGTTTTTTTAAACGAAACGACCAGTCACGGTTTGTTTTGTTGTTACGTGCCATTGTGTTACTACAATAATTGACTGGTGTGTAACACAGTGTCATTTAAACGGTCCGCATATCAGAGCCGCGGCAGACGTGTTTGTGTTCATAATGTTAAAGTGCTCGCCTATTTCATTCTTCCTCTCTCTCCTCAACAGTTCTCTGTAACGTTTAACTGTCTTGACTAATGATAAAAAGGTGAATATGAATAAAACTTTTATTATATACCGTCTTCAGGTTCAAAAGTTCCTCTCATTCACAAATCATGACGGTCACTCGCTGGATCTGCATGAGTGTGTGTGTGTGTGTGTGTGTGCAACTTCAAGCCTGCATCCAAAACTGTTCAGAGACCAGTTTCCTTAAGAGTTCCATTCATTGAAAACAGCTGTCAGTTAAGCCATTAACTAGTTAATTAAGCTGTAAGGTAGCAAGTCAGCTGTCTACATTTTCAGATGGTAAAAGCGCTTCACATGTGCTAGAAGAAAATGTCTTATTCACTATGCAATGTATGTCCCATTGGTTTGATTCTGTAGTTTTTCCAGATTCATGTTGCTAACGTGGACATATCGTTCATTGTTGCTGGACTTCTGTGTGTGCTGTTATTTCCTTCTTCCTAATATATTAACCATTTCTTCATGTGCAAATAAATGACTAAATAACTGCAATCTACCATTTAAAATGTAGTTTTGTGTGAAATTGAGTAAATATATGCTTATTATTATTTGTTAGTAATTTTATGATTGTTATTTACTATATTAAATTGTGTGATATATCTGCTCTACTGATATCAGAATAACGAACACATAATATACTGTTTGATGACTTTCTACAGCTTGGTGTTTTTTAAAATTTCACAAGATAGTCCCGCTGTCCACATGTGGACATACATTTTTAGGAAAATTATTTGCTCTAGAATGTTTTTTTTTTTTGTTTGTTTGCTTGTTTTCATTAGGTGCTACTAGTTAAAAAAATTACATGGAAAATGCACACAGAAGTCCCGTGGGGGACTCAGGAGGGTAGCACAGTGAAACTGGCATCTCCTCCAGTCATTACTTAGTTCCAGTAGTAAACAGTTGCCGCTAGTACTCAAAGCGGTTCTCATTTTGATTGAAGTGAGCCAGGCCATCCTTAACTTATTTCAGGTTCTGCTGAACATATCCCAGCCTGATCTCATGACAATGATGTGACTATGGCGATATTTTAGCAAATTCATTTCACGTGGTTCATTGCACATATTGCAGCAGTTGCAATGCATTCACACTGCTGTTTACTGGGAGAGAATGACTGCAGTGGTTGTCATAATGAAACAGTTGCTCAAATAGTCTTTTCAACATCACAATACATTTTCAGTTACAAACATTCAAAAAGTCACAAAATACTGGGAAAAGGGTTTAAGCCGTTACTGTTTGGATGCTGCTATGTTTCCAGTAGTGGTCCAGACACTCAGGTTTGAGCATAAGGAATTGTTTTATTTGATTTAATCCTATAGTTTCTTATAAAACACCTGTACCCCCTCCAATGTGATCTACAGACATACCGCTGCATTTATCTACATGATAACTTACACATATTTTACACCTCTGAAGCATTCTGAAGTTTGCTGGAAAAAATGAACAGCATAATCAAATCCAAGACAAAGTGAAAGCATTCTCTCAAACACAGACACCATAATCAGCCTCTCGCTCTCTTCCTCTTGTTTTAGTGTATGTTATATGCTGTTCATGTATCTCTGAAAAGAGAAGGAACATGGTTTCAGACTTGTAGATTCTGAAATAACTCAATGCACCGTAGAGGAACAGACAGCAGGAGAAGAGAGCAGTGCAGTGATGTTCAAATACTGAGCAGACTTCAGTCTCAGCACAAAACTAAAAAACAGAAAGAAAGTGTTTTTGCTAACACAAGTGTTTCTCTTTGTGTTGGTGGTTTGATGTTTTGGGCTGGTGGTGGAGTCAGCCTGTGTTCTGACAATTCTTCTAGAGCTTCTCAGATACACGTTCCTCCTCTCCACCACAACAAAGTCATCCCACGACCTGCTGCACACACTCACCCAAACAGCTGCAGTTGATATGTGTGTATGTGATGTATATACAATGGATACATAACACATTTGGACATTTAAGTCAAAATTGACAATGTCTGAATGTCATCCCATTTAATAACAATTATCAAAGCAAGTGTCCTCTGTAAACAAGTGCTGCTAGAGGTTTTCTCACAACTTCACTGTTCAGAGACATCTTTACAATGAATTGTGATTAACTGGTCAAGATGACTTGATCTTAAACGATCAATAACTCAAATGATTTTTTCACTATAAGAATTTCACAATTATCTGTCATTCACTTGTTCAAAATGCAATATATCTTACAGATATCTTTAATTCATTTATTACTAATTTAAATTTACGATTTTACATATCACTTCACACATGTACTTCTAACTAGTAAAACTGATGAATGGTATCGCAAACATCTAGAAAAGGATTTCAGATATCAGAAAATGGAAGAGTAATTAAAGATATATAAAAAGCGGTCCTGTCAGTCAATTCAAATATTTAATCACAATTAATCAAAGATTTTGGTTTGGGTGGTTTATGGGGACATTTTTTAAAGTTACAAACTGGTAATTACAAGGTTATTATGCTATAAATGTGGTTTATGGGGATATTTCTAGTGTCCCCTTAATTCAAATCACTTAATAAACATACTAAACTACGTTTTATTGAAAATGTAAAAATGCAGACATTTTTCTGTGAGGGTTAGGTTTAGGGGTTGTGTTAGGTTTAGGGGTACAGTTAGGATTAGGGGTTGTGTTAGGATTAGGGGTTGTGTTAGGTTTAGGGGTACAGTTAGGATTAGGGGTTGTGTTAGGTTTAGGGGTACAGTTAGGATTAGCGGTTGTGTTAGGTTTAGGGGTACAGTTAGGATTAAGGGTTGTGTTAGGATTAGGGGTTGAGTTAGGTTTAGGGGTACAGTTAGGATTAGGGGTTGTGTTAGGTTTAGGGGTACAGTTAGGATTAGCGGTTGTGTTAGGTTTAGGGGTACAGTTAGGATTAGGGGTTGTGTTAGGATTAGGGGTTGAGTTAGGTTTAGGGGTACATTTAGGATTAGGGGTTGTGCTAGGTTTAGAGGTACAGTTAGGATTAGGGGTTGTGTTAGGATTAGGGGTTGTGTTAGGTTTAGGGGTACAGTTAGGATTAGGGGTTGTGTTAGGTTTAGGGGTACAGTTAGGTTTAGGGGTGCAGTTAGGATTAGGGGTTGTGTTAGGTTTAGGGGTACAGTTAGGATTAGGGGTTGTGTTAGGATTAGGGGTACAGTTAGGATTAGGGGTTGTGTTAGGATTAGGGGTTGTGTTGGGATTAGGGGTTGTGTTAGGTTTAGGAGTACTGTTAGGTTTAGGGGTACAGTTAGGATTAGGGGTTGTGTTAGGTTTTGGGGTACAGTTAGGATTAGCGGTTGTGTTAGGTTTAGGGGTACAGTTAGGATTAAGGGTTGTGTTAGGATTAGGGGTTGTGTTAGGTTTAGGGGTGCAGTTAGGATTAGGGGTTGTGTTAGGTTTAGGGGTACAGTTAGGATTAGGGATTGTGTTAGGTTTAGGGGTACAGTTAGGATTAGCGGTTGTGTTAGGTTTAGGGGTACAGTTAGGATTAAGGGTTGTGTTAGGATTAGGGGTACAGTTAGGATTAGCGGTTGTGTTAGAATTAGGGGTACAGTTAGGATTAGGGGTTGTGTTAGGATTAGGGGTTGTGTTAGGTTTAGGGGTACAGTTAGGATTAGGGGTTGTGTTAGGGTTAGGGGTACAGTTAGGATTAGGGGTTGTCTTAGGTTTAGGGGTACAGTTAGGATTAAGGGTTGTGTTAGGTTTAGGGGTACAGTTAGGATTAGGAGTTGTGTTTAGGGTGTACAGTTAGGATTAGGGGTTGTGTTAGGTTTAGGGGTACAGTTAGGATTAGGGGTTGTGTTAGGTTTATGGGTACCGTTAGGATTAGGGGTACAGTTAGGATTATGGGTTGTGTTAGGTTTAGGGGTACAGTTAGGTTTAGGGGTTGTGTTAGGTTTATGGGTACAGTTAGGATTAGGGGTTGTGTTAGGTTTATGGGTACAGTTAGGATTAGGAGTTGTGTTAGGTTTAGGGGTACAGTTAGGGTTAGGGGTTGTGTTAGGTTTAGGGGTACAGTTAGGATTAGGGGTACAGTTAGGATTAGGGGTTGTGTTAGGTTTAGGGGTACAGTTAGGATTAGGGGTACAGTTAGGATTAGGGGTTGTGTTAGGTTTAGGGGTACAGTTAGGATTAGGGGTACAGTTAAGATTAGGGGTTGTGTTAGGTTTAGGGGTACAGTTAGGATTAGGGGTACAGTTAGGATTGGGGGTTGTGTTAGGTTTAGAGGTACAGTTAGGATTAGGGGTACAGTTAGGGTTAGGGGTTATGTTAGGTTTAGGGGTACAGTTAGGATTAGGGGTTGTGTTACGTTTAGGGGTACAGTTAGGTTTAGGGGTTGTGTTAGGTTTAGGGGTACAGTTAGGATTATGGGTTGTGCTAGGTTTAGGGGTACAGTTAGGATTAGGAGTACAGTTAGGGTTAGGGGTTATGTTAGGTTTAGGGATTGTGTTAGGATTAGGGGTTGTGTTAGGTTTAGGGGTACAGTTAGGATTATGGGTTGTGCTAGGTTTTGGGGTTGTGTTAGGGTTAGGGAATAGAATCTATAGTTCATACAGTATAAAAATTATCATGTGTATGGAGAGTCCTCATAAGGATAGCCGCACCAACATGTGTGTGTGTGTGTGTGTGTGTGTGTGTGTGTTTGTGTGTGAGTGTGTGTGTGTGTGGGAGAGACAGAGGCCGACCACTCTAATTGTGTCTCTCAGATGTGGCTTAGTTGTACGTGGGTAGAGTGCAGACTTTGCAAGCAGTTCCAGACAGTAGACATACCAGTGTGTGTGTTTGTGTGTAAGGATGTTTTGTACTAGGGCGTAGACAAACAAGTAGAGAGAAAATATCCCTGCTGACCACGAGAATCCCACCCATACCACACCCTCTGAGGCCAAGATCTCTCTCTCTCTCTCTCTCTCTCTCTCTCTCTCTCTCTCTCTCTCTCTCTCTCTCTCTCTCTCTTCTCTCTCACTCTCACTCACTCACTCACTCACTCACTCTCACTCACTCTCTCTCTCTCTGTGTGTGTGTGTGTGTGTGTGTGTGTGTTTCTCTCTCTCCCTCTGTCTCTCTGAAGACAGGTCTCTCCATTGATACAAACTTTCAGTAGAATAATGTTACATCATCAGATAATCAGATGTCCTCTATGCAACACTTGCACTGTCAGGGTCACAATTTAAGCTCAACCGATAGAGCTTAACAATGCACTTGCAATGCAAAGGACTGGGATAGAAGTCCAGAAAAGCAAGCGTGTCCACATGTGAGTTGAAAGTGTCATAGAAGCAGCACAAAATGACATGGTTGCTTTAGCAATTGTGTTTTTCATCTCATATTTGCTTTTTATGACACTATCAATTACGTTTATGTTTAGGGTAGGGAGGTCGGTTTTGTTGATTTAAAACTCCATAGATTATTAACCTTTAATAATCTAATTTGTTTGATAGAAATTTTAGCTTTTAGCACCACACAGTGGACATTTGATTTCAGAACCGCCAAAATACATTTAAGGAACTACGACACCAAAGTCACATCATTTTAATGAGATCTGGCTGTGCATTACAGTTGTAGGATCAGTGTATCATGAGTGTTTTCAGAAAGCATTCAGCTCCACATTTTAATAAAATAAACATAATAGGGCCAGACATCTAAGGAAAATCTAAGGAAATGGATGGAATTGATTTAAATGTAAATGTGTTGAACAGAACTGAGAGCACTACACTGATATTGGTAGTTGAAACTTTTGGCGCCCATCTGCAGCGGTTTCACCTGGAAATTGAAGCTCACACATGTCCATACCTTCAAAAAACTATTCCAGCTTCAGCCACAGGGGGCTGTGTTTGAATTTTGGTCAGAACAGACTGATTTTAGCTGAAGAACTTTGGACCTCCTGTCATTGAACTCACAGTAGCTGCGTCCTGTTGCTTTTGAAGGATGCACATCTCAGCCGGTTAAACAGTACGTTCTTTAGGTATGCATGCAAGTAGAATAAATCGATTCCGGAAATTTTTCATCTGGGAATGTGACCATTGTCCCGTTACCGGAATATATGCCGTAATAACAACAAGTGTAAAAATAGTTTATTCTGGTTTTGATAAACAAGCACCATTTAAGCACAAGAAACATCTTTTGTATACTGTATAGCACTTATAGTTAAAAACAGCTGCTCGACTTGACTTTGTTTTTAATCCAGTGTCTTGAACATTAAATATCCTCAGCTCCTGAGGCATTATGGGATCGTAAAGTGTTTAATCGATCCACACTTCAGAATCTCGCCTGAAATAGTAATCTGGGTATTTCTCACATACTCTTTTATGAATACTGAGGATTTGTATATGCTATTCCATTGGCATACTGTTTTTGGCATTCAGTATACAGTAGTAAAGAATTATTGTTATTCATATTCAGCGTGAAAGTCTGATGGATTTCTGTGTGCCTTGTTATAGCTATAGTTATAAACATTTTGACAGTGATGAACTTTAACTTGCTCAGCAAGATTCTCTTTAAACTGTTGGTCTGGCATGACATTAGTTGACTTAAAACAGATAACTGTACCATAAAAGAAGACAGTTTACTCTAATGCCACTATAGCACCCCTAATGGCAACAAACTACATGAAAATCCAGTAGAGCTCAACACTTTCTTCTCTCCTCTTTCCTTCTGTCTTTCTCTTGCTCTCACTTTTTCACCCATACCGGGCTTTGCTTAACATACACAAACACATCAATTATGAACACGCTGTGCTGAGATCAGTGATATGTGGAAATCCACATTCAGGCGATCAATAATTGTAGTCATGCTGATTGATCTGTAGAGTGTGGAGAATTTTTCTTTGATAATTTTATTGATTTAGTCACAGTAAGATTGTAGATACTTCAAACATGCTGGAACATTTGGAGAGTCATAGCTGCATTCATATGGGTTGTTTGGTGTGTGGAGAAGATAAAATACACATTTGGTGTAAATTGACTGAGGAATGCTAGTTGACAACATACTAGATGAATAGCTTGAGATTGGCTGAACTACAATTTCTAAAGAAAGGTCTTTTATATGGCATGCCGCCTTACTAAATGACATATTCACCTCTTAGTAAGCTAATATTTATGTTAGTTTCCTTCCTGTTCCTCTCCCCAGCTCAGTTCTCCAGAGAGGTTTGATTTGAAGGAAATCTTGGAATCGGTTGAGCACTCGTATTTCTGTATAGTGTTCATTATGTCTCCTCGTGTAACTACTGCACTTTTTCAGAAGCCAAGCCTGTTTTTTGTTTGTTTGTTTCCATTTCTTAGTGGTCCAAGACACTTCTTTAAAAAAATCTTTGCAAATCTTAATCAAACTGATTTCAACAACTTTGGGGTCATTTCTAAACTTAAAAAAAAAGAAAACAGTCTTCTTTAACAGAGACTAAATTTACAGAGAAATGAACTCTTCTTAACATGACAAATTATTTACTGTTGCCTTTGCATTCTTATGTTGGGGGCTCTGCTTTTGATAAAGTAGATCATACTATTCTTTTGGACCATATTAAAACAGGGGTTCTTTTTGAATGCACAGCATTAAGATGATTCTCTTAAAGCTGGATTACACTAAAGCACTATATATCTGAACAGATTTGAAAGTACTAGGTATCACACACTTGTTCATTTTGATAATCGCTACAGCCGAAACTTTGAATCACACACCAAACGACTGTAAAGTTCATCCGATCCGATCACAAATTCATGCAGAAACACACACCCGCCCATTCCGGTATTGCCATGACAGATGTAAACAAACATAGAAATGGGAACTGGCTGCTGTTATTGTTGCTACTACTCTGCGTTCTGAGCTAGGAAAGAGATAGGCCGAATGTGACTGGGTGTGGTATTTGGTGGGAAGACGCAGCCAGTATGGTCTCCAGAGAATGTTATGAGAGGTGGAGGTGAGTGGTGTTAAAAGTAAAGCTCTATTGAGTGCTTGTTCACCATCTCCATTTCTTCAGCTTTGTCTCACTGCACGCTCGATTTCTGTTTGCTTATGACAGTAGATTTGAGTCATGGGGCATCATACACTACGAGATTTCCTCTGTAGTCGTGGGTAGTCAGGTCAAAAATATCAAAACAAGTTTAACAGTGGGCCTGGGTATCTCAGCAAGTATTTACACTGACTACCTCCTGCTCGTCATGCACGGTGAGCCACGTGACAAGATGCACGGGCTGTCTATCTCAGAAGTGGAGGTAGCTGAAACTTGTACTCCGCCACCCAGATTGAGGTGAGTTACTGTGCCACCATGAGGACCTAGTAAGCAATGGGAATTGGGATGCCACATTGGGGAGAAAAGGGGATAAAATAATTAAAAACAATATCAGACAAATTTGAGATCCTCTGAATCATAGCCGGATGGTAAGAAATCAGAACCTATATTCGTCATAGACTACACAATTTTCTGTGAAATCTCTTAACTTCAACTGGCACAAAATCTGCACACTTACCATATCACCAACTAGCATGGGCTCAGATGGACTGAAAATTTAGAGCTAAATTCTGTGTTAAATTGTTTAGTGTAATCCAGCCTTTACCAACAGTCCTCTGACAGTAAGGATTGGAGTCCATCTGCACTTATCACCAGTTGAGTTCCCCAAGGTTCCGTCTTAGGCCCTTTTATGTTTTACTTACAAATGCTTTCCATGGGTTCTATCTTTCAAAAACACAAGTTTTCATCATTGCTGATTACACACATTAATAATAAGGGATATAGTAGTGCACACTGCTGCAGGAGGTGTTTGGCTATTATTGTTTCGGCTATTCTGGCCTGTCTTCACTCTTCTCAAGTCCAGTACACAATCAGTTTAAGTAGGACTATCAATTGATTACATTTTTAAATTAATTAAGTACATGACATGCAGATTAATTGATCAAATTCATTGCATATATCAATATTTGCCAAACACAGATAATTCAATAAAAATCAAGGTAGGTTTGATTCCCAGGAACACACAAACTGATAAAAATATATACACTGAATGCACTGTAAATTGCTTTAGATAATAGCATCTGCCAAATGTGTTAATGTAAATGTAAAATTCAATAAAAGTGTATTGAATTTAAAAATCTAAAAACTCCAGCTGTACAGGCAACATGCCTCTTCAAACCAATGAGCAGGCAGGATGGACTTCCACAGATGGCTTAGAGCGCTTGCTTTCAATGACAGCTGGACTGAGCACAACAGAATGCAGGGCTCTCAAATAGGCTCTTAAAGTTTCAAACTATGTTTAACTTGACACAGCATCCTAAAAACACAGCGCTTATGTCCAGAGGTGCTGAAAACTTGTGAGACGCTTCAAAAGCATCTGTCTGATGAATGAGTGAATTAACCTACAATTAAAAATAGAGCAGAGGTAATTAGGCCAATAATAGGGTTATGTTTAATGATATGGAAATAAAGCAAACAACATTTTCACTTTTAAAGCCACTTTTTGTGTTGTCTTAATGCATTTCTTGTCTGTTGCCACAATATAATGTCATTTTTTTTAATGATTTATCTGATCTGAATTATAATGTCTATCAGGCCTTAATATTATATTTATAATTATTTTAATCTAAATTACATTTATTTGAGGGCCTTTCTCATATAGCTCTTTAATTACATCTGCTGGTGGAATCCCCATACTGCAAATGCAGGAACTTAGTTTGTCAAACGTCTTAGCGCCATGACTTATTTCTCAGGAAAATAGCAAATTACGCTTTGCACCACTTCATTACAAGAGTACATCCACAGTTTGGGCACGCACACCTACAGATAGCACAAGCACTACCACCCACACTCACTTGCTCTTTGCACTGACATGAAAATTACGCTTTCAATTAGTGCTGTCACGACAATTGGATTAGACGCAGTGAGCATTGCGCATAGCTCTGCGTCTAGAGCAGTCACGAAAATAGATCCCTATGTGTGTCAATTGATTAAAATGAAAATATATGAAATAAAATCATGGTTAATTGTGTGATTTCAGAATTTTGTTCTTCAATACATTTCTGAATCAAACTAAGAAATATGTCAGTTTAAATTTTTTGTCTTGATTTTATGTGTTTTTAAGCAGTTTTTATTGAGTTAAGTTATTAATATCACTTATTGTAAATAAATTTAAGTCATCTGAGTCCCATAGTGGGCCCTGGGCCCCTGGTGAGAACCACCGGTTTTTAGTTGGTTGTGTGGTCAAGCTCTCAACTGCTCAAAGCTGCTCCAGCCAATTCACTGGGGAGGTTCTTTAAACACTTTTTAAAGAAAGTCAGTTCTCCTGCACCCAGGCCAAAAGCAGTAGTCCGGTGGAACATGATGGTGCTGTTTGAAGCCAGGTTTTCTCACTGGGCTACACTACTACATTTAAGATCGCTACGATCTGGAAATTCAGTCTCACACAAATTGAGGTGCATGTATCAACAGCAGAGACTTTACAACACGTATTAAGGTCTTGTTAATTTTTTGCACTGATTTCATTAGAACAGGGGAAAAATACAAAAAACTAAACAAAAACAAGTATAAAATCTGTCCTTGCATCTGCGACGACTTTGTCAGAAGTGTGCACACCTCATTATTTGACTCCTTGTCACAGACTAGCAGCTTACTGAAAACATATAATACGACAAACTTTGGTTGTGTAGGGTGCACTATGCTTTAACCCGCGGTAACGCAACAGTTTGCGTTCCATTCACGCCCATTCAAATGCATCCAAATGAGGAAGACTGAAAACACAAGCTTGTGAAGTAATTTCGCATTCCTCTGTGGACAAAATGTAAAGTTTGGCGACCTGCAAAATCAATGATGGAAGGACTCGTGACCAATAGAAGATGGAAACGTCAAACACTGACGTCTTGGCTCAATTCAAAGAATATATATTTCAAAGCTGCGTGTTTTTGTGTGTACTTGTGGTCCTTCAAAAGATGCTGAAAATATTCAGTAAGACTGTGTTTAGTCATATCTAGTGTTTACTGTTGTCTATTGCCTGAGATTCTCCTGTTAACAAAGACCAGCATGTAATGTCATGTGGGAGAATTCACTAGACAGTTATTTGGCACTTTAACTATTCACAACAAGTCCACATTTATTGATCTACATGATTTATTTTTATCTCACAATTGGATGTAGCAAATTAACTAAGTAAACTAACCAATATTAGTAATGGTAGAACCTGACTGTCACAGCCACATCCACTGCACTCAAGCACACACATGCACACACACACGCACACAGTGATATTCTCACATCCTCATCCATCCATTCTATCTTGCTGTGAGATCTTAAAACTCTTCACACTCACTTTATACTTACACCTGCATAACAAACACTCCTCACATTTACAAAGCACTGTATGCTTCTACTAAGATTTTCACATGTCACATGTATTGTTCATACTGTAAAGTAAGCTAACTGAGATTTTGAATACGTACATAAATGAGAACACCACACACACATCTGTTGACATAATTCAAAGTTCAATGCACACACAGACAGACTCTCTGTGTTGTAAAGCAAAGTTGCATGCATTTGTGTGTGTATTTTTAGCATTTATGTGAGAGGTTTTTAGTCAGCATTGTTAAACATGTAACAGTAAAACATCAGAGGGCGTTGGTGCTTCTCTTTGGCTTTATGTGCTGGAGAGGGAAACAGGCAGTGGGTAGTGTTCCTTTAAAAAAAATAAAAATACTGGAACCGAATCATTTTCATGACATTCTGTTCTGCTTCGGTTCTTAAACTGAGTTTTGTCATAATAAACGGTACTTTAATTAAAAAAAACATTACCAATACAGTATCTTTGGGTGTTTCTTCAACATCGGGCACTTTTAGCACTGTGGATTTCTTGAAAATAAAATTTCATTTGTCCACTAACAATGTCTGTGTATGTAAAGGCATCACAGGAGGTTTATATCATATTTATCATGAAAATTCCCAGTGTCATTTCCAGCATATCTCAAATTCTGTTTTGTGTTTAATAGAATTTTATGGTGTAAATTATATTTGTAACATTTTTTAAATAAGTCTTGCTGAGGCTAATTTCATTGCTAATATTCATATTTTTACACTTTTTACATAATGTGGCAATGATTGGAAATGACACTCAATAAAAATATTGGTAATATTTTCTATGAAGCCCATAGTTATAATGCATTGTAAAGGCATTATAAATGCATTATACTGAATTCATAACCATAAAATAAGTTATAACTTATAAATAATTATAACTACAGTTCTAATACATTATAAGACTTCCCCTGTTCATAGTTATACTTCAGAGTATGATGCATTATAACACAAGCAACATCCAATTTTAACACAGCAGAAGCTAATAAAGATCATAGAAGTGCTGTATAGTGTAAACAGTAAAAAAAGACTTTATCATGATCATATTATAAGTGATCTTAACCTGCTTTAAGTAAAGTTTCAAAGCTAAAAATATCTTCTTATAAAAAGCCATAACATAAACTTGTAACATACAATACATCACAAGTCAAACTACACCCAAGAAAATCTGCTACAAGTGTGATCAACATATATATTTATTAGAGTTTCTGATATATTTGAACCTCTACAAGTTTTTTTCATAATATCTCAAAATTCACATTGTGTGTTATTTTGTATTTTGTGCATGTGTTATGTATATAACGTCTAGCATGACTTATAACCACTTCAAAATATCTTATGGATGTTTATAAGTGGACATTGCTTTTGTCTCTTTAATTAAAGCATACCTATTATAAATTACATATATAATACATTATATTAACTTCTGCAGATTTACAATTTAGAGGTTTTTACAATGCATTATAAATATGGGATTCATAGAAAGTGTTCAAATATTCTGCTCACAAGTGATATTTACCTTGAGTTGTCTTTGTTTTCTTTAAGCAGCACTCATATTTCATCTCAAGCATGCTCTTCACTGACACTTTTGTTGACTTATTTTACTAGTACAATAACTTTTGGAGAGAAAAAAAGGCTATTTTGGTGTGGAGGAAATGACACCACACCAAAATATTTTTAGTTTTATTGAAATCACAATAAAAATTGAATGGTTTGTTTATTTCACTCATTTTTTTAATATTTAAAACAATAGAATCTATACATAAAAGGCATTTTAAAATGACCATAGTTGGTAAAAAGATTCCAATTCAGTTTTAATTAGACCATCATAAAACAAAATGAAAAAAAGTTTAAAATATATATATTTCTTTGGTTTATAAAAAGGACAAAATTGGAATCGGAAACAGAATCGTTAAATTTTGTACAATTCCCATCTCTAAACAGTGGTCCATTGCTGCTCCTCTTGTGTTTTTATACATACAGAATAGTTCACACTATTCTTGCCTGGCAAACTCATAAAATTGCCCCTCAGTGATGCTATCTGCAATGCTTTTCATCAGCGGCGCTTTATGTTGGTATTGTACGGAGCGTTGTCTGATAGAGGCTGCTTTAGCCAAGCAATACTTTTGAATGCCATTTTTTGCTCTGCACTACATGATAGCCAATGATAAAAAAATATATTTTCAACCTTGGATTATTTGTCTTTGTTTGTTCAGTTGCGATAAACACAACCCAAGTCTCATTGAATGAAGGTTACTATAACATTTTTGCAAACTGAGTTTTACCTGCTGCTTTCTATGTTTTGCTGGAGATTCCTGGTGAAATGAACACTAGAGGAGCTACAACAACTGTGCCTTTTATTTATTTTCACATAAATCACGGGTAGTATGGCTATTTATGACTTTATAAACATATTTATTGCTCTGTTACTACTCACACTTTTATTATATCAAAACACTTTTACTCTAATGCACCATTTGAAAAACAAAAACATTGAATGCTTGTATTACAGACTTATTCCAGTGTAATGAACTTCCGCAGTAGCTCACCTGATAATGTGTTGCACTTTGGACTTTAAAGACTGAGCCACGAGCCCAACGTAGGACTCTCGCAATGAAATTGAAGCAAAAGTCCCATAGAGGTGACGTGAAATGGCGTGTTTGCTTCAGTAAATGTGCTTTTCATGTAGAATTTACATTTAAAACGCTATCGGTTAGGTTCAGATGTTGGTTTAGAGTAAGGATGTCTGTTTTGTTCACCTCTCATTTATCTTTTAAGACATTATTGGTAAGGTTTCGTTTAAAGTTTTAGGTTAGGGAGGTACTGTATGTTTTATTAATTACTCACTCTAATATTCACCTTTAAACCTTGTCGGATTGCGACAGCTTTTCACTCGCTTTTGTCGCTGTTGCCATGTAAATTACATGAGATCAGGCTGGATAAACGTCCACGAAAAAATTATTGATCAAAAATTGCATCTTATTAGTCTAGTAGTAACATTTTCACTTCAAGTGTGATATGATTTTTTTAATAAATCAAAGCTTATGAAAATATGATGGACAGTGTTACTACATATTACTACACTTGTTGTGTAAAACAGAGTTTGAGCATACAGAATGGAAAGAATTGCACGTAAACATTGTATAACAGTAGCATACAGTAAAATAAAAGTGTTTTTGTTCTCAAACTGATAAACTTGTGTAGTGCACTTCAAGTTCTATAGTTGGTTAGACAGGACAATGTTTTTAAACCCTAATACTTATTGTAAGAGTATATGGTTTTATTGAAATACATAAACATTAATATAGTGGAATTATGAACTTTCACCTCATAGTGAAATAAACCTCAAAAGTGACTGATTTGAAACGCTCTTCATGGGCAGTAACTCTCTGTAGCAACACTGTACTGATAAAATTTATACTGTTATATTAGTGTATAAAGGATTGTAAAAAAAATTACCATTTGTCTTGACTGTCATCAAGATATAAGAGTCCTCTTTTTATCAATGAGCCAATCAGTTAAGGAACACTTTTGTCTCTGTGTTTGGATGAGTGTGCAGAGGGAAATTTCTGTTGTTGTGTGCCAGGTGTCATTGTCACTCAATGTCAGTCACAGCAGTCAGCCTAACACACACACACACACACACACACACACAGAGATATGATGTCTACTAAAGCCCAGCGGCTCTAAACAGTCGTCAGATTGTGTATCCTCTAGAGGCTGGTCTCAATCCTCCACCTGTGTGTGAGACGCCTGTGAGGCGCAGTCACGCCGGGCTGATGAGGACAGACTGATCCTGTAGTGCTGGATCTGCAGGGAGAAGCTTTTTGAGACCCCCATCACTGCACACACACTCACAGATCACACTGTCATTGTGTGCTTCTGCAGACAAAGATGCAACAACAAAATGTGTGTGTGAATGGCACCCCTGCACATGAATGTTATCTGATGTTTAAACACAGACTGCCCACATCACCTGATAATATTCTTCCTCATGCAATTTACCACACAGACACTAAGTACAGCCATAATCCAGATACTTTTGCTCTGTCACAAAACTTAGTGTACTTTTTAATTTGTACTGTCTACATAGGCAGATAACTTCTAATGCAGCATCTTAACTAAAATTAAACTTTGTAAGTTAAAGATTTTGAAAAGTCTACATAAGCAGCAGTTTTGTAGCAATCAATTAGAGCACAGCAGTCTTGTTCCAGAAGTAAAAATCCCATCCATTTTCTCCATAGATCAACTGATTTTTAATGATAAATTACAAAACTTTAAAGTCAGACATACAGTGAGCGATGGTATACTGTAAAAAAATCCAACTTCAGTATTGTCAGAATAACTCAATTTTACTATTACTTGAGATTACTTACAAATTTCAGTTAAGTCAAATTTGAGGCCATTTAAATCAGAGCAACTTACATTTTTAAACAGTGAGCACATACAATGTCAAGTTTGGTGGTGAAGGTAGAACTTATAGGCTTTTATACATTTTGATAAGTAATATTTTCATCAGGATGTTGGATTCTATATTATTTTATATTGATCTTAACAAACTATTTATTTTTTCAAAATAACTGCTCATGATTGTCCATTTAGTGGATTCATTTGCAGAAACTCAGAGGAAACTTCAGTTCCCCGTCTGTCGCTCACTTCAACGTCGTGTCGAAGAAGCGACACTAGGGGTCTCTCTTGAGCGCCAAATATGCCTCTGATCTATGAAAAAAGGCCAATGAGAGTTGGCGAACAGTATTTGCATACCCCGCGTCCGGACATATGGGTATAAAGGTGAGGTAAATACGCTCTTTCATTCAGTAATTTTCTTCGGAGCCGATGGTCATGTATGCAGCCAGCTGCGAGTGACACAACTGTTTCCTGCTTCTATCCTCTGACGCTCTGCTTTGCTGTTGGATCTATGGTGCACTTCAGCGGCTTTTCTCTTCTCTGCACAGCGTGCAGTTTGCCCCTGGGCGCTTCAACAGCACAGAGTTAAAAGAGTTTCCTATATAAAGAGCAATTTTCTTTGTAAAAGAGTTTAATTCTCTGAAAGAGCAATACACAGCGGCGTTGAACGTCCTTTTCAGGACGCGTCTTTTTAAAGATGCCATTCAACCCCTGTGTAGTTCCTGGATGCGGTAGAGTGCTCTCCGCTTCAGACGGCCACAGGCGCTGTCTCGTGTGTCTGAGCGCCGATCACACCGAGGCAGCATTTGTGGATGGTTCATGCTCTCACTGCGAGAGCATGACCATGGCAATGTTGCGGTCGCAGCACACTTTCGATAGAAAGAACGCCACTCCAGCCGCCCCCCATGTCACTCCTTCTTCCCATGGGATTGAGGACGATGTGGCTGGTGATGGAGGCGATTTGGGGAGGGCAGCGGGACCCCAAATCCCTCGGACCACCCGCCCCCCGACACGCTCGTTGACCCCCATCCGTGCTCGAGGCAACGGCGACTCGCCTCCAGACCGGTCTGCCTATCCTGTGGAGCTTGAGGTGGATGAGCTCGGCGATCCATCGGAGAGCGCGGCGTCTGACGCCTTCGGGCCAGCACGCCCAGGCTGAGGCTGATGCGCAGATGTCCGACGTGTTTGCCCGGGCTGCCGTCAGTATGGAGTTGGATTGGAACCCTCCATCCTCCCCACACCCATCACAGTTGGATGACTGATTCCTGGGGTCTGGGCGTCGCTCACAGCCACAGAAGTGCTTTCTTTTTTCCCGGAAGCACATGACGAGCTGACATCTTCATGGAGAGCCCTGCTTTCCCTTCGTCAAAAGCCCTGCTCGTCCGCTCTCGCTACCCTCGACGGCAGAACGGCCCACAGGTATACGGCGATTCCCCAGGTGGATAGGGCCGTTGCGCTCCATCTTTGTCCTGGTAACCCTACCACGTGGTGCGGGCGCCCTATACTCCCTTCCAAGGCCTGTATGACGACATTAAACACCAAAGCCTACAGCGCCGTGGGACAGGCCGCTTCCACCTTGCACGCCATGGCCATCCTGCAAGTCCACCAGGCCAAGGCACTCAGGGATTTGCACAGCTGAGCCGTCAGGGAGGACAAGGAACAAGTCACTCTTGTGGCTCCTTACTGGCCCACCCGGGCCTGGTTCTCGGACCTTGTACTCCTCGCGACAGCCCCTCCCTGGCGAATTCCCCTGAGGAAGGACCTTCTTTCTCAGGGACGGGGCATGCTCTGGCATCCGCATCCAGACGTCTGGAACCTCCACGTCTGGTCCCTGGATGGGACGCGGAAGATCTAGCTGGTCTACCACCCACGGTCGTAGCCACGATCAATCAAGCCAGAGTCCCTTCTACCAGGCAACTCCACGCCCTGAAATGGCGTCTGTTCGTGAATTGGTGTTCTTCCCGGGCAGAAGACCCACAGAGGTGCGCAGTTAGGCTCCACAGATCAGGCCTCCTACTCTGAATCCTCCTGTGTGTGCTTCCGTGGTACGGTCACATTACGAGCTGACCCCTTAGGCAGTCCTTCGCTGCCCTCCGGTCACCGTGTTGTAGCAACTCCCCCCTCCTCGAGGCTGGATCTACCACCGCGCCATTCTTCCCACATGTGACCGAAGAGGCCATGTGATGTATTTCGCCACCTTTACCTCCCCTTTCGGGTGGGTGTGGCCTCCGCAGGGTCTTTTCCCCCTGAAAGAATAGGAATTCGGGTAAGATCCCCTTCCCACGATGCGGTAAGGGCCCCGGCTGCTCTTGCTCTATGCCGAGAAAACATAGAGAGAAAAGAGGCCCAGCCAAAAGGATTCCGACGACTTTTTGGGGGCATTGGGGAAGAGTACGTGCAGTCTGAAACACAGTTGGTCACTTGTGCACGTGAAATACCTGCCCGCTTCTGTGTCAGCAGTACACGTACACGGATCAGCGCATGGCGTGATTTGAAGTGGACCCCTAGTGTCGCTTCTTTGACACGACGTTGAAGTGAGCGACAGACGGCGAACGTCTCGGTTACGTATGTAACCTCCGTTCCATGATGGAGGGAACGAAACGCTGAGCCGAGCCGCTGAGGTGGCCGGAACACTCCCGGCTCCTCAGAAAAATCCTGAATGAATGAGCGTATTTCCCTCGCCTTTATACCCGTATGTCCAGGGGCGGGGTATGCAAATACTGTTCGCCAACTCTCAGTGGCCTTTTTTCATAGATCAGAGGCATATTCGGCACTCAAGAGAGACCACTAGTGTCGCTTCTTCGACATGACGTCTCGTTCCCTCCATCAGGGAACGGAGGTTACATACATAACCGATATGTTTACTGTTGTAAGTCTATGAAGCCAGGTCCTACATTGAAAATCAGGGATTTTGACTCATATCTTAAACGATGTTATCCAGTCATCATAAATGTCTGTTAAAGTCATGGAAAGGGCTTGAAAATTCATGGGTCAAAATCTGTGGTTACCTTGAAAGGCTATGCACTATGAACTTCAAATTTGCACCTGCTACTGAGCATGCCCACTGGAGAAACTTTGTGGCTGAATGCAATACCCACAATCCCTTGCGTTTGAATATATTGAAGTGTATTTGGTCAAAGAGTGCTGATTTATGAGGGCATGTAAATTAATTGTTTGAATTAACAGATGTTTTAGCTCAATGTGTTTTTAATATATATATTTTTGTTTTTTTTTGTAAAAAGTTTTCTTAATGTCACCAACAAGGTGATTAGTGTTTGCTTTGATGAAGTTTCTTAAGTTATGAAGTTTATTTAACTTCTTAAATTTGAAGTACTTGTCCTACACCAGCTTTTAAGTTGGACCAAATATTTGGTATCTTGGTGGGGCTGACACATGATCTTTTGTTTAAATGTATATCTGCTTAATAAAGAATTTCTTATTATATTATTTTTTTCAAGAATATTGAAAATTATGGACAGCTGTACTTACAAATGGAATTTTATTGAACTTAATCATTAATATATTTCAGTTTGCTGAACTTATTGTATTGAGTTCATAGAACTTACAATCCAACTTAAAAAAAAATCAAATTAGTCGTACTTAATAATTCAAGTTTACTCAACTTTTTAGTTTTTACAGTATCCTTCTGTTGAAGCCATCAGTCCGTGTTATTACAACTTAATTTTTAAAAATTGTGTTTAATAGTGCAACTCTAAAACTACAGTGCATCCGTAAATTATTCACAGAGCTTCACTTTTTCCACATTTTGTTATGTTACAGCCTTATTCCAAAATTGATTAAATTCATTATTTTCCTCAAAATTCTACAAACAATACCCCATAATGACAAACTTCCTTGTGAAGGAAGTTTGTTTGAAATTTTTGCAAATTTATTCAAAATAAAAAACTAAAAAAAATCACATTGTATTCATGTATTCACATAAGTATTTACAGCCTTTGCCATGACACTAAAAATTGAGCTCAGGTGCATCCTGTTTCCACTGATCATCCTTGAGATGTTTCTACAACTTGATTGGAGTCCACATGACAGCCCGCCTGGAGTTTGCCAAAAGGCACCTGAAGGACTCTCAGACCATTAGAAACAAAATTCTCTGGTCTGATGAAACAAAGATTGAACTCTTTGGCCTGAATGGCAAGCATCATGTCTGGAGGAAACCAGGCACCACTCATCACCTGGTCAATACCATCCCTACAGTGAAGCATGGTGGTGGCAGCATCATGCTGTGGGGATGTTTTTCAGCGGCAGGAACTGGGAGACTAGTCAGGATTGAGGGAAAGATGAATGCAGCAATGTACAGAGACATCCTTGATGAAAACCTGCTCCAGAGCGCTCTGAACCTCAGACTGGGGTGAAGGTTCATCTTCCAACAGGACAACGACCCTAAGCACACAGCCAAGATAACAAAGGAGTGGCGACGGGACAACTCTGTGAATGTCCTTGAGTGGCCCAGCCAGAGCCCAGACTTGAACCCGATTGAACATCTCTGGAGAAATCTGAAAATGACTGTGCACCGACGCTCCCCATCCAACCTGATGGAGCTTGAGAGGTCCTGCAAAGAAGAATGGGAGAAACTGCCCAAAAATAGGTGTGCCAAGATTGTAGCATCATACTCCAAAAGAATTGGGGCTGTAATTGGTGCCAAAGGTGCTTCAACAAAGTATTGAGCAAAGGCTGTGAATACTTATGTACATGTATTTATTTATTTATTTATTTTTTAATACATTTGCAAAGATTTCAAACAAACCTTTTTCACGTTGTCATTATGGGGTATTGTTTGTAGAATTGTGAGGAAAATAATGAATTTAATCAATTTTGGAATAAGGCTGTTACATAACAAAATGTGCAAAAACTGAAGCACTGTGAATACTTTCCGGATGCACTGTACACTACCCATGATTCTAATGAGAAAAGATCCACCAATCAGAGAATCACGGTAAAAAAGAGCACCAAAAGAGCTCTGCAGCGACTGCCCACTCCCATTTTATATTTAGATTTATTTGAATATTTTAGAGTAGATTGTTTCTATACTTCTAACAAACAACTTTAAATCAGAAGTTTTTAATTTGATTACATTATTCGCAATGCTTCATGGATTTGTAGTTCATTCTCTCATTAAAGACGTTAAATACACTCTTTTTTAAGTCTTTTGCTTTTGACTTTTTATGTGATTATCAAATACTTTTTTTTTTGCTTCAAATCAAAGTTTATGTTGTGATTCACCTCTGAGCTGGTTGGTTTGGTTCATTGCTTACAACTTTTTTATGAAGGATTTTATGAAGTTCCTTTGGAAAAAAATTATGGAAAAAAAGTACTTCTGGAACCAAGACATACAAAAAGTATTTCATACAAGTACATTGTTATATTCCTTTGAATTTTTATGCACAAAATGTTTGTTTCATCCATAATAGATTCATCTAAAGAATCTTCGAAAGAGAAAGAATCTGAAAAAGACTCCACGAAAGAGAGCAAGAAAGACTCTGCGAAAGAGGAGTCAAAGGTGTCATCTAAAGAGCCAAAAGAGTCATCAAAAGAGTCAAAGGAACCCTCAAGAGTATCCAGAAAGGGATCCACAAAAGAGTCCAAAAAGGAGTCATTAAAAGAGTTGTCAAAGGACAAAGAGTCCAGCAGAGAGAAGGAGTCGGCAAAAGAGTCTGGGAAGGACAAGACGAAGGTGTCCAGGAAGTCCTCAGTGAAGGTTAAAGAGAAGAAGTCAGAGGCAGGAGACAGCTGAAGATTCCCACATATAAACAGACACGGCTGCTGCATTCATACAGCTCTGGCCCTTTATTAGGCAGTGTGTCTGTGTAGAGGCCAATCCCTCATCCTGATGTTTTTGCTATAATTCCAGGGTTGATAGCATAGTGGCAGTAAAACCATTTTGCACCTTCTTTGAAGGAAACCGTGTGTGTGTGGGAGGGATTATATTTAAACTCAGCTGTCTGCCACTTCAGCATGTAGTCTGTGTGTGTGTCCATCATCTCTAGTCCTCAGCCCTGTGTGACGTCTCTTCATAGGCACCATGCCCCACTGAGACCACTAAGAATAACCCTGTCTGTCTGCTCTTTATCTCTCACTGTCTGCCTCTCACTGTATCTCTCTTTATCTGTGAGAGTGAGACATGCAGTTTACTATTAACACACACACACACAGTCTCTTTCAGCCACATGTAGAGGATGAGAGACAATCACTGATGTCAGATAATCATAACAAGGGTTGCTTCACATTACAGTCGTGTACACTCTATTTTTGTAGAAGAATGTGCTGTTAGGAAAGTGGTATTTGTACATGATGTTATGTCTTGTGTCCCTGTCCCTGTTAGGCTTGGATGTCATTGTCCTTTTTAAACTGTGTAAAACTATAGAAATTGTTTGCATATAAAGAGTAAAATGAATGCCAGAATTTAGAATGATCTATTCTGATATTGTAAAACATAGTTAGCAACTAGAATCCCATAAATGTTGACAAAATGCAATTCTCTCAGCGTTTTATTCCCCGAGATTTATATTATTAGTATCTAATTCTGTGATATTATTATTAAAAAAAAAATCTTGTTCTGGTTGTTGCTGAATCAAAACTTTCATTAAATCACTTTTTTTTTTCTTTTTTTTTTAGATATATATGTGGTCCTTTTGGTCCCAGCACTTGCAGGCTGGGTAAATGTTTCCTCTAGACTGAAACATTTCACATATGGAAAGACAGAGCTCTCTCTCTGAACATCAATTACACTGTCAAATGAGGCAATAAAAAGGCACTAAATATTATAATTTACAAATATTAAAATGTATAAATGTTTCAATTATATGATTAACTGTTACTCTGTCTGTGTGTGTGGGAGGGTTGGCTAGAAAAGGATTTATAGAGATATTTTTAATGGACATATGCTTGTGGTTTTACATGCATAGTGTCTGTATTATGTTGCTCCATTTTGGCAACTCGATAGGGCCATTTATCTAGAATCCTCCGTTACACAAAATCATCACTCACCAGTGCTGTAAGTGGGAAGAAATGAGTCATATACCAAATCTATCCAAATACTGACTGTACATCATACTGTAAGCTAGATGAGAACTGCTATATCCATTTCTAATTATTAACAACAGTTTGATGATAAACAAGCAGACTAAACCTCACAGTTCACATTCATGTCACACTGCATTCTCATTAAAAACATCTCTGTCCTTGGTTTGAAATAGGGAAGATCGGGCTAGTTGGCACAAGGGTTCAGTAAATATATGGTTTTGACTGAAAAGTCTAATTACATAAATTCTTGTTTGCCCTAGCAGTAATTAGCAATATCGGTTTCAAACACCTAGTTTAAAACTTGTTGAATGTTTTGGTAACAGTTCACAGTAATGTTTACATTGTTAATGGTTTATAAAGGGGTTCATTATTGACTAATAAGTCATTTATAAATGCATTATAATTTATTTACAGTTATAACAGCATGCATAAAAATATAGCCTTGACTTCATGGGATGTGCCTATACAGAAACTGACTTTAAAAAGAAACGAACCAAAACTCTGACAATTATCCACGGTTCTGTTTGCTGTAGGTCTGGTATCACTTATTATTGATGATTAAACCAATTAACCACCATTATTAAAGCTTTTTTTAAATAAAGAGGTTCTTCCAGCTGGCTGTAATACTCTGAGTTTGTCTAAATGAACTGTCACCAGGTGAGTTAGTAAGAATTACAGTAAAAATGCTCTTTGGCGCTATCTAGTGACTAATATTACAGCAATAAACGATTCCCTGACAGGTGGTCTTCACAGACATGTCTACAAACTACCTTCAGAAGAAACAGTTCTCCTGTCATACAGTCTCCCATGTATATGTAGACTAGATAGGGCCTAGTGTATGTTCTAAAGCATATACTAATTTGATCTTTGAGGTGCAGATGTCCACAATCCTTTGTGCTTGTAGATTCTCTGGATATCTGAGAGCACTTGGCACCTACTCTAGATAATGGTCCATGGATGAAGCCATTGTTATTCTAAACGAGACGACAAAGAATGACATGCAAATGGAATGCTCCTGTCCAGCTTTAGCGTCTTTATAGAGGGCTGAAACACTTGTTTGAAGGTGAAGTCACATGAGTGCTGAGGGCGGATCTCAATATACCTCACCCCACTGCAGATCTGCGGTGTTAAACCCAACACAGGCATTTAAATAGAGAGGAGCAGATCTGTGTGGGCTAGAGGACAGTCCCACGTCGCGGGAATGTTTAACTGCAAATCTGGAGCTCGTGGAGTTTCAGCGTCGCGAGACATGAGCAGCCGCGCGCACCCGAGCACCTCAGAACGAGGAACCGGTGATCAAATCTCATCACTCTGACCAAACACCAGACCTGCTGGACATCTCCAACTCAAAATTCATCGTTATCTCCATTAGGATAATGGCAGTGCCATCTCTCCACAGGCTTTTCTTCAGAAGATCTCGGGATCTTATCTCTTATTTGGGCTCTTCGGGGAGTTTGTGACCCGCGAATCTGGATATTCAAGAAGTTCTGTCATCGTCTGAGAGTTTTTGAACTCTGCTGCTCTGCTTTTGTCATTATAATGTTCGGCTGACGGTCCATCATTAAATGTTGTGGGGTTAAATCCCTCGTGACACCCATGTCTCCTTCCCTCAGGATCATAACGCAAACTATTTGTACAGGCTGTGGATAATATATATATTTTTTATCATCATAATTTTTTCTTTTTCCTGCGTCTGGAGTGAATTTAGGATGCTGTGTCTGTCTCCTCCAGCAACCCACAACCTCTTATTCTGGTTTTTAATTTTCCAAGCAACACAATTAACTGCACCTTTAATCACAGGTAAGAATCATTCAAACTAAACGAACTTTAACTTCTTAAATGAAAACAGTAGTGTTCTCAATCCATTTAAACATTCTGCCAAATATATCTAGGCCCACGTCATATATGTGTTTGTCAAATAAAATAAACATGTACCACAAGAACATGTTCAGAATCACATCAGGTCAGTTTTATTGAGGAATACGATCTGTTATCTCATTATGCTGGTGTGAATTTGGCAAAATTGCGCCGTTTTCGGTCATATATTTTCGCTTACGATGCACATGTTTGTGAATTTTGCTGTGAGCAAGTTGGTGGACCTTCAATAGCAATTAGATTTACTTCAGACTGAATTAACATTCAGTGAAAAGATGTTACAGTCTAGTAACACAACTTTACAGTTGTCCGTGTTACACATTACTATTATCTATTACTATATTATTAATATTTAATAACTAATAATAATTCGATTTGCCAGAGTTTGAAACAGAATCAGTGTTCAGTGAAAAGATGTTACAGTCTTGTAAAACTATTTTACAATGTCCGTGTTACGTGTTACTATTATTTATTACTATATTATTAACATTTAATAACTAATAATTCGATTTACATCCATTTGAAACAGAATCAATGTTCCGTGAAAAGATGTTACAGTCTTGTAAAACTATTTTACAATGTCCGTGTTACGTGTTACTATTATTTATTACTATATTATTAACATTTAATAACTAATAATTCGATTTACATCCATTTGAAACAGAATCAATGTTCCGTGAAAAGATGTTACAGTCTTGTAAAACTATTTTACGGTGTCTGTGTTACATGTTACTATTATATATTGCTATATTATTAACATTCAATAACTCATAATAATTCGATTTGCTTGAGTTTGAAAGAATTAATGTTCAGTGAAAAGCTGTTACAGTCTAATAACACTATGTTACATGTTACATTTTACTATTATTCAACCCTATATTATTAACCTGAACATTTAATCATAATTAGATTTACTTCAGTTTGAAACAGAATGAATGTTCTAGTAGCATTATTTTACAGTGTCTGTTAATGTTATTAATATGAATTACTATGTGATTGTAAGCAGAGCAGCTCCACAAAGTAACCAGGAACAAAATAACACAGAAAGTTATAAAAAAAAAGATAAAAAAGAGTTAAAAAAATCAATCATATTTTGTGATAAAGAACAAGGTAAACTAAACAAGAACATTGTACAGACTGAATATTTAGTGACTTTGCAGACAATACTGTTTCAAATATTTCGATGAAATAGCTCATGTAAAGTGTTGTGAATTTGTGATTGTGTTGTTCATTCAGGCACAGAGGCGAGCTGTGAGAACGAGGGTGAGGTGTTACACATCCCCAACATCACAGACAACCCCTGCATCTCCTGCATCTGTCTGGTGAGAAATTCCACATGAGCATTATAGTTGTTCTTGTACATCTTTATTTATGATGTGCTAAATAAACAAAAGAAAGGAGAGAGAAAGATATTGCCTCAAAGTGGCAAGTACAGACCTGAAACCTCGGAGCAACTGAGTGTTAGTAAGACACTGAGAGTCAGAGTTCACCTAAGAGAGACGTGAGGCCAAATATTTGTAGTGCCATTTGCAGATTATAACTGTCCATTTATGAAATGATCTGTTTTGAACTGGCAATGTTGGATCCTGACAGATGTGAGCAAACAATACTTTTTGGCTTTTCGTGCTAGCTCAGCACAGGGTTTGAGCTGTGTCCTGCGCTCTGGCACTTTGGGGGAACGTTGACTGAAAGGAAAGTTAAAGAACTGAAGACAGAGATGTGTTAAGAGATCAACCCAGATATTGAGTACAGCAAACACCGCTGATATAAACAAGTCCTAATAAAATGATACATTGTCATAAAGTGAGGAATATTAATCCACATTGGAATTACTATTCAAGGATCTTGTATAAACTTTGGAAACCACGGTATTCGCTAAAATGTGATGATGCATTAAAAGTTAATGACTGAAGTTTGTCTGTATTTAAGTTCTTGTAGTCTTTTGGGCTGATTTGTGGTATTGGTCTAGTCATTAATGCAGCTCTTTGGACTGTCTGAGATTTGCAAAATTGTGGTTTTGTGTTTTGCTACCCATAACATGAATTGTGATACCGACGATGGGTTATGTAACGTTGTTGTGATATGGATGAGTACACATGATCAAAATGACAGTCTTTAATGTCTCCACATGACCGCAGACACAGACAGTGATGTGCAAGAAAAGTAGTTCAGTATTGAATAAAATGGTTGGAATAAGGTTTTATTGGGGACATTGAACGTCTGTGGGTCATGTTGTGTGTGTGTGTGAGAGAGACAGCAGATATGGTGGCTTGATGAATGTCTGGTATTGATTTTATACGATGTGATTTGATGAATGGAGATCAATACAGGAAGGGTTTATAACTGATGCAGTGAAAGATGATTCCTGCATGTATCTGCTGTCATCAACCAAGCATGATTCACTCAAACACATCACACACTTCTCTACAAAATTCAGAGCTTGCCTTTGTCACAATGTCAGGCCAAGTAAAATGTTAAAATTTGGCATTATAAAGGACATTGTCCTCTAATTCTCTCCTTTCTTTCTACAGGACAAGAAAGCAGACTGTAAGCAGGAGAAGTGTGCTCTTGTGTCAGAGGACTGTGCGCTGGTTGTCAAACAGACAGGAGCCTGCTGTGAAAGATGCAAAGGTCAGTACAAGCACTAATAAGTGAACTAAACACACTGAAGACTGAACTATTAGAAATACCTCAAAATACAGTTACTGTATGTAATTCATGATCTGTACCTGTTTTATTCACTTTGCAAGCATATAATGAATATAAGATGGCAATAAAAGGGTTAATAATGAAGGGATGACTTTGAATAAAACCACAAAAAGCTTTGGTCACACTACATCCTGGTGGTCAAATAAACAGTTTTAGTTTAGAAGATGATGTTTTTAAAGATGTCTTTATTGTCCTTCAGACTCGAGTTATACAAATGCAGGTATCTCCTGACCTCCTCACACGTGCTCTTGATGTGTCATCCACTGTTGTTATTTCCACACTCGTCACATGTTGTTTATTGGTAATTAAATCTTCATCTAGCACTTCACCATGACAGCAACGATTCAACTGTGAGTGTTGCCACCTTGTGGACCCACTAATTACTGCAAATAATTCCAGAGTATGCACGTTCAGTGCTCGAGCACTGTTGATGAAGAAATTTGCATCTCGTGTCCTGTACACATACGCTTGCATTCACATATACTTTGGGCTTAAAACTAGTCAGTCCGGCCATGTGGGTATTGCATGTAATCTTTCCTACTTTTCATATCACTCTGCCATCTCTACAAGTAAGCTAATAAAATAAGATGAACTCATTCAGTGTTTTATGGCCATTTATTTATTTCTTTGGCAAGTAAGCTGGATAATGAGCAGTCCAACTGTCATTTTCACTAAATAAACATTAGCAGAACTCAAACCGGAGGTGGAATTCAGCTGTTCAGCGATTTCTTTCTTTTCACATAGTATTGTAATTTCAATGCAAACCAATATTTCAGGTCATTTTATTTATTTAGTAGGCATGTAATAAGCGGATAATATTTTAAAAAGGGTTTAGCCTATTTTAACAACCGGCTGAATGTACATTATCCCTTACTTATGAGGAATTGCCGAAATTCGTTTTGTAATTATGTGACAATGGAGTTTCTCTTTTTTGGCCTGTAGGACAGGAGCCATTGACAATTTTGATCTTCTGAATTGTGCCTAGAAAACATTATTTTTACTATATATAAATACAAATAAACTCAATATACTCAGTGTTCCACATCCAGCAACTATAGATTATAGTGTTTTTTTAACACTTTTAGAATTTTGTTTTAGTCACTCATGTTCACTTCAAATATTTAAATAAATAAAAATACATCTTTGATTAATTTCTTTCCATTGTCGCACAAAGTTGCCTCCAGGAAACATACCTAAAATTATTATAAGAAATTCATATTTTCTAATTTTGTTTTAGATTTTAGTAATGAGGTCCATTTTATGCAAGAAAAGTTTTGAAACAATGCTTTCATGATGCTAGCAAAATATAGAGGGTTAAAAGTCATGTTGTGTGTTTTAGCATTACTGCCACCTTATGGACGAGAGTGACTACTTCATGGCCATCTTTTTAGTTTTTTGGTTGTTATTTCTTTCCTGTCATGTTGAGTTCTTTCATCTGGGCGAATATTTTGTTTGGTTGGTTTTTTTAATGTCTTTAGACTTCTGAAGAGAGGTCAGAGGTCATCCCATGTTTTCACACTTTCTTGGGAATGTAGAATTCACCATAAAGCACACCTATATTCTTCATATGATAAATGAAACATTTGTAATAATCATAACATGAATGTGTACTTCAAACCATAAATTATAGATCAGTAACTTGAATTTGAATCTCAGTTAAATCTGAAAATGTAAATGTGTTTACATGTTGAATGTTACTTTAAGAGCAACAAATGTACAATGTACTGACCGCCACATTGTGAGGACTTAAATGATAGTTGTAATAAAGACCGTGGCTCAGAATTCACAGTGGCATGACTTAGAATGTATCCTGATAATTTGATCATATCATTGCCCCCCCCCCCCCCCCTCTCTTTTTCTTTCTCTGCAGGTTGTCAGCTAAAAGGGAAGTTGTACAACAGCTCCCATCAGTGGATCAGCCCTGTCAAACCCTGTGTCACATACAGCTGTCAGGTGAGTCAGACAGCTGATTTTACTTCAACATGTCCGTTCATTGACATAAAGATTCGAAAGAATATTTTCTTAAAACACATAGTGCTGCATGACAACCAAACACAGCAAACATGGATTGAGTTCATATGATTGTTCATCTGATCTTCAGAGATCTTGCAGTAGAGTAAACTACATTGGGTTATTAACCTTAAACAATTGCAAGCCGTATACTGTAGGTAGCTCTAAAATAAAATGAAATAACACTATAACTCCAAACCTTATACTGAAATGGCAACATAACTGACTTTTGTGCATGATATGTATAAAGTATAACAACAGCATTTAACACTAGATGTGCCTAATCTAACAACCAGCTAGCTTCCCATTCTTGACACAATATATGCACTTTCTTGTTCAAGTCATCATAGTCAGCACAAAATCCAACATGCAAAGAGAAATATTGAAAGTTTCATTTTGATTTTGTTTTGGACAGGAAGGTGTCATCACTGAAGCAGAAATGAGGTGCGTCATTCACTGTAAGAACCCCAAAATCCACCCGAAGAAATGCTGCCCATCCTGCCCGGGTGAGTGAATGTTACTACGCTTGTGTGTGTGTTAGTTTTATAAACAGTTTAGTTTTGTCTTCAACGCTTTCAAGTCAAGTCATTTTTGTTTGTATAGTTTTTTTCTCAATACACATCAATTCAAAGCAGCTTTACAGAAAATCATATTGTAATGTCTTAAATGTCTAAAAGCCCCCAGTGAACAGCTTGATTGAAAATCATGCCTTAATATTAGCTTAGTAGATGACGCTCACTTCATTGTAAAGCAGAGTTATAAACGATGAGAACTGGTTGTGATTCCGGCAGATCTAACCTTGCTTTAAAGTTTAAATAACTTTAAAACCAATACTCATAAATCGGTGCTGCATTCTCCATATTTCCTTAATTCACTTCTACGATTACCTACATTGATTAAAGTAGGCCTATATTTGTTGGTCTTTGTGTTTTAAAGTAGTGTTCAGCCAGATTTTCATCACAGTTCTTTTGTATATGTTTGGTGTTCACAGGGTGTATTTTTGAAGGGCATCTATATAAAGAACAAGAGGAGTTTAACCCAGAAAGGAATCCTTGTATCAAATGCATATGCACTGTGAGTATCAACTGTTCAAAGACTGCTGTTGATAACAGACAAAATAATAACTCAGGAACACTTTTTAATGCCCAAATCATAGCACTATGGGTACATGTGATGCTGTCCTCAGTTTAGGGGATGACCGTCAGTATTTAAACATCTGGAAATACTTTTTGTGTAGTACATTTTAGTTCAGTGAAATAAACCATAGTTATTTTTCTTTAATAAACCAGTTAGTGTTGTGTGTGTTTTTGCTAGGGAGGTCAAAGTATGTGTCATAAATTGGTGTGTCCGGTTCTCTCCTGTCCATCTCATCTCACTCACACCCTGCCTGGTCAGTGCTGCCCGAGATGTCAGGGTAAGTTATTCCCATTAAATTGTTGTTAATGTTTTTGGGGCAAAGGCTCCAGCAATCAAACCAGAAGCTCAAGACATGCCAACTTTGCCAAATCTTGTTAATTCATGATAAAGACTGCCACACACCATCATTAAAGAAAAGTTTCAGGTTAAATGCAATATAAGATGCATTGACAACATCTGTGACACAAATCAACAGCATGAATTCTGAATGGCATCACTCCAAATCTAGATCCAATGTAGTTTGGCAGCTAGCAGAACTGTTCCACAAAACACAATTTAATTTATATGATAGACTTTGTGTACAAGGCTTGTGATGTTTCGGGCTCAGTGTGCACACTAATTATAATGGATTTTGCCAAGGCCTTTGATGCTGTAGATCACACAGTGGCAGTGCAGTGCTTCCTCGATCTTGGAGTGAGACCGGGCCTCGTTCCATGGATCTGCAGCTTTATGACCAACCATCACCAGAAAGTGTGCTTCCAGGGTCATCTCTCTGACTGGGAATACCCCACATATGGAGTTGTGCAGGGAACAGTACTAGGACCTATAGTCTTTCTAGCACTGATCAACAGTGCGCTCCAGAATGGAATAGATCACTAGAAGTATGTGGATGATTTGACTCTTTCCCAGATGTACCCAACTACCCTTTCCCAACTACCCTGTACCATCCAACAGTCCCTGAATGGTCTTGACACTTGGGTGTAGGAGCATAAAATGAAACTCAACCCAAATAAATGTAAAATTATACATGTCACCAGCATGAGACATACACAAGCCCTGCTTTCCACTGATCAGAACATATTGGAAGTCTGTGACACAGTCAAAGTCCTGGTGATCACCATCCAGCGCATCTTGAGATAGGACAGTCAGATGGACCACATATTGACCTCAGAGAACATGAAAGACTGGAAGGCATGCAGAAATGGGCTTGTAAAATGTCAGAGGTTTTCCGAATACCCAGAGGCTCTCTGCGCCCTCGGATCGCACTCAACTGAGTCTTGCCTTTGCAAGAAAGCTGTTTAAGTCCAACTTCAGTGATTGGCTCTCACAGGTCGCCATACAAGGAATTCAGATAAATTGACCATCCCAAGATGTTGAACTGAGAGATACAGGAGATCACCAATCCCCTATATGTGCAGACATATAGGTTTTTAGAATTTAGTCTGTGATATGAGATACTAATTTACTAGCCAATAACAGAAAGCTGAGGCTGCAGTGGGCACAGGCCTCTATTTCATCTCTATTTCTGCTGAGGTACACAGATGGTAGGCCCACTGCAGCCTCAGCTTTCTGTTCTTGGCTGACAGAAGTGGAACCTGACGTGGTCTTCTGCTGCTGTAGCTCATCTGCCTCAAGATTCAAAATGTTGTGCATTCTGAAATGATATTCTGCTCACAACAATTTTACAGAGCGGTTATCTGAGTTACCGTAGACTTTGACAGTTCAAACCAGTCTGGCCATTCTCTGATGACCTCTCTCATCAACAAGGCATTTCCATCTGCAGAACTGCTGCTCACTGGATGCTTTTTGTTTTTGGCACCATTCTGATTAATCTCTAGAGACTATTGTGTGTGAAAATCACAGAAGATCAGCAGTTACAGAAATACTCAAACCAGCCCGTCTGGCACCAACAATCATACCATGATCCAAATAACTGAGATCCTTTTTTCCCCCAATCTGATGGTTGATTTTATCATTACCTGAAGCTCCTGACCTGTATCTGCATGATCTTTTTTACTATGTGAAAGCCTTAATCAATTTAAAGCTCTTTACAAACAGAAGGTTATGTCAGAGTACAAGGAGAAAGGGGTTTAATCTAGCAGTGTGGTATTCATGTAGTTATAGGTTGTGTGATCTTACTCTGTTGGTATTCTGATTAATTACGATTGCTGGTATCACAATAATTGCATTGATAAATCCATGTATACATAGGCGGTGTCATCTTACCTTGTAGGTATACTGATTACCATTGTTGGTATTATTGTGATTGTATATATGTATTCTTAACTATGTATTATGATTACCATAGTTGGTATAAGTAAGGAAGCAGCTACCTTTGTTTTCTCTTTTTTCTTTTTCTTTTCCTGTTAACTGTAACTAACCGGGGTGGGTTTAAATAAGTTTGACTTCTGCCCACTCCGTTTCGAGCAATAGATGGATTTATGTTGTTTATGTTTGGTGTATTTAAATTGTCTTATTGCGTAAAAAATATGTTGTTTTATTGCCTAGTTTTGTTTAAACAAATATGTTGTCTTATTGCATAGTTTTGTGATATTATGTTGCTCGAAATAAATAAAAATAATAATAATAATAAAAAAAATGTTTTATGCATTGCACTGCTGCCACACGATTGGCTGAATAGATAATCGCATATGTATGTTCCTAAAAACGTGCTCGGTAAGTGTCTACGTTGTGACGTGTATTGTTTACATGCATAATTTGTACTATTTACATTGATATGTAAATCTTGAATATGCAAGTGATTTACGCACAGTGGAAGAAAACGTGGTTTATTGTGCAAACAACTCAACAATCTCACTCAACCTGCATTGGTGTCACTCACTTCAGATGACTTCCTGACAAGATACATTTTAAATATCAGTGTGATGATTGTCTCCTGTAGGCCAGAGGAAGGTGTTTGACCTGTCGTTTGGCAGCTGTCTATTCCATAGTGAGGTCTATGAGAACGGCACATCCTTCAGCTACGACAACTGCACCAGCTGCATGTGTGTGGACTCCACAGTGGTTTGCAGGAGGAGGTGCTCGCCTCCCGGCAGTTGTCATAGCCACGCATGCTGTGAAGAGTGCCAGTCTGTTCTGAAGATGGAGGATGTGAAGTACTGCAGGGTGAAGAGCAAGATCTACAGGGTGAGACAATGAAGAACATGGACAAATAGATAAAATAAATGAGTGATATACTGTTGCAAGGAGGGATAGGTTTTCTTTCAGCTCAACTGGTGATGGGTTTGATTCCTAGGAAACACAAATACTGATACATTTTACAGCCTGAATGCACTGTAAGTTGCTTTGACAAACTTTTTGAAAGTATGGAAGACTGTGTAGATCCGAAATTAATTCGTTTATTTATTTTTGTGTAGGATGGTGACAGATGGTCATCAGTTAACTGCACTCTGTGCACCTGTGTGAAAGGAAATATTGAGTGTCAGCCCAAGAATTGTGTTCCCATTACCAGCTGCCCCTCGGTAAGTCGTCATGTCTTGCAAAAGTGAACATAACCAGAAACCTAACCCAGTTTGCAGTTCTATCTAATTGTCATCTGTACTTTGTACTTTTATAAAAAGTGCTGCACTTTATATTTATGGAAATATAATGAAATTTAAAATACTTCAATGGTATTTCCACAAAATGTGCAGCTATAGTACCTTTTCCTACAACTGCAACTTAACAATAGAATGCAACAGTCTGGTCCTGAAAGTGAAAATCCCATTCATTTTTCTTTGAAGACAGACCTACCATGAGTTAGGTTGTCAAATTTAAATTCTAATTTCGAATATTGGTTGAATTTAAAAAAAAAAAAATACACATTTGAATGCTAAAACTGTGTATTCGCACACTGACGATGATTTCAGATTGATCGCGCTCTTGCGCTAAAAAAGGCTAGACACTGCACAACAAATACAGTTTTACAGAAAGCAGGTGTTTTTTGCATTTATTTTTAATTAAACGCAGCATCTAAAAATGAATAAACAAAAACAAAGACGTTTGTCTAGCGCACATTTAAATATATTTTTTTAAACTTAAATATGTTGTTTCACACATAATTGTTAAATATATTGGTTGTACTAGAGGCAGCTGTGGCTCAGGTGGTAGAGCGGGTTGTCCTCTAATCGCAGGATTGGTGGTTCGATTCCCAGCCCACACGACTCCATGTGACGAAGTGTCCTTGGGCAAGACACTGAACCCCAAGTTGCTCCCAATGGCAGGCTAGTGCCTTGCATGGCAGCTCTGCCATCATTAGTGTGTGAATGTTTAACCGCTAAGGTTAAAAAGGTGCTATATAAGTGCAGACTATTTACTTGTTTTGAATTTGTACCTCTCCCCAGGAATCTGCACCCCTGACTGCACGTCTGGCCATGTCTTTTGAAAATATTTTCAAAATATATTTTTTGCTATTAAAACTACGATTTAATTCTAATTTGACAAGAAATCAGTTTTCTTGTTCCAAAAATTGCATATTCTGCAGGGGAGAGTGTTTTTATATGAAATGCAGCAGTACTAAATACATCATAACATTGATAGATCGTTCATCTTATTCATGTACAAATCAAAATCACTTGCCCACCATTTCTTTTCCATGCATTATTTTTTATTATATCCACGTATGTGGTTACAGTTGAATCATATAGAACAGTGAAACATGCTCACAGCCTGCACTCGACTCCATTATCTCAAAGGAGACGGGTGACTTGAGCTCCACTGGCACCGTCTTCACTCCTATTGGTTCTCTCAGGTTAATCAACCGTAAAAACATACAATGTAATATTATTTATAATTTGTTTGAATGTATAAGAAAAATACAATATATATGAATAAAGCTACTTTTACATACATTAACTTTTACTTGTGGTCTTTTTAATGTTTTTATCTAAACAACATCACAATATTTCCATTTTAAGTAAAAAATTACACCTTACTCATCTAAATATAAATATATGTCATAATATAACATAAATATGCTGGTATGCAAAATATAACTTTATTTGCTTACCAGCAGCATCCCTGGAGTTAACCAGCATGTTGATGCACTTCTCACACCTCGAGTCTTTTCTCAACTAAGCTGGCCATAGACACTGAGAAGTACTGTTCTGTGCATAGATTTACTGATCAGCACCATTAATCGTCATGCTTTCTCATCTACCGCACTCTCTGCCCTCGCTGTTTTTTACTGCTTGAATTTAACACACACACACTTCTGCTTTTTCCACTCTTCGGCTCTTTTCGCCCTTCTGTTCTTTCCACTGTTCTTTCGGCTTTTTCCGCCATTTTTCTGTTGCATCTTTCCGTTATTGAGATCACTTTTTCATTTTCCTTTCCTCATTTTATACTCCACCTACAACATTCTCAGTTAAATAATGAAATCTGTATTTTGACTTCACAAATAACTTTCATTAACATTTTGTTTACACTGGCGGCCAAAAGTTTGGAATAATGTACAGATTTTGCTCTTATGGAAGGAAATTGGTACTTTTATTCACCAAAGTGGCATTCAACTGATCACAATGTATAGTCAGGACATGTATAGTCAGACTTCCTTAACGTGCAGCAATGACAGCTTTACAGATCCTTGTTTGTCCAGATACTCAGGTCACATTTCACCCCACACTTCCTGTAGCACTTGCCATAGATGTGACTGTCTTGTCGGGCACTTCTCACACATATTACAGTCTAGCTGATCCAATAAAAGTTCAATGGGGTTAAGATCCATAACACTCTTTTCCAATTATCTGTTGTCCAATGTCTGTGTTTCTTTGCCCACTCTAACCTTTTATTATTGATTTTCTGTTTCAAAAGTGTCTTTTTCTTCGCAATTCTTCCCATAAGGCCTGCACCCTGAGTCTTCTCTTTACTGTTGTACATGAAACTGGTGTTGAGCAGGTAGAATTCAATGAAGCTGTCAGCGGAGGACATGTGAGGTGTCTATTTCTCAAACTGGAGACTCTGATGTACTTATCCTCTTGTTTAGTTGTACATCTGGTCTTCCACATCTCTTTCTGTCCTTGTTAGAGCAGTTGTCCTTTGTCTTTGAAGACTGTAGTGTGCACTTTTGTGTGATATCTTTTTTACGTTTTTCTGCAATTTCAAGCATTGTATAGCCTTCATTCCTCAAAACAATGATTGACTGACGAGTTTCTAGAGCAAGCTGTTTCTTTTTAAAATGTTTTGCCTAATATTGACCTTAAGACATGCCAGTCTATCGCATACTGTAACATAACTCAAAAACAAACACAAAGACAATGTTAAGCTTCATTTAATGAACCAAGTATCTTTCAACTGTGTTTGATATAATGGCATGTGATTTTCTAGTATCAAATGATCAATTTAGCATGATTACTCAAGGATAAGGTGTTGGAGTGATGCTGCTGTCTAGATTTGATAAAAAAATGACTTTTTTCAAATAGTGATGGTGCTGTTTTTTACATCAGTCCTGACTATAATTTGTGATAGTTTAATGCCACTTTGGTGAATTAAAGTACCAATTGCCTTCCAAAACAGCAAAATCTGTACATTATTCCAAACTTTTGGCTGCCAGTGTATTTGTATCTCTAAAGAATATAATTATACTGTATCTATTTGCCCATATATTTTTTATTAAGCTATTTAATGTTTAATTATATAGTTTAAAATAAATGCATAAAATAGATAAATAAATAACTGAATTAATAATTAGATCTAAATCAATAAATGACCTACACAGATTTGTGTGCACAACCACATGGGAATGGGGATATTATATTTAAGTGTAAAAATTTAATTGTCTGTTTTGGCTTGTCAAAACATCTTCCCACCTTCTACAACCTCTTTATCTTCCTCTCAGACACTCAAGGGCGCTTTCTCACACACCACAATGTGCAACAATGGCTGTTACCACTTTGGGGAGCAAAAAGCAGACCTTCGCATGTTAGTAGATGTTCCTAAAGCACAGCCTTTAGCTCCCTACTTTGCACTCAAATATGGAGAGTGAATCTCTTAAGTAGCACTTATATTAAAGTGTGTCCTTACGCACCTGTGTTAAGTAGAGCTTTGGGAAACGCACATAAATAATAACAAATATTTGTAAAATCACTCATAGAAATGCTCTTAAGAAATAAGATCAACCGTTATTGGGAAATGGGGCCCTGTAGATTTGTTCAGGAAATTTAACCAGTCTGTGGCCTTTGCTGTGCCAGTACGAGTCACTATCTGTCCCTCTGTGTGTCTTTACTATATTTCTATTTGTCTCTTCAGAATAAGATCCTGAATCGCACTGGCTGCTGTCCTGTGTGCACTGACAGTAAGTTGATTTCCATACATGATCTTCCTGCTGTGAAATGTAAAAGAATGAATCTAAACCTTATAATAAAATTAAAAGTTAAGAATTAAAAACTGCAGTCAGGGCACATCTAAATGTACAAACTTCTGTTTTCACACAAATATGCATTCCTCATTGAACAAAGTGTATGTTTCACCATCCTCTCCATCACTCTCTTTATAACTCCAGAGCCAGGCGTGTGTACGGTTTTTGGAGACCCTCACTATAACACTTTTGACGGCCGCACCTTTAACTTCCAGGGCACGTGTAAATATGTGCTCACTAAGGACTGCTCGTCTGCCGCCAGCTTCACTGTGCTAGTGAAGAATGACGCTCGGCGTACACGCTCCTTCTCCTGGACCAAATCAGTGGAGCTGCACATGTCAGGCCTGAGCATCAGTCTCCATCAACACCTAACCGTCCGACAGAATGGCACGCGCATCGCTCTGCCCTTCCACAGCACTGGAGTTCACATCGACCTGGATGGATATCTGCTCAAACTCACCACCATCGCAGGTACAGCTCACTGCTGAAAGAGCACACTAACTGGATTGACATATTGTGTGAGGTCGATCCGTGGAACAGTATTGTGATTTCAATAACTCTCCTGTGGCTGTAGAACTCTGATCTGGGTGCAGCCTTCATGTTAGCAGCTCGAGTCTTGTAATATATTGATGCAGTTTTTTAAACGTTAACAAGAGTAACCCAATGCCTGTGTTGTGTCGTGCCGTGTCATGTTTTGTCACAACACCAGCTACGTCAACCCTGTAATCCTGTGTACTCCTGTGTGATTAGCACAGAGGCTGCCCAATTCACCGGATATTATAGATAAATTAATCTCTATTGACTCCTCCAGCAGTCACAATGGACCCACTTTGCATGTTCATTGCTACCTTCATTCCTTCCCGCTTATGTCAAGCAATTTGTTGCAGTGTTACAGGGGTTTAGGATGGTGCTGTAGTGTTCTATTTTTCCTCCCATCTAGTCAATGACATCCAAAAGTTTCACCAATGAGGGGCCTTTAGCCCCATTATACCCTAAAATCATGTTAGCAAACATATTTTCTAAACATATTAACTGTTCAAAACTGTAAACATACTCCCTTTTCGTATTTGTGGACATGTGCATGTGTGCACGAAACGGTTAAAAAGGAAAGTCTGCAGTACTCAGTGGAGCAGTCAGGGGCGCTAGAGAGCTGGTAGCTAGGGGCAAAATTTGAGAAAATGTTAAATAAATTTAGTTCAAATTTGATTCAAAGATATACCAAAAAAAATAAAAATAATATATATATATATATATATATATATATATATATATATATATTTATAGCTGCATTGCATTAAGATAGTCTGAAGGTGAAAGGCCACAGCTAGTTATTCCCAAACAATGGAAGGAATTAAACAATTATATATATATATATATATATATCCAGTTCCAAAAAATATGCAGTATTTATAACATATTCTTTACCTATCCCTGGTCAAAAATGACCCTGGGATAATAGGAGGGTTACTAAGCAACAGTGAGCATTCAGACAGTCATTTCTGCAAAATAAGTATTCTACTCAACTTTGTGTAGTTTGATTAAATATGATTGTGATTTGTGTATAAAAATTAAATAATTCAATAATAATTGTATTAATAACCCCAGTAAGCAAGCCGAAGGTGACTGTGGCAAGGAACACAAAACTCCATAAGATGTTGATTAATGGAAAAAAATAACCTTGGGAGAAACCAGACTCACTGTGGGGACCAGTTCCCCTCTGACTAACATCATGAATATAATGTAAATATTACTTATGTATAGTTAAAGTCATGGTTTAAAATTATTAAACTAAGTAAGTGTTAAGGGTGTTTAAACATAGACTTTATATGAACTGTAAGATTAATGATTAATGTCTTTGAAGTCCATTATCACAAAATAAATTCCTTCAGAGTGATACAAGACCCCAACTGTTGGGGATTATTTTGCGAAATTGACCGTTTACCTTAAATTTGTGTTTAGGCTGAAATACACTTATTTTAAATGACGGGGACATGGCTATATATTTCAGTATTTTCCAGGCTTTTATAGCCTATATATTGACCAGATTATAGCTAAACTATGTAACTTTTGGCCCTCTAGTGGTTGAAGCATAAAACTACATGTTACTTGCAAAGGATCTCCTTACATCAGTTATGATTATGCATGGCTCTTCTGGCGGATGAATCTCATGGTTTGAGGACTCGTAGATGACCTGCAGTGTGGAGTCATGATGAGCTATTTTCATGTTGATATTATGTTATTCGCTTAAAAATGTATAACCGATATATTACTTTGAGAAGGATAAACAACACTCTTAATTATAATTGAATATTATAATTAAAGGGTTTTTTCCACTATACTCAATGTAATAGGTGAAACTCATGAAATATTTTTATATAACAATCTACATCCTCAGAGGACAATGCATGTGAACCGTCAATAGTAGGTTTATACTCTGCAAACAATAATACTATCAAATAAAAACGAAAAAACAAGGATTTAATAATGATGGAACTTTATTTAACATGAAAATAATATGCAGAAATATGCAATATTACAATCAAAATCATTATTGTAGTCTTACTGTAGTGGATTTTTTGTATATACTCACTCAATTATTAACTGATTGTAACAACAAAAAGTTTACAAAGTGCAGCTTTTAAGGATAATGCATGCATATATATATATATATCACCAGATGAGTTTTTTTCTTTTCATGCCCTTGCTTCAATTTAAAAAACTCGATTTATCTATAAGGATAAAAGTTTTTATTTCACCTCTGTTAAACTTTAGAACCATGTTGTTCCAACTGTAGAAGTGTCACAGTGAAACATGGATGATTCAAAAAAGAAATCTGCGTAAGCAAGAAACACAGGGCAGCTGCATGTGGCTCTCTCTTTCTCTCGAACTGCCGCATCTGGCTCGGCCTTATCCCTCTCCTCTGCTGATTAGCTGATTGGGGGTCGGCTGTGTGCACTGCCCGGCCCCGCCCTCCTCCTCATCACATTGGGTTTTATTTAGACGCTGCATGCAGTCGTGTTTATTTCATTTATTTACCAGGAGCTTTTATTTTGAAATGGAAAGGGCAATTTTTGATTGACAGTTATGAGATTTGCATTTTTGTGAACTGCTGTCAAACTCTCCTTTACTGTTCTGCATTTGTAGATTTGTATAATAATTTCATAGCAATTACTGATGTTTGGAATTGCGTGAATGCTTGACCGGCAGTACCTCACAATGCATGTGAACTGCAATAAAAACACTAGCCCATGAACCCCACCGCCCTCCTGTGTATGCACACAGATCAGCGCGTCACAGGTTCATTCTGAAGCGCACACTGACCATGCTGATCTGTCTTTAATTGCAGCCTTTGGCAGTTAAATAACCACATATCTCCATTTTGATGTTATTTTGATTAAAAAATGCTCATTAAAATAACCACAATATTCACAATATTGTTGAACTTCAAAGGTTTTTCAAAATAAAAGTCCCACTGAAATGAGAGCTTTATTTAACTGGATGCATGAAATTGAAGACGTTACGACAGAAAACTATTGCTACTGTATAAAAGTGTAATATTCAAAGTAGTAGCAATAATACTCATAATAACAATAATATAATATTAAATGGTTATATTATTAGTATTATTATCTGTAAGAAATATCACGAAAGCTGAATACCAGTACTGAATATCAGGATGTTGTGATTCAGCCATGGTAGCCTGTTTCCTCAGGTAATAAGATTATTTTAATGAAGTTTCATTAATACTTTAAAGCACTGTTGTGCATTTTTTTTGTTTTTTTTTACCAAAAATTATTATTTTAAAATTATTATATTTTCATTTGATCAAAACTGTACATTATGTATTTGATTAAACACAATTTGATCATAACATTTAATTAAATCATTTACCATGGAATTACCAGAAAAAATACAACAGAAAAGGCATCATTTTTATGCAGTTCTTTTTGTCAATCATTTCTGTCTAATTTAATTTAAAAAATAAATAAATTGTTGCCTAAGTATCGAATTAGTATTGATATTGAGGTACCAGGGCTGGTATCACACCGAAGTCAAAATTTTGGTATCAGAGCAACCCTACAGTGCACCTTTAAGTTTATCACATCTTTCCTTTCAAAAAAGCAAGTGAAGCAATACAAGCAAAACTAAGTGGTGCCTCTTACTTAAAAATGTTTTCCCATTACACTGGCTCTAGAACTAGCCTTCAATTAGTGATTCAGCATGTCAGCGTTTTAAATGAGAAAGATAAAAACAGCACATTTCCTTTGCATCTTATGTTTATGGTGACTGTTTGTCCTTCAGGGCTGGAGATCACATGGGACGGGGACAGTCTGGTGGAGGTGGTCGCAGCTCCACATCTGAAGGACCATCTCTGTGGTCTGTGTGGAAACTACAATGGTCACCGGCGAGATGACACTCTCGGAGGAGACGGACACTTCAAGTTTGACGTGGATGAGTTTGCAGAGTCGTGGCGTGTGGAGGACAACGAGGTGTGTGAGGTGCCAAACCGCAGGCCCACATCCTTCCTGTGTGCAGGCACAGTGAAAGTGAAGCTCCGTGCACACAGAGCGTGCCAAAAACTCAAGTCATGGGAGTTTCAGAAGTGCCATTCTGCTGTAGACTTCACCTCCTTCTACAGGTACATATATCTCTTGTCTTATTTAATAAAGCAATATCACAAGAGCAAGAGTGCTGTGCTCCTTCTATTAGCAAGGTGGCCAAGTTCCGCAGGTAATCACAGCTGTGCTGATAGATGGATGATACAGAACAATTACATTTGTGATATTGCTTTATACAACAGTTCAACAAACAAGTAAATATTTACACACACAAAAGAGATTTTTTGGGAAAGTCCTAAGTATTTCTTTACTTATTTACTGTCTTACACCAGAGGATCTGCCATTGCTAGTTTGAAAGATGCATCCAAGCCTCCTTTACCTCTTCAAAAACCACACATTAGAACTAGTAATGACAGCTTGGGCTGTTTCTAACAAGTTACAGGAGATATAAGGGTGTGTGTGTGTATGAGAGAATGACTGAGCGAGTGGAATACCTGCATCCATTGCAGTGATGAACAGTAATTCTGCAGCTGTTAGTTTAACTCTATTCCTCAGCTGTAGTGTGCTATTGGAATTATCCTATGAGTATTTCACTCATGTTCAAGTTTTTTGTTGTGAGGACACCAGTTTCAGTTTTGTATATTTCTTGAGGAGCTCTTATTTTGACACATATAGCTAGAAAGTTTACATCTTTTTCTCAACTCGGAAACTTGTATCAGATATGCGCCCTAATTGTGTTTGATCATTCCATCTGTCATGACTCTCAGCTGTGATCGGCAGTAATGCTGAAGCTGTTAATTTAAAGTGCAGTAATAATCCGATCGATCATGGAATGAGACAATTTTGGATGCCTTCAAAGAAATTTGTGCACTGACTGATAACACACAGTTTGTCAAAATCATCTCAACTTGCTCATAGCACACACAAGACGCTCTTTTGTAGCCACCTGCTGGCTCAAATCTCAATGTCACATTTAAATTTGCATGGCAAAATTCACCATTTAATTTAATAATAAATTATTATTCTTTGCTTTAATTTCTCTCTCTATGTCCTCTTGTCTTTAGGTCATGTGTAACAGACATGTGTGAGTGTCCAGTGCATAAGAACTGTTACTGTGAATCGTTCATAGCTTACAGTCGAGCGTGCGAGAGGGAGGGTGTACATGTGCACTGGAGACCAGAAATCACCTGCCTGAGTAAGTCACGCCTGACACATCCACTGACAGAAACCACTTAAACTCTTATTCATTATGTGCTGCATTTTATTTCAGGAAGCTGAATAATACATGTATAAGAGTGTAATACATTGGAATTTTTCTGATAATATATAGTTAATATGAATGACAGCATAATGCCTACCTTGTAGGCGGGTGTCTGCATTCTTTATTTGAGCCATTGGCTGAGTTTCTCTTCTTGTGCTGCAGCTACACAGTGCAAACATGGTGCAGTCTACAACACTTGTGGTCCCGGCTGCACTAAAACCTGCAGTAACTGGAACGAGATTGGCCCATGTCACAGGCCCTGCATAGCTGGATGCCACTGTCAGGCCGGCATGGTCGTGTTTCAGGGCCACTGCATTAAACCCACATCCTGCCCCGGCCAATGACCCATGTGACTTCTGAAGAAGAGTGCCGCAAGAGGTCCAGAGAATAACCGGCTGTACTGCTCAGGCACACGTGGAGGGAACAATACTCTGAGAGTACAGAGACACACAAACTGTGCATCTGCCCTGCGCACATCTGAGATTTCTTTATTGGATGTCTTCACCTTTAGGATTTGTCATGCATTTGAAAACTGAATCCTTAGTGCCTTACCAACCTTTACCAACCTCTACCAACCTCTCAATTAACCCAGAGTTATAAAATTCTTAATGCCACAAATTCAAGCTAAAGGGACCTGAACTGGACACTGTTTCAGAGTTAAATTTGGTAGAGGTGTATATCAACATTAATAGTATTATCCATTTATTGGGTCAACCTGGTATTATTTAAATACACAATTTCTTGACTGAAAGGGAAACTATTTATGTATTTGTTGTTTATTTTAAGTGGAGGACTGTTAACATGTACTGTATTTGTCCAGCTCAGTGTAGTAATGTGTGTATGTGTTATAACTGTTTTACTTGACCTATAAGATATTATATATGAACAGTATAAAGCTTATATCCTTTCAAAGAAAAATGTATTTCTGTAATAGTATTTGTTTTCAGGGACTCCATAGCAGAGTCTGAAGTTTCTTCAGGATGAGAGATGTCTCGTTTGCTGACTGATTCAGGAATGGGGTGGCAGTATGATTTTGCTCCTATGGTGGCAAAGGAGCACAGAAAAAACTAAAGCTTTTTTTTTTCTCTTTCTTTTAAATCAACCTCTTATTGTTTATAATGTGGGAAGAATTGGCTGGATACATGTTCAGTAACAGGAGGATAATAAACTTAAGTGCCAGTAATTTGATAAAAACTTTCCAATAATGACCAGATCTAAGTGTGTTGGTTGTTTTTCCCAGGTGTTAAAGATCAGCCATATTACCATGTGTTGTAATTTAGAGCAGTGTTTTAAAAAAGGAGTCCTGACCCAAATTCAATAATTACAGTTATTGTCCTACTACAAAACCATCAAATTCACATAATTTCACCATCACCTTTCTGTCTTTTCTTTATTTTCATGACAGTTGTGGAAAATACAAGTTACAGTAACTGCAGTAAATGTATCTTTTTGAAGAAAGCTCAGAGGCATGTTTCCAGGGTTTATTTGGACACAGTTCTCTGATTGGTGGATCTTTCTCTGCTGTACCATGGGTAATGTAGAATTCGTCTATCAAAAAGTTGAAATAACACCAATGGATGGATTCAACAGAAGCCAACTTGAACTGTAACACTGGCCACAGCCTGAACCATATTTCCCAATGCGCTCTAAGTCCTCGTGGTGGCATAGTGACTCACTTCAGTCTGGGTGGCGGAGGAAGAATCTCAGTTGCCTCTGTGTCTGAGACCGCCAATCCACGCATCTTATCGCGTGGCTTGTTGAGTGTGTTAGCATGGAAACCTAGCGCATGTTGAGACTTAACGTTGTTCTACGTGGCATCCACGCACAACTCATCATGCGCCCCACCAAGAGCGAGAACAACATTATGGCGACCACAAGGAGGTTAGCCCAATGTGACTCTACCCACCCTAGCAACCGAGCCAATTGGTCACTCAGCATGCCCTGGATTTGAACTTGCGACTCCAGGTGTGGTAGTCTGTGTCTTTACTTGCTGAGCTACCCAGGCCCCTACAGCCTGAACCTTGAACTTAAGATGGACCTCACTGAAGTGAACACAAGCTGACAGTCGAACTGCGATGCACCTCACTGATCTTGATGGACTACAATCTTGAAATGGAATACATAGACAGTAAATTAATTACCAACAAAAGCCTTCATCAACCAATTAACAAGGACAATTGCATCTATGTGAACTTCTGCAGTTAATCCAGGATGGACTTCAAAGACATTAATCTTACAGTTCAAACAAAATCGATGTTTAAACACTGACCCTTAACACTTAGTTTAATAATTTTAAACCATGACTTTAACTATACATAAGTAATATTTACATTATATTCATGATGTTAGTCAGAGGGGAACTGGTCCCCACAGTGAGTCTGGTTTCTCACAAGGTTATTTTTCTCCATTAATCAACATCTTATGGAGTTTTGTGTTCCTTGCCACAGTCGCCTTCAGCTTGCTCACTGGGGTTCTAAATACAATGATTATTTTGTACTTATTTATTATTATTTGTTTCTTAAGACAATTTATAATCAAGTTTTTAATCAAACTGCACAATGATGACTTTAAGATATTACAGCTTAATTTTCTGTAAAGCTGCTTTGAAATGACGTGTGTTTTGAAAAGCGCTATACAAATAAAAATGACTTGACATACCATCTGTTATGAAGGGGAGGCAGACAAGGAGTGAGGATCCAGTTGCAGCTTTATTTAGATGGTGCAAGGGGTCAAGCAAGCGGTGAAAACAGGAACAAATGAAACATCCACGAGGGGAAAAGAAAGGTACAAACATAAGATAAACACGGGGAATATTCCAGAAGGACACAGGGCAGGAACACGGACGAAGGCAGGGATGATGTGGAACATTCACCAAACACCTAACATCAAACAATAACCGATAAGGGACAAGGTAAACATGAGGACTTAAATACAAAACAAGGGGAAACGTCGACCAATGGAAAGCCAAAACAAGATAACAAGACAATAAACTAAAACCAATGATAAACTAGAACTGATAACAAGATAATTAGACAATGAACCAATGAAAATCAGACACATAGGCATGGAGGGAAAACAGGACATGACAAGACTGGGGAACAGGAACATAAGAATTATTTCAAAATAAGAGTGCATAAACAAAAGACAGTATGGAGTGAAATGGGTGCCAGAAACTTAAAAATAAAAGTACACAGACAAAAGACAATATGGAACGTAACAGGAGCCCCCCCTTTAAGGAGCGGATCCCAGACACTCCAAGCAAAAAAAAAAAAAAAGGAAAAAGGCAAAACGTCCACGGAGAACAGGGGCACCGAGAAACAAGACAAGGACAGGGAGACATGACAGAACAGGAGGGCGGCCAGGACACCAAGGAGGCCAGGCAGATGCCCAGGGGACGACTTCAAGTTGGGGACTGGGTCAGGAAGTCTGGGAGGCAGCTGCGGGGTCGAGACTGGGTCAAGGGGCCTGGTGGGTGGCCGTAGGACAGGGACTGGGTCAGGAGGCCAGGGAGGCAGCTGCAGGGTCGGGGCTGGGTCTGGGGGCCAGGGAGGCAGCCATAGGGCAGGGACCGGGTCAGGAAGTCTGGGAGGTAGCTGCAGGGTCGGGGGGCCTGGTTGGTGGCCGTAGGGCAGGGACCGGGTCAGAAGGCAGCCACAGGGCAGGGACCGGGTCAGGAGGCCAGGGAGGTGGCCACAGGGCAGGGACCGGGTCAGGAGGCCAGGGAAATGGTGTCAGGACTGGGACAGGGTCAGGAGGCCAAGGAGATGGCCTCAGGACTGGGACAGGAGGCCAAGGAGAAGGCCACAGGACTGGGACAGGGTCAGGAGGCCAAGGAGAAGGCCACAGGACTGGGACAGGGTCAGGAGGCCAAGGAGAAGGCCACAGGACTGGGACAGGGTCAGGAGGCCTAGGGGATGGCCACAGGACTGGGACAGGGTCAGGAGGCCTGGGAGGAGGCCACGGGACAGGGTCAGGAGGCCTGGGAGGCGGCCACAAGGCAGGGTCAGGAGGCCTGGGAGGAGGCCACAAGGCAGGGTCAGGAGGCCTGGGAGGAGGCCACAAGGCAGGGTCAGAAGGCCTGGGAGGAGTCTCAGGGGAAGCGGGCGGAGCTGCGGAAGGCTCTGTAGGCGGAGCCAAGGAGGACTCCAGGGGCGGAGCCATGGTAGGCGGAGACCAGGGGGACTCCAGGGGCGGAGCCATGGTAGGCGGAGACCAGGTTGGTTCTTGAGGCGGAGGCTTGGAAGGCTCTGGAGGCTTGGAAGGCTCTGGAGGCGGAGCCGTGGAAGGCGCTGGAGGCGGAGCCGTTGAAGGCGCTGGAGGCGGAGCCGAGGAGGACTCCAGGGGCGGAGCCATGGTAGGCGGAGACCAGGTTGGTTCTTGAGGCGGAGGCTTGGAAGGCTCTGGAGGCTTGGAAGGCGCTGGAGGCGGAGCCGTGGAAGGCGCTGGAGGCGGAGCCGTGGAAGGCGCTGGAGGCGGAGCCGAGGAGGACTCCAGGGGCGGAGCCATGGTAGGCGGAGACCAGGTTGGTTCTTGAGGCGGAGGCTTGGAAGGCTCTGGAGGCTTGGAAGGCGCTGGAGGCGGAGCCGTGGAAGGCGCTGGAGGCGGAGCCGTGGAAGGCGCTGGAGGCGGAGCAGGCGGAGCCGTGGAAGGCGGAGCCCGCCATGGCGGACTTCTGAGGCTCAGGTGACTGAGGCGTGGGAGGCTCGAGAGGCTCTGGCTCTTGGACGGTCGAGGCTACAGGCTCTGGCTCTTGGACGCTCGAGGCTACAGGCTCTGGCTCTTGGACGGTCGAGGCTACAGGCTCTGGCTCTTGGACGGTCGAGGCTACAGGCTCTGAGGACAGAGCCGTGGAAGGCGGAGACTGGAGAGCGGAAGCCTTTCCTCCTCTTCTCCTCCTCCTCCTCCGGGCGGACGAGGCTGGCAACGCTGGCTCTGGGACGGACGAGGCTGGAAACGCGTTGGCCGTGGCAGGCGTGGGCGTTGGCTCGTTGGCCGTGGCAGGCGTGGAGGAACGAGTCATGGAAGGCTGGGAGGTGACCACTGTGGGAGGAGAGGTAGCGTTCTCCTCTGCAACACCCACAGTGAAAGGAGAGCCGCAGATCCTCAGGGTCTCTTCGAGGAAGTCAAGGAGCGTCCAGCAAGGGGTCGCTGGTGGCAACCGCTCCTTTAGCGAACTGTCAAGATTGGCCCTGAAGAAACAGACCAAGAGAGACTCTGGGAAGTCAGATAAATTGGCCAGCTCGAGAAACACACAGACGTGGGCCTCTATTGGGCGGTCCTCTTGTTTGAGTCAGAGAAGCTGGAGATTCGCCTGCTGGGCTGCTGGATCCATTCTTGGTCAGTTATTCTGTTATGAAGGGGAGGCAGACAAGGAGTGAGGATCCAGTTGCAGCTTTATTTAGATGGTGCAAGGGGTCAAGCAAGCGGTGAAAACAGGAACAAATGAAACATCCACGAGGGGAAAAGAAAGGTACAAACATAAGATATAAACACAGGGAATATTCCAGAAGGGCACAGGGCAGGAACACGGACGAAGGCAGGGTTGACGTGGAACATTCACCAAACACCTAACATCAAACAATAACCGACAAGGGACAAGGTAAACATGAGGACCTAAATACAAAACAAGGGGAAACATCGACCAATGGAAAGCCAAAACTCAAAACAAGATAAGACAATAAACTAAAACCAATGATAAACTAGAACTGATAACAAGATAATTAGACAATGAACCAATGAAAATCAGACACATAGGCATGGAGGGAAAACAGGACATGACAAGACTGGGGAACAGGAACATAAGAATTATTTCAAAATAAGAGTGCATAAACAAAAGACAATATGGAACTTAACACCATCAATGCACAACCTCGTAGGTCATGTTAGGTCTGTCTTTAAAGGTTTATAAGTTGACGTTGAAATCAATTCATCTATGGGATAAATTAATGGAATTTTACTTCCGGAACAAGACTGTTGCACTCTCTCACATTATACGTTTTATGGTGTGAATCTTGTAAAACTATTTTCACAATATCATAATTTAGATGCGAATGTTCATTTTGAAGCAACTTTTGAATAGGAACAATAGATTCCTACGGTGATATTCACACCTGGTCCGACAAATTGTCTGCTGACAATCTGAATTTTCTTTCACTGAGATCAGTCAGATTTTTAATTTTTTTTTGGAATGCGATGAAAACTGACTGAACCCTGACATGAGAGCTTTGAGGTGCCACACTAGAAAACTCAAAACAACCTGATTTTGGCCAAAGGTGTCACACAAACAGACTATTTTGCTAAGATCTCACTCTTTTCAGTCGGAGGTATAACATATTTGCTGATTAAGAATGGTGAAGGGGTAACACACCTATAAACTCAATGAAACTCTCTCTCACTCTGATTCCATCACGTGGAGCTTGACAAAATAACAACAAGAGTACTGCATGAGCATAAACAATTGTAATAAACTGATTTTGAAAGTGATTCATGGAGTAACTTTACTTTGAATGTGTGTGGATGTGTATTTATCCCCTCAAGGCTTGCTGTAGAATGCATAAGTCCATATGCATCTTTCAGTTAGTAAAGATATTTAGTTCAATAAAAATAGACTGTTGTGCCTCCGCTATCTGATCTTATTAGTCATTTTAGTGTCAAAGAAAAACACAATTGCAAATACAAATTTTGGGATCAGCTTAATGTCTTTGTCTTGTGTTCTTGACAAGTGACCTGTGACCTTCTTCTTTTACTGGAGAACTGACAGAGTGATTTTGTCAAGCAAGCTGGATGTGGCTTTTCAAATTTTTAAGCCATTAACTCAGCAGTAAATCTATATGGTCAAGTGTTTAACAACCTCCTGCTGGTAGATGCTAATGCACACTTCATCTCCCTCTGCCTGGCCAGCGATTATGTTAATGAAGCTCACACCTGAATATCACTGGAAAAATCAGCAGTCTTTAGTTGCACTGTGCTCTTTTACTCATCATAATGTGGTTCTTGCTTTTGATGGTGCGGGTGGTGAGTTGTGTGTGCATGCCATGGAGAATAGCGTGAAGCCTCCGCATGCACTATGTCTCTGCGGTAACGCACTCAAGAAGCCACATGATAAAATGCGTGGATTGATGGTCTCAGACATGGAGGCAACTGAGATTCGTCCTCTGCCACCCGGAGTCATTAAGACACCACAAGGACTTAGAGCACATTGGGAATTGGGTATTCCAAATTGGGGTGAAAAGGGGCATCAGCACAAGCTGATGCCTCTCCGGAGGCCTCAAGCCAGGGAGTCATTGGAGTGGGAATTAGCTTCTAATTCGCTAGTGACCAATGGGGAATTGGAGAGAGTCTGGAAGAAGTTGGAGGATTTGGAGAATTACAACCAGAGAAATAATGTCCGAATTGTGGGAATTCCGCTGAGGGAGACAGGCACCGAATAATTCTGGCCAAATTTCTGGGATCATCTGATAAATATCTTGTGTTACACGAGGCGAGGAGTAAAGGAAGGTTTTCTTGGAAGAACCACAGCATTTTCTTGTTCCCAGACTTTGTGAATTTGACAAAAGAGGAACGTGATCGATTCAAAATATGCAAGTATCTCTTACATCAATGGAAAGTCACTTTTGGCCAAATTGGTCCTGGCCAAATTGAGGATGTTCATAAATTAATTTACATGTCCCCCGCAAGCAAGGTCCTTCATAAAGTCAATTGACTGAGTAAGTTATTTTGTGGTTCTCACTTTGCAGCCAAGTGAACCGACTCATTGAACATCCACTTGATCATCCGAGGAAACTCAGCGCCTCTTTTGTTTCTTTGTGTGCTTGCTCCGGTTAGCGGCTGGAGTTTCTTTTGTGTAGCAGCATTTTGCCTCCTACAGTTTTGAGTTTGTTTTGTGGAGTATATCTTGCAGGACATTGGAGTGATTGTGTCATTTGTTGCACTCATGTAGCTGAATGGGCCGGCTCACTGAACATTCATTTGACTGTCCAAGGAAACTGAACTGCATTTAAAATGTTATATATATATATATATATATATATATATATATATATATATATATAATTTATTTATTTATTTTTTATTTTTTTGGTGTGTGTGTGCTGATTCCGCTAGAGTATAGAGTTTGTTTTGATGAGGAACACAACTTTTGGATGAGTTATGTGGATGAATCTACACGTTCTTTGTGTTTATCCCACCTATTGGCTGGAGTTTGTTATATAGATTATCTTCTGTTGTGTAATTCTGTCTAACAAAATTTGTATAGAAACAACGACTTGTGCAATCTGATGGCAAAGTTGTCATGGGGGCACTCGTAGGTGTACATGGACTGTTTGAGTTTAGAGGGATGGAAGATATGGGGTGGACATGTTTTCTTTAGTGCTGGCTCAAGTAAGAGCAGGGGAGTCATTACACTGATAAGTAAACATCTACAATTCAAATGCCTCAAACAGAATAAAGATAAATTAGGAAAAGTCATTATTGTTTTAGCAGAAATTCAGGGGCAACGCTTGATTTTGGCTGATATTTATGCACCTAATGCTTTGAAATGACGTGTGTATGTGCCAGGATACCTCGGCCATTGATATTAATAATGCTTTTAAAAAATTCTATCTTGATCTCTATAGCTCCACGTCTTTGTATACTGATGAAGATATTAGAAACTTTGTGGAACCATTAGAACTCCCTAAACTGATGACTGAGCAAAAAAAAAAAACCTCTCTTGATCAGGGCTTTTTTATAGATCTTGAAGGGATGTTGCAAGCCGTTGGCACCCCTTATGATATAATATTGGGAGAAGACTTTAAACTGATGGACTCAGTCCTTGATCATAGTGAAGAAAAAGTGTGTAAGCCCCCTAGAGCAACACTGACAGATTACAGGAAGTGTAAATCTTGGTCTTACAGATATTTGGAGACTTTTGAACCCATCCGGTAGGGACTATAATTTTTTTTTCATTAATCCATAAGATTTATTCTAGAATAGATTTGTTTTTAATATCTAAGTCCCTCATTTCATCTGTTGTTGATTACTTAATTGGAAACATTTTAGTCTCAGATCACACCCTGGTGAGTTTAGAGATGTTGCCACATACAGAGAAAAAAAATCATATAGTTGGCGCTTTAATGTATCCCTTTTGCAAAATCCTGAATACCAACAAATGTTAAATGGCGTGGTTGGGAGGCACTTAAGGCTAGATATATAGAGCAGAGAGAGTCTTTTTCTACCATTCCCTTTTTACCTCGGCCCTTGATATTAATAATGCTTTTAAAGAATTTCAAAGATCCAAGCGAATGCAAGAGTTACCATCCAATTTCCCTGATCCAGCTAGACATAAAAATAATGTAAAAATTATGGATAACCAATTAAGTAAAGTTATGACATCTCTTATACATATAGATAAGGTGGAGTTTATTTGGGGCCACTGCTCTTCTGATAACATTAGGCATTTCATCAATATTATGTGGTCAGTGGCGAATGAGGACTATTAAGAGCATCCTGAGCAGCTGCATCACTGCCTGGTTTGGGACCGCAAAGCCCTACGGAGGATAGTGAGGACAGCTGAGAAGATCATCGGGGTCTCTCTTCCCTCCATCAAAGACATTTACGAAAAACACTGCATCCGCAAAGCCAACAGCATTGTGTACGACCCCACACACCTCTCACACAAACTCTTCACCCTCCTGCCGTCTAGCAAGAGGTAACGAAGCATTCGGGCCCTCACAGCCAGACTGTGTAACAGCTTCTTCCCCCAAGCCATCAGACTCCTCAATATTCAGAGACTGCTTTGACACACACACATGTCCTGAGTTGCACTTTAATTACTTTCACTTTATACCTGTCTGCTACCTCAATAACAGCTATGTGCATAGAACACTATCTCTTAGTATGTTATGTTTACATTTGGCATGTTTAGAAACTGTCATCTTTTTGCACTACTGTGTACTTGTCGGCGCTTCACTGTCTCTTACTGTGCCTATTGTCCTGTTAATTTTCATCAATTTATTGTACTGTCCTGTACTTTTTGCACATGTTTGCATGTGCACTTTATATAGGTATGTTATTTAGTCTGTGTAGTCTCATTTGGTTCTGTGTTTGTCTATGTTGTATTATGTAGCATCATGGTCCTGGAGGAACGTTGTCTCGTTTCGCTGTGTACTGTACTATCTGTATATGGTTGAAACGACAATAAAAACCACTTGACTTGACTTGACCAGACTCCAGTCTGTACTCTACTCTCACTTGATGCCAAAAATGCATTTGTTATGGTAGAATGGGATTATCTCTTTAAGATTTTGAAAATATATGGGTTCGGGAATACTTTTATTGGATGGATTAAGTTACTTTAGAGACACCTGGTGGAACAAAAAAATGTTCATTTCAGATTATTTTACTCTGGATAGGGGCACTCGGCAGGATTGCCCTCTTTCCCATTATTGTTCTGTCTTGCCCTGGAACCATTAGCGGCTCCGATAAGAAAGGAAGATGATTTTCTAGGAGTGATTATTCATTCCTTTTCTAAATTCTCAGGATACAGAGTCAATTGGTCTAAATCTATAGTTTTGGCTCTGACAGCATATTGCCCAGTAGCGGCTTTTCAGTTGGGCGCCTTCCAGTGGCCCAAACAGAGCATTAAGTATTTGGGAATTTTATTCCCAGCAAACTTGTGTGAATTAGTTCATTTTGACCCCTTAATAAAAAGGTTTTTCGAGCGATGTGGGAAGGTGAACTTCATTACATTTATCTTTGATTGAGCATGTTAATGTCATTAAAATAAATTGTATTGCAAAATGTAACTTCCTGCTACAATCTCTCCCTCTTATTTCAATCAATTTGATAGCATAGCGATGTCCTCCATTTGGAATGGTAAACGTCAATAAGTTATATAGGCCGATTGACAAAAGTGTGCTAGGCCACCCCAAGATTTGTTTTATTATTATGCATTCTGTTTCAGACATTTTCCTCATTGGTCGCTTCTACCTGAGAGAGCCCCACCAGTGTTTTATAACGAACAGGAAGTTCTTGCCCCTATTTTGCCATTGCAAAGCCTCTCTATTAAACTAACAGGAGAAGTTAAGTTACAATCTGTTATCTTGCATTTGTGTGTGTTTAATTCTGACATTTATTTAAATGTCGCCTCGAGCGTATTGCTGAACCCAAAATTATGTATTAATAAGTCCTCTTTCTGCTGGTCAGAGTGGATTGTGAGGGGGGTTACTACACTTGGTAACCAATATGAGAGTTTTGGGATTCCTAGATCTCTGTTCTTTAGGTATTTACAGTTGCGCCACCTGCTCTGTACTATTTTTGGGAGTAGAATACAGAGTAGCATACACCCCCCTAAAGCGACAGATACTCTGAATTAGCAGAGAGTAATTCACTGACGCCTCATGACCTTTTCCAAAAGCAGTAATCACCACTTTCAGAGTCTGGGGGATGGAGCCTCAACTTCTTTTAAGAGATTATGGGAGAAAGATTTAAATTTGGTATTGGAGGAGGGAGTGTGGGCTAGGATTCTAAGAAAACATTACAGATGCATCTACAGATGCAAGTGTGCATCTGATGCAATTTAAGATTTTACATAGAGTCTATTTGACACCCTCTAGATTGTATAGGCTTGGTCTTAAAGACACACCTACCTGCTGGTGATGCCAATCAGAAGACGGGGACACAACCCATGTTTTTTGGGGATGTGTTAAGATACAAGAATTTTGTTTGAGGGTTCAGAGCTTTATGTGTGATGTATTGGACACTCAATTTTAATTTTGTCCCAGACTCTGCATCTTAGGAGATGGGACATTTATTAATATTGGGTATAATTATTAAAAAATTTGGGGGGAGGGGTTTAATATATGTAATTGATTCCATATTTTATAGTTTGTCTTATGAATGGAACCAATAAAAATGGTTAATAAAAGGAAAAGACCACATAGCTGTCTTATCTGACTTGCACAAAAAAAAATGAAACAGTTATGCCAAATTATGCCAAATTTCTTATGGGTTTTTACGCTGCCTTCATGTGCTATAGGAATAATCATTCTTCCCACTTCTGAAGTTGCAATAATGAGTACGTCGTGTTCAAATGCTTTGTTGTTGGAAAGAACAGGAAACATGGACCATGCCAGGTTCATTCAAACATATATTTTTATAAACTTTTATTTTGACAGCATAATAAACTGTACATGAATCCATTAGCTTGCTGATGTTAATGGAATTTGGGTCAAACACAAGCTATTTTAATGGTGTGAAAATGTACAACTTGCATCAAATGGTTGTTGATATACAGAAATGTATATGACCTAAACGGCAAGCTGTGTTAAGAAAAATGAATAAAACCTGTAATTCACTGCAGAAACCATACTCTCCTCCGCCATTTTGAAAGTTTATGACTCCTTGGGTATCAAAATAATCTCTTGAGTTTCCCCAATCGTAATTACAATTTGAAGTATCGTTCATTACAACTTCTGAGTAGGAAACTCTTATTTACGATAATTCCGATAGTACATAATGGCAACATTTAATGCGGTTCAGGTATGACTGTGTGTAATGTATGTTGTAGAACAAAACGCCCACGTATCTTCAAGTAATGTGTACCACAGACCTTATTTTACTCAAGTTGAAAACCCCATAGGAAAATCCAGAGGGAACATGGCATATTAGCCTTTTGGGTTCACCTACAAATTGACATCACGGCTATAAGAACGGTCTATTAAGTGCGCATGTGGGTGACTGAAGGCCACAAATGATGCACTTGATCAAAATATGGCGAACAAAGGCTGTGAAACCAGGCTGTCTTCCATGGGTCCTCACAATTGAGACTGCCTTTGACAGTGCTTGATGACGTGGCAGCTGAGATATCCAGCCAAACTGGGCTGCAGCCTTCTGATTGAGAAGCACCCATAGAGTATGTAGCTTTGTAAACTCCTTTTTTTTTTTTTTTTTTAAATTGGTTTGTTTGTCTTTTTATGTAAATGAACCAATTCAAATAAACGATTCACCAATTGACTTGAGCCTGTGTGTAGAAGTCACTGCATCTTTTTTTTAAGCAATATATTGCAAATATACTGCAGCTGTTAATCATGTTTTCAACTTAATATAAACTTTATATTTATGAATTATGTTCAACTTTGGATGTTTATTTAGTATGAATTTGTGTTGTTGCGTAATGTCACCCTAATTGAGGTCATTGTTGTTTTTGAGCCAGATAAATTCTGTAAAATAGATGTATTAAAAAGAGAATTAAATAATTTTATTTGATAGGTATATTAGGACTTTTGAAAGCATTTTATGTATCTACTTTTTTTTTAGTTGATACATAATTTTTTGCAGAGGTTCTAATGTAGGCTGTTCTTCACATGAACGTTTTGTTCATTTGTTTGTAAATCTGTGAAATAATTCTGTAGGAATCTGTCGGTATCACAATTGTTTAAGCCACATATAAAAGATCTGAGAGCAACTGAATCAAGAGCTAACAATCTGCGGTTATTTCCAACATTCATACATGCATTATCTCACAAAACATCAAATACTCAGGAGAAACAAACTTTATTGCCCATCTCACAAGTGATCAGGAGATTTTAACACCAAAAGCAGTTTGATCGATTATGATAACATATTTTCACAGGACAAAACACATCAAGGTAGTATTGTAACATAATACTACCTTTTATTTTTTCTGTGCATGCAGCATGCATACTCACTCACATGAAATATAAAGTTCCATGAGAACTGTAACAGCTCTTATGATTTGAAAAGTGCACATCATGTGAAGAACGATCATGAAAATGATATGTCTGTTGGGCTTCCCTCTGTTGTGTGCATCATCCTTACTTTTATTGCAAACACAAGATACAAATATTTCCATATCAAAAATACTGCAAACAATAATTCTCTTTTGATATTTGATAACACCGAGATGCAACAACGGCAGGGTGTTTATTAAAATAGTTCATTATGAAGATAGAACATGACTTAAAAAAAGGTCAGAGGGTGTATATGTATGACTTTTGAGGCATGCAGACAGAAGGAGCTTTGCCTCGGTGCTGGTTTTATCCAATAGATTCAGACAATCCTGGAATTTGAGTCTTATCCCAGCAGGCTGTGCTGTGGTGTCAATTATAAGATCTTCTGCAGAATCGAATTAGGCACTACAAGAGTTTCATCACTAACTAGGACAATATCATAAGAGTCCATGTACTTATCCAACTGTTCTTCTACCTGTAAACACACAAAACAAACAACTTTATTAATCAGTGAAATTTTGTAAATGGTCACGACATCAGGCCTGTGTTGAGCGATGAGCGAAATAAATCACCACCTTATCATTGAGAAAGCCAATCTTGAGGATGTTTTCCACGTTGGGCACACCGTCTGCCATGTTGAGATCACCGAGTGAGTCTCCAAGCAGAATTATGTTGCCATTGTCCTTCAGTTGTTTGAAATACTCGGTGTTCCTCAGAGCACCATCATGCTTGTTGTAAACGTGGATAAGATCTCCTTTAAAGCCTTTCAAAACACCCTGTGAAACAATGTCAGATTTCCATAAACCAGCTTTAATCCACATCAACAGATGATCATTACAGGCAAAATGATCCACGAATCCAATTAAAGTGACCTGATCATGTTTTATAAAGACATTCGAGACTCACGTTCTCATCAAAGTCCATGAAGTTGGACACGACTTTGACGTTGGGGTGGTAGACACCAGCCTGTCTGATCACTTCCTCCAGCACATCTCCAAGACCCGCTGAGAAGATGAACATGGGAACAACGTGCTGCTGCAGCCGATCAAAGAACTGCTCGTAACCTTCCCTGTCACATGCGGCCAAATACATGTGAAACATCAGATCAAGCCGAACATCTCCAGTGATTTTTATGCATTTATCCTCTATACTTCCCATTGGATTGCCCAATTCCCACTACTTACTAGGTCCTCGTGGTGGCACCGTTACTCACCTCAATCCGGGTGGTGGAGGACAAGTCCCAGTTGCCTCCACTTCTGAGACAGTCAAACCGCGCATCTTATCAAGTGACTCGTTGTGCATGACACCGCGGAGACTCACAGCATGTGGAGGCTCATGCTACTCTCCACGATCCACACACAACTCACCACATGCCCCATTGAGAGAACCACTAATCACCACCACGAGGAGGTTACCCCATGTGACTCTACCCTCCCTAGCAACTGGACTAATTTGGTTGCTTAGGAGACATGACTGGAATCACTCAGCATACCCTGGATTCAAACTCACGACTCCAGGTGTGATAGTCAAGTGTCAATATTCGCTGAGCTATACAGACCCCCACTCCAATGATGTGTTTTAAGAAATTATGCCACAGGGATAGGTGGGGGGAAATACTTCTGCTACATTTGTCTTCACAAAACTACAGGGTGTAGCTGCTGCAATTCAAGTGAATGGACATGTTTATACCTGAGACAGATGTCTGATTCTTGCACCACCTCGGGGAGTTTGGTCTTCTGCAATCTTTGCTCCACTAATAACGTGTGTGACTTAAAATACCTGAAGGAAAAAAAAAGGCCAAATGTATTTATTTTTGCCTTTTGAGTGATAAATTCTTAAAACTTATGAGTTATGGTCACTCACCACTCCACCATAAACGGATATTTCTCCTCCATGGTCAGATGAGGGTCTATCTCTATAGGGTAATACGTCTCCTTAAGCTTCAGCAGCTGGAGGAAGAACATTTTTACCATGTGTGGATACATCCCAAAAACACACTGTTATTGCAGTAATGATTTAGAAAATGACATACCTTCTTTCTACAATCTTCAGTAACCAGCTTGCAATTGTCAATAACATCTGTTAATGCAAAAAGTACAGATCAGTGTATCCCAAAGACACGTTTTTATGTGATTTCGAAAAATGCCAGTCGATTAAAATTCATCTGCATTTATATTCTGAGGAATGTTAGGCTTGGTTGGTACTCACTGTGACATGTTGGGCAGCGCTTTCCGTTTACAGCAAACCTGGTTAATGTCATATCAAAATCTGTGATGATCTATAGTACAGAAACAAAACAGTCAGCAGGGAGCAATGAATATATTGCAAAAGTTTACTTCAGAGGTCATCAATAAATGGACTGTGATCCAAATTTGGACTCAGAATGCATATGATTTTTTTCTGGTAAATTATTATTTAGGAATTAATAATGAACAATTTTTGTAACAGATTTCTGTTCACTGATTTCCCATCACAAAGTTTTACTTATTGTACACTTGCACACATGTATGAAAAAAAAGTCAGTTTAGAATTTTATTTTATTTGTGACTAGAGTATTTATACTGTCCCTTAATGGTACAATTGAATGTGCATTTATCTGCTGATGTAGAAGCAACACTATTCTACAATACAGTTTTCAGCTGCAGTGCTGCCCCTCTACTGAATCCACAGTGTAAAACACTCTTATGAGCTGGTTCATTTTAGTTAATCAAAACCACTTTAGTCAGAGCAGTTTTCTGATTAAATCTCACTGATCTGGAAGTTATGACTTTCATCATGTAAAGCTATAAATAGTTTATAAATAAACTTAAATTGGTTCGAAATGATACAGCTAGAGTGCTGACTAGAACCAAGAAATATGATCACAGCCCCATTTTACCATCACTGCATCGCATACCTGTTACATTTTTTATTAATTTAAAAATTCTGTTAACTACTTACAAAGCTGCTAACAATCTCCACAGTACTGAAGCGACCTTCTTTCACGTTATATTCCATCATGTTCACTATGATCACAAAATTCTGGTCTCTTAATAATTCCTAGAATATCAAAATCCACAAAAGGAGGTAGATTTGGCTCCTAAACTATGAAATAGTCTTCCTAGCATTGTTTGGGTCTCAGACACACTCTCTCATTTTAAGTCTGGACTATATATTCATCTTTTCAGCCAGGCAAACACATAAATTATAAAGATATCTTAGTACTGAAGAGAAATAGTCCAGCATCTCACAACAGTCGTAGCATGCATGCGCTAACTGCCTGTGTATGCACGCACAGTTATATGGAGTATACTTTGACAGGTTCCCATTCGTCTGTACACAAACACGGAGTGTTCACGTCAAATTGAAAGTATAATAAAGGTTTAACCCTATCCATAAACTAACCTTGCCCTTACCACTGCTGCTTCGCACCAAGGGGTTTGTTTATCTGTTTTTTTTCCCATCTCATACTACACATATCCGTGTAATGGTCATTCTTAGATTGAATCCAAACAAATTTTCACATGTTGTTGTGCACTGATCTGTGTGACTGGACTGCCGCGACTGAGTGTGTCGCGCTGTTCATCCGTGAGAGCTGCAGGTTGTAGCAGTTTGTCACTCCAGCAGGAACCTTTTTTTTTTAGCAGGGACATTTTATCTTTCCTCTTGCACTCACTCTGTTTGGACTATCTGGTGGATCACACTCCTGCTGATCAATAACATCATTCTGGACTATACGGTTGACTTAGCCACTCTTGTTGTCTGTAGTATGTATATATTGTGTTTTGTGTATTGGTTAGCTTGTTTTGTTTAGATGTACTTTTATGTTTGAGCATTTGCCGAAAGCGCTATATAAAGTAAACATGTTATTATTGTCAGTGTTAGTAACTCGGTCAATTGCATGATACAGTTAATCATGTGTTATTATCTTCATCTAATGTGAGTGTACATCATTTTAAATATCTTTGTGTACAATATTTTAATTAACAAAAACTCACGAGTGCATCTTTAAAAGCTGAAAAGTGCTCTCATCCTTGTGTATATGTTTGAAACTCTATATTGTGCAACCCCAATACCGAAAAAGTTGGGATACCTAATAAATACTAATAAAAACAATAATGAGTGATTTGTAAATTATATTTCACCCTTTGCTACATTTGCATACGTTTTAATCTGTAAATGTACAGTAATTTCAAATCAGATGATTACAACACGCTCCAAAAAGTTGGGACAGTTGAGGGTTTTCTACTGTGAAACATCACCATTTAATAAATAAATTAAACAAAAATTACAGACCGCTACTGTCTCGGGCCACCTGTAGAAGAATAGATTACTGAGGGAATTTAATGCAGTAAAAATTGCATTTATTATTTACTAATATTTTTTTACCTAAAAAGTATAATTAGAGCAAAAGTATAATAGAACCATTAATGAATCGAAATTGTTAAGAGGAATCAAAACCGGAACCGTTAAATTCCTTGGGATTCCCATTCCTATTTGTGACTCTATGCTGGATAAATCAGCAGTCTTTGACAATTTAGGATTAATTATTCCTTTCTTTTATAAGATATTATGGCTACCAACAGATGACCTATTTAAGCACAGGCAGGTGTGCTGATGGTGTGTGTACCTGCAGTTTAGATGCTCCACCCTTAATGAGACTGCAGATGATCTGCTCCACCCGCTCAGGGTCCCTGATGTGAACAGTGTTCTTCTCAAACTCTGGCATCTGCAGTCACACAACGTAAACAACACACGGAAAGAACCAATGAGATTGAAGTGATCAATAGGGATTGCGTAATTATTCCCGCCCCTTTCCTTAATGCTCTGCTGATGTCACTGCAGAGGGGGAGGGGCCAGAAGAGAGCAGGTGCAAGAGGCAACTTACATTGATACTTACCTACATTATTACTAGACCGCAAATAAGTCCCCCCCCATACAGTTTTAAACAATTCAATTTAATTGCCATTAAGAATATCAGCCATTGGATTTATGCATTTATAACACACAAAAGCAAAGTGCAACAACAAACCCAATCCAAGAGTCACCTTTCAAAACCAGTCAATTATGCAACTCAATTTGTTCAAGTTCAAATCCACATTAAGCTTGCATGTAAGTTTGTTTTTTCACACATAAAACAACTTTGTCACAACAGCAATGTATATTGCCTCAGTCCATAAAATACTGACTTTATAAAAATTTTCTATATAACATGATGAGTAAACAAACACTGGTACATCCAGTAATAACTCTCTGTATATAAATAGCTTGTAATAATACCTCTCTCTCTCTCTCTCTCTCTCTCTCTCTCTCTCTCTCTCTCTCTCTCTCTCTCTCTCTCTCTCTCTCTCTCTCTCTCTCTCTCTCTCTCTCTCTCTCTCTCTCTCTCTCTCTCTCTCTTCCAGGCGCCGTGTCAAACTGAAAAGAAAATGTTTTCTTGTGTAACACTCACTTATAAAGAGCTACCACACAGGGGGCGTCGCCTCAGAACCGGTTACACCCCATAATCTTAAGCTCCGCAGACACTAACATGACCCACACCCACACGGCATATCCAAAAACACAACACAAACAGAATCTGTACTAATGACACAGGTGAAGCTCCAGTTCAGTTGGGAAGGAGTTAGTAAGAGACCTGTTCACCACTTAAATATCAGCATCTATAAAGATTAAAGAATGAAGCCAGACAGTGGTTGTGTACAGCTCAACTAACTAAATTATGCTGAGCGCAAGGCCTAAGGTGATCTCCTATCTTAGAGCGAGTGGTATGTGTGGTTCATAGGTCAGGGTTCTACAGCTCTACCTGTCTTTGAGTTACAGAACTAAATGATTAGAAACAATGAGTGTTGAAACTGTTTGGTTCATATATTTGAGCAGTAAATGTGTTCCACCCACATAACATTCACAGTCGTGTTGGTACATGTCAATCTGTTTCTGACTCCAGTGACGGTTTATGTCTTTAATCATTACATACAAGTCAACTCACTACTCTACATCTCTATGTACATTGCAATTTTTTACCCACTCTAGAGGTCAAATATTCTTAAGGCGGGTGCACGCTGTACGGCCCTGTTTGGGCCACAATTCTGCCGTCTGAGGCAAATTTCAGGAATCCTAAAGGATTTCTCACGTCGCAGGGCAATATGTGCAACAATCTTACAACGTTCAGTGTGACATGTTCACAGACGGCCGATTAATAGCCTTTGCAATGATCTTCAGCCTCCGACGAAATTTGGGCAGTGTCTGAAATTTAGCATCGCAGCTGTATAATGCGACTGCTATTATGACGAACCAGATGAGATATTCCGCTCCTCTCTCGCACCCGAAATAAACCTGCTCCGCGTTTGCACCATAGCAACATTTGTGCCCAGTTATCACTCTACTCAAGCACATTCAATGTTTTCTGATTTTCATTTTATATACAATGTTTGAATAAATAAGCAGAAAATACTTTGAGAAAAGTATAACACATCAGCAATATGAAAGCATTATTCTCTGAATTTAATACAGAGCTTACAAAATGAAAATAAATTCTTTACAATGTTATTTTAATTACTATTTTCTTTTAATAAATTTACTTTAAATGTCTGTAAACTTCTTTAGTTTAGATTCACATCACTCCAATTTTATAAATAAATAAATAAAATAGAAAGATTGGACAATTTATACTGGAATGTGTTTTAAACCAAGAAATTAGCAGCAGATCCTTCAAATCCAGTAAATTGCGTGGAGCTGCCATGGATTGGACTTGTTGGTTCAGCACTTCCCACAAATACTCAATCAGATTGAGATCTGGGAAATTTGGAAGCCAGGGCAACACCTTGAACTCTTCATCATGTTCCTCAAATTATTCCCGAACAATGTGTGCAGTGTGGTAGGGCATATTATCCTGCTGAAAGAGGCCACTGCCATCAGGGAATACCATTGTCATGAAGGGGTGTACCTGGTCTGCAACGATGTTTAGGTAGGTGGCACATGTCAAATTGACGTCCACATGAATAGCCGGAACCAGGGATTCCCAGCAGAACATAGGCCAGTGCATCACACTCCCTCCACCGGTCTGAATTCAAATAACAGACAGAATTTGTGCAACAGTATAGAGGACTTTAAAATGTTTAAGTCCTGCACGCAATTTAATGTTTAATGATAAAAGTTCCATAATACCCTAAATATGTGCACCGTTATATTACAAATATTTTGTAATATTTGGTTTACCGCAAAAGTTCACAAACTATTGTGTTATTTGTAGGGAGTCGATACTTGGGAATAAAGAACGTTTATTGCCATGGATGTGTCAAACAAAATCTCAGATAGCAGAGATATCTCAGACGCGATAGCAATAAAGTGCAAAGTGAGCTATGAGTGTAAATAGCACAATACATAGATATTCAAATGATGAAATTACATTAAAGTCGAACAAAAATAATATCCACAGTGTATCCTGGTGCCATCACTTCCCCAAGTAAATGGCGCATAAGTTCATGGCCATCCACGTAATGTAAAAAAAAAAAAAACAGGACTCATTGGACCAGGCAAACTTCTTCCACTAATCGAAGGTCCTGTTCTGATGCTCGCATGGGGTCATCATGAGCACGCAGCCCCATACGCAGCAGTGCCACAACATAGTCAAAGTGTTGACACATTCCTCCCATAACCATCATTCAAATTTTCTGTGACTTGAGCCACAGTAGACCTGTTGGTTGCAATGACAAATTAAGAACTGAGAGGCCCACCATCAAGTCTCCCATGACATGTCACGTGACTACGATTACTTTTATGTGCTACAGGACGCTTGGCAGATTTGGTTGGATATTTCAAATGGACAGAAGAAAAGTTTTAAGCAATGTCTTACACCAGGGGTTTTCAAACTGGGCTAGGGAGTCTGCGGAAATTTTTTTGAGAAATTATATATATATATATATAAGTAAACAATTGCCAAAATGTAAATGATTAACGTTTCATTTGTTTATCAAGGACTAAAACTGATTTCAATAGAATTAAGAGAATATTTTTTTTCACATTATAAATGGGTCTTTACACATAAAAATGTATGTCTTTGTTTTTGTTATTCAGCATATATTCAGGGGTCCTTGGTATCAAAGAGTTTGAATACCCCTGTCTTACACGACCAGTTATTTGTTCTTTTTAATGATGAACTGATCCAAAATCATGCGTTATTAATAGTGATGTGCATGGTATTCAAATACCAAAACCACTATTCGGTTATTCGCATATGTTTAGAGGTCTTTAAACCAATCTGAGTCCAACGGTACCTGACAATCCTACAGGTTTTGGGCCAGGTTCAGGTCTGTTTTCAAGTAGGCAACAAGGTGAATTATTTGCTGTTCACATGTGCGTCGAGGTAATTTAAAGATGCGCTGGATGGATGTTTTTGATCGTTGTGCCACAACTTGCTGTTAAGTTTAAAAGAACTTAAATATTTATAAATGCATCACAAGACATCTACATTCTGTTTTATAATTCGTTGTGCAGGACCGTCACATTGTTTTAGACACCGTTCACTTAAAAATTATTTCAATATTTATTAACGCATCTCAAGACACCCGTGTACTGTTTCCCCATTTGTTGCGCTGCATCAAGCTTTTTCAGTGCTGGTGTCACAAATTGACATTCTGATGAAATTCAGGTTGCAAAGAGGACTTAATGTGACTATTACACATGATCCCAGATTCAGCGCTTGATAAACGGTGAGTAATTTTTTCACCCTTTTTGCTCTGGTGTACAGACAATAATTACACAAGTTAAATGCTGAATCGTTTAAAAATCAAAGCATCCCGAAAAGGTTTATAAACCGTAGCGTTTGTTGCCTCATGGAAAGTTGAACCTGCCCGGCTGAATTACGCATTTTCCATTGATTAAGAATAGGCCTATGTTGCAGGCAGTGACAGAGGTTATTTCTGTTCGAATTTAATGTGATTTTATCAAACCTGCCCTTGGTCTACATGCCTCATTTCTCATAGGGAACAAAAAGCCTCAAGGACCCACAGTTTCCACCATGATAGACTTTCCTGTACAGTGAAAATTTGGGAAAACCTACAAAGATCTTCTCCTAAACCGTAGCTCCAATTGACTTGAAATTTGGTACCCATGTGTAGAATTGATGTCTTTCAATTTGTTACTTAGCAAAAATGAATACAAAACAAAATGTCTGAAAAGGGCGTATTTATGTAAATGTCTAAATTGTCTCAATATATATGTGTCAATAAATCAAATGTCATTTTGACTGATGGTTTTTCAAACCTAACATTCTTCAAGAAGACATCATTCTGAAGTACTATGCAAAGAATGGTCCACATTCGCCTTTAGGGGGCGGTACAGGCCATGCCCAAATGTCCCATATTCGGGTCAAAAATATTCAAATTTTGTACATTGATACTACAAGCCAACGGTAACCACTAAACCAATAATGGCCAACATTTACCCTTAGAGGGTGCTACAGGCCACGCCGAAAAGAGCCATTTTCCGGTCAAAATTTTTCAAATTGTGTACATTAATACTACAGGCCAATAGGAAACCCCACACCAAGAATGGCCCACATTTTCCCTTAGGGGGCGACACAAGCCTATTCTCAAATTGATGACATTTCCACCCCATTTATCCAATTCTTCTGAAACTTGGTGTACATGACTCATTTCTGATTGGGAACAAAAAAGCCTCAAGGATACATAAGGTCCGGCATGATGGATTTTCTTGTACACTGAACATTTTCATTTAGGATTCAGACAGAGACATGTTTTTGGATTCCTCCATTGGGAGAGTTTAACCCCAACCCTCTACTGATGAATTTTAAATGATTTGCCATTTTGAGGAGGAATCCGCATTGCAGCTTGCAGCTATATTCTGAGATTGTGTTTGACGAATCCATAGCAATAAACGTTCTTTATTCCTAAGTACCGACTCCCAACAAATAACACAATAACCGTTCATGAACTCTCGTGTTAAACCAAATATTTCAAAAGGTTACCGTGCACATACTTAGGGTATTAAGGCACCTTTCTCTTTATAATTAAACATTAAATGCATGGAGGACTTCAACGTTTTAAAGTCCTCTATACTATTGCACAAATTCTGTCTCTTATATGAATTTAAACAATCAGATTTGTACACAGCCAGGGTAAACTACATATTATCTTTGTGTTTGGAAGCGTTTTGAAAATCAGATGCTGTTCTCTTTAGTGCTTCAAATAACTGCACTGCCTGGACTCGTGCTGCTGTTGTCCAGAAAGCATTCCACTGAACAAATGGTATTTCACAGATTGCTGACATTTATGTGGATTTACAATATGTATCTCAAAATAAATAATTTATTTAGAGCTCGGGCCTTTTGGGTTCATAGGACCCTGGGCAACGGCCCAATCGGTGGTTAATCCATCTCTAGTCGGTTCGAAATAGACGGGATAGCCTTTGTTGCCCTCACGCATTGATGAGCCTTGGGCGCCCAGCTCCCAACACCGTTGCAAGTTTGTCCCTCCTCGGAACACTGTCAGTAAGTATTCACCACTGCTGTGTGGGAGCACCCCATAAGCCTTGCCATTTCAGAGATGCTCTGACCCAGTCTTCTGGCCATACCAATTTGGCCCTTGTCAAAGTCACTCAGGTCTTTACTCCTGCTTTATTTAAACGTAGTTACATTACAGTAACTAATTACTTTGTAATCTAATTGCACCCAACACTGCTTATACAAAACATCATGCATCAACATTATACACGGTTTATTATTTAAATAAATACATGCTGTACATACATTTTTAAAATGATCCAGTTCTGAAAAAAGCAAATGAAGTTTAATGCTGTCACAGTTTTCTTACAAAAACTTGCCATGGTATTTTGGTGAAAACTAGTTACCATGCAAAATTTTTGAAAGGGTTATTATACATTAGTGTTTTCCTATACAGAAATCTGATAAATGGCAAAATGGCTTTATTTATATGGTTTTTGTTGAAGAGTCACATATTTGCAAATATATTTCCAAATACTAAAAAAATTTCCATTTGCATATATGCAACATATATTTTCACAAACGGCCATTATAGTAGTATTTGGAAATAAATGTGGCATATACACTCACCTAAAGGATTATTAGGAACACCATACTAATACTGTGTTTGACCCCCTTTCGCCTTCAGAACTGCCTTAATTCTACATTGATTCAACAAGGTGCTGAAAGCATTCTTTAGAAATGTTGGCCCATATTGATAGGATAGCATCTAGCAGTTGATGGAGATTTGTGGGATGCACATCCAGGGCACGAAGCTCCCGTTCCACCACATCCCAAAGATGCTCTATTGGGTTGAGATCTGGTGACTGTGGGGGCCATTTTAGTACAGTGAACTCATTGTCATGTTCAAGAAACCAGTTTGAAATGATTCGAGCTTTGTGACATGGTGCATTATCCTGCTGGAAGTAGCCATCAGAGGATGGGTACATGGTGGCCATAAAGGGATGGACATGGTCAGAAACAGTGCTCAGGTAGGCCGTGGCATTTAAACGATGCCCAATTGGCACTAAGGGGCCTAAAGTGTGCCAAGAAAACATCCCCCACACCATTACACCACCACCACCAGCCTGCACAGTGGTAACCAGGCATGATGGATCCATGTTCTCATTCTGTTTACGCCAAATTCTGACTCTACCATCTGAATGTCTCAACAGAAATCGAGACTCATCAGACCAGGCAACATTTTTCCAGTCTTCAACTGTCCAATTTTGGTGAGCTCTTGCAAATTGTAGCCTCTTTTTCCTATTTGTAGTGGAGATGAGTGGTACCCGGTGGGGTCTTCTGCTGTTGTAGCCCATCCGGCTCAAGGTTGTGCGTGTTGTGGCTTCACAAATGCTTTGCTGCATACCTCGGTTGTAACGAGTGGTTATTTCAGTCAAAGTTGCTCTTCTATCAGCTTGAATCAGTCGGCCCATTCTCCTCTGACCTCTAGCATCAACAAGGCATTTACACCCACAGGACTGCCGCATACTGGATGTTTTTCCCTTTTCACACCATTCTTTGTAAACCTTAGAAATGTTAGTGCGTGAAAATCCCAGTAACTGAGCAGATTGTGAAATACTCAGACCGGCCCGTCTGGCACCAACAACCATGCCACGCTCAAAATTGCTTAAATCACCTTTCTTTCCCATTCTGACATTCAGTTTGGAGTTCAGGAGATTGTCTTGACCAGGACCACACCCCTAAATGCATTGAAGCAACTGCCATGTGATTGGTTGATCAAGATAATTGCATTAATGAGAAATTGAACAGGTGTTCCTAATAATCCTTTAGGTGAGTGTATGTGCAAATATCTGGCCCTTTTTATATCAGTGAAAACCATATATAATTTTTTGTTGTTGTTTTATTGCATTATTATCATTTCAGATTTTTGTATGGGTTAATTATCAATTACTATGTAGAGCCTTTCGATAACCAAAAAAGGATTTGTGAAAAGTTTTAACTAGACTGGAAGTGACACTGACACAACAGTATATATTCTCTGTAGAGATTCAGACTACTGGACTATATCTACAGCCCATCTACACTGACCGCAACGCGACGCGACTGGCGTGCGGGGCACAGTGCACAGAACTGTCCTCGCGCTGAACGCTCCCGTTGAAAACATCGCAGACAGCTTTGTTGATTGTAAAGGGGAGCGTTTTATTTTGCCGCGTCGCTCGCTCGCAGTGTAGACCGGCTGCGCGTTACACAAATTGAAAGCGTATGCGCTCACCATTTCGATTATCTTGGTTTTCTTGCCTGCTCTCTGTTTTTTGGTGAAAATGTACTGCGCGAACACGATTCCACCGAACAGCGCGCACACAGTGGCGCTCGCCATGGCGCCGACTTTTACCACACCGTTACTGTCCATGACCGCTCTCCATTAAAACACAAAACCTGTCGCGCTGTTACTACGTTATCATGGGCTGTCTGAACGGCATACTACCACACTACTCATGCTATTTCCGCACTATGCGGTATGCATCATGAAATACCCGGATGAAATACTACAGTTGCAGTATGCTACCACTCGACGATTTTCAATACTCAACTGGTAGTTGTCAGTTTATGGCTCTCCCCATTCTTATTTTTTCTCCCTCGATGTGTCAGAAATCTCATTCTCTAATTCCTATATAGTGAATGACAGTGAGTGCACTATATCGCAGCAGGAAGTGAACGAAATGAGCATGTGACTTGTTTGGAAGCCTGTGTCCTCCGGAGGTCGCATATGTCATCAAGGCTCTCTCATTTCAGAAAAGCGAGTAGGACACTTTGAATGCAACCATTGAATGCAACCTTCTTTCGTGGGAATTCGGAGAATGCATGCGGTGTATCCTTCATGGGCACTCACAACCCACAATTCTTTGCTTCAACGGAAACAATGATGCCAATTTGCCCGTAAATACTTGAAGTACCTCAGTAGATGGGTGCAGAGTATAAATCTGTATAATTATATTAATATATAATTAAAATAAAGTATTAGACTAAAAGTACACCTGTAAAATCTATTTTATTTTCTTTTTACATCATTATAACTCTCCTAAAATATACCTCATGCATTCCCTTCCAGAGGGACTTCAGTACCTTCTCACTGAAAGCTTTTTAAATCATTTTTTTATTGCAGTATTTACAAACAAACATGGTAACATATAATCCACAACTTCAGTATAAGAATATATAGAAAACAGTCAGAGGAAACAGCTCTTAATAACATGAATAGATAAAATAAAAATAAATAAATAACCCAGTGATAAGACATTGTCATACCAGGGGATAATTCAGTTCAGACTATTTTCTATAGTCGGGAAGTGCTTTAGGATGTTGTACAATTTTTCTTCTTTTGGACCTTTTAGAATTTTTTAATTCATTTAAAAAAAATAAATTTGGGGGATGATTTTATAGTTCTACACTTGTGGATAAAAAACTTAACAGCACAGAATTGTATTACAACAGATTTCATAGTCTTTGCTTTGCAATATCAAACCAAATGTTATGTTGTCTCAGGAGACAGAAGTCAGGAATGAAGAGATCTTTTGCTGTATCCAATTATGCCATATGTATCAATGTCACACCAAAATATATTTACCAGGTTGCATGAGGAAAAAAACATGGTCTGTAGTTTCAACATCATTTTCACAAAATGTGCATGCATTATCATCAATACCAAAGTGAAGTCTAAGTAATTCTTTAGAGAGGTAAATGTTGGTCGTAACTTTGAGTGTGTTTCTTTCATTTTGGGAGGGTATAGGAAGTGTTAAATACATTGTTCTTTGTTAATTTATCAAATTTATGCAGGATGCCATTTTTGTTGGGCATTTTGGGGTAAAGGTTTTCAGTGATACAACTTCTAATAAAATGATTATTGAACTTTTTATTCAAAATTAAAATCCCTTGAATTGATAATGGAGCCAGTCGTGGCTGTATCATTTGGTATGTTAATATATTTCTTGTTAGAAAAAAAATTCTTGGGGAAGTGCTTTATATAATTTAGTAAAGTCTGATTGTGAGGGTTTGAAATTCTGTTTAGTGCAAAATTGTTCACAGTTTTCACAAAAGATTGCCACTGGCATCCATTAAGTCAGTTACCATATATTCCTCCCAAACCAATCTTCAAAAAACAAAGATCTGTTGTGGTGTAGCACATATCTATTATTCCAAAGTACAGAGGTGTGTGGTGAAAAGTTATGTACATATAACATTTACCAATATAACAGGATTTGTTTGTGGAACTCTGATAGAGATATAGGTCATTTGTCAATATTAAAGTCTGAGAAGAATATCCAGGCCTCCAACGATTTTGAATAAGTGCTCTGGGATACAGTACCAAAATGAGCCTCCATCTCCTCCATCCTTTATATCTTTAAAGATACTACTATTTACAGATAATGAGGTTTGTTTCTCCAAATGAAGTTAGAATTGATTTGGTTAATGGATTTGATCAATTTGTGTGGAATGGCATTGGAGTAGTCTGGGTAAATACATCTTGAAAAAAACATTCCATTTTAAAATCCTTCTCACTCAAAGCACTCATGCTTTTCAAAGAGTGGCATGCTGTCTTAGCAACCATGTTACGTTCCATTTCCGCTTGTCCTACGAAGGCCGTCTCATTTAAACGAGCCTTGTTTAAAGGACGACACTCGGTATGCTGCAGCCTTCAAAGGATGCATCCTACTAGCGTTCCAAACAGACACAATTGAGTGGCTGACGTATACACCAGCGTTGTAGCTTTGGGGCTGTCACAGAAACGTCACATATGGACTTTTAAAATACTTATGTTATTCTTATTAAATAATATATTAATACAATAAATCTTCATTCTGTTTGTCATTTTTAATATATGTTAATGTAAAGAGTAAACACATTTTATCAAATGCATATTATTGTATTTATTTGTTATACTTTAGTATTTTAAACTCCAATACAAGCTGGGTAGCTTTTCTCATCCGACCATAAACAGCACCAAAGTTATCATAACCTACACTGGTAGCCAAAAGTTTGGAGTAATGTACAGATTTTGCTGTTTTGGAAGGAAATTGGTACTTTTTATTCACCAAGTTGTATTCAACGGACCACAAAGTATAGTCAGGATATTACTGATGTAAAAAACAGCACCATCACTATTTGAAAAAAGTTATTTTTAAAGAAATCTAGACAGCAGCATCACTCCAACACCTTATTCTTGAGTAACCATGCTAAATTGATCATTTGATACTAGAAAATCACTTGACATTTTATCAAATACAATTGAAAGCTGTTTGGTTCGTTAAATGAAGATTAAAATTGTCTTTGTGTTTGTTTTTTGTTGCCACAGTATGCGATAGACTGGCATGTCTTAAGTTCAATATTAGGTCAAAAATGGCAAAAAAAGAAACAGCTTGCTCTAGAAACTGGTCAGTCAATCATTGTTTTGAGGAATGAAGGCTATACAATGCTTGAAATTGGCAAAAAACTGAAGATTTCATACAAAGGTGTACACTACAGTCTTCAAAGACAAAGGACAACTGCTCTAACAAGGACAGAAAGAGATGTGGAAGACCAGATGTACAACTAAACAGCTTCATTGAATTCTGACAGCTTCATTGAATTCTACTCCGCTGACAGCTTCATTGAATTCCTCCCGCTCAACACCAGTTTCATGTGCAACAGTAAAGAGAAGACTCAGGGGTGCAGGCCTAATGGGAAGAATTGCAAATAAATACACTTTTGAAACAGAAAAACAAAAAGAAAAGGTTAGAGTGGGCAAAGACATTGGACAACAGATAATTGGAAAAGAGTGTTATGGATTTTAAACCCATTGAACTTTTGTGGGATCAGCTAGACTGTAAGATATGTGAGAAGTGCCCAACAAGACAGTCACATCTATGGCAAGTGCTACAGGAAGTGTGGGGTGAAATGTCATCTGAGTATCTGGACAAACTGTAGCTAAAATGTCAAGGATCTGCAATGCTGTTATTGCTGCACATGGAGGATTTTTTGATGAGATCTAGTTGTGTAATTAAACTAGTTCTTAAACTACTTGAAGTAGTTTAAGAAGTTTTTTCAAATTGTAATAGTAATCTTTCATGTTATTAATGTCCTAACTATACATTGTGATCAGTTGATTTCCACTTTGGTGAATAAAAGTACCAATTTATTCCCACAAGAGCAAAATCTGTACATTATTCCAAACTTTTGGCCACCAATGTACATGCTATAACCGGATATTTAATTTAATATTTAACACAATTTCCACTGTGTTATCACCTCAGTGAATTATTTAGTAATTAAAGTATTCTTCAGCTTAATGGCAAAATTCTGTATAAAATATTAAAAAAATAGTATATTTTAATATGTATCTGTAAGTTTTGCCTCTCTATCTGTTATGTTATTTTTTATTATTATTTATTTTATTTTATTTATTTGTATTTTTTATAGCGAGGGAAGCGACCAAATGTCTGAGACCGAATGCATAATAATAATAATAAAAAAAATCTTGGATAGGCCAGCCCACATTTGTCAATCAGTCTATGTAACCTATTAAAATGTAATCTAGGACTCATACCATTCCAAATGAAGGACTTTGCTATGCTATCAAATTGCTTGAAATAAGAGTGGGGGTCATCTACAGGGAGAGATTGTAACAGGTAGTTACATTTTGGAATACAATTAATTTTAATAACGTTAACCTTTCCAATCATAGATAAATGTAATGAAGCATATGTGATCACCTCGAAAAACGTTTTATTAAGGAGTTAAAATTAACTAACCAAATCAGATAAATTTGATGGGAATAAAATGCCCAAATGCTTAATGCCCTGTTTGGGCCACTGGAAGGCACCCGGCTGGAAAGCCGTTACTGGGCAGTAAACTGTCAGAGCCAAAGCTTTGGATTTAGAACAATTGACTCTCAATATCCTGAGAACTTAGAAAAGTTAATTAATAATTCTATGGATGCAAGGCATAGATCTAATGGGGTCGGAGACATAATAAAATATCATCTATGTAAAGCAAAAGCTTATGCGCCATACCTCCAGTCACCACTCCTGGAAAATCATCTTCCCTTTTTATCGTGGATAAAATGTTATAAAGTAACTTAATCCACCCAATAAAATAATTCTCGAACCCAGGGCCTTGGGTAGCTCAGCGAGTAAAGACGTGGACTACCACCCCCCTGGAGTCACGAGTTCAAATCCAGGGGGTTTGCCCGGTTGCTAGGGAGGGTAGAGTCACATGGGGTAACCTCCTCGTGGTCTCCATAATGTGGTTCTCGCTCTCAGTGGGGCATGTGGTGAGTTGTGCGTGGATGCCGTGTGGAATAGCAGGGAAAACCCCACCTGATCTATATGTATAAGAGATGTCAAAACTTGACTTATTTGGTTAGCCAGATATTTTTACAATATTTTTACGTCTAGCTGGATCAGGGAAATTGGGCGATAACTCTTACACTCACTTGTATATTTGTCCTTTTTAAGAATCAGACTGATCTGGGCTTGTGTCATGGTCGGCGGAAGCTTTCCTTTCTTTAATGATACTGTATAAACTTCTAACAAATGTGGAGCCAGTTCTGTAGCATAAGATCTAAAAAATTCAGCGGCAACGTCATCTGGGCCCAGAGACTTGCCTGTAGGAAAGGCCTTAATTACCTCACCAAGCTCCTCCAATTTTTTTTCAGAATCAAGATAATTTTTTACTCATTCGTCAATTTAGGGAGTTCTAATGGTTCCACAAAGTTTCTAATGTCTTCATCGGTAGATGAAGATGTGAAAATATAGAGATCAAAATAGAATTCTTTGAAAGCATTATTAATATCAATGGCTGAGGTAAATATTTCCCCACCAGCAGATTTCACTGAGGGAATGGTAGAAAAAGACTCTCTCTGCTTTATATATCTAGCCAAAATCTTCCCTGCTTTGTCCCCAGACTCAAAATAAGACTGTCTTGCCCTGAATAGCCAAAACACCACCTTCCGTGACAAACCAGTATTATATTTGTATTTCAATCGGGTCAATTCTCTGAGGCCATCAGATTACATTCGGTGCTTCAGCTTTTAATATTCCCTTCCATCTACTCAAGTTCATTTGCTTTGGATTTTTTGATGAATGAGGCATACTGTATAATCTGACCCCAAAGAAATGCCTAAAGTGCCTCCCAAGCCATGCCCACAGAGGATACTGAGGACCAGTTGGTCTCCATATAGACATTGATTTCAGCCTTTAGTATTTGTTGGAATTTAGGATTTTGCAAAAGGTATACATTAAAGTACTGACTATATGACTTTTTTTTTCTCTGTATGTGGCAACACCTCTAAAATCACCAGGTCATGATCTGAGACTCAAATCTTTCCAATTTAACAATCAACAACAGATGAGATGAAGGACTTAAATATAAAAAAATCTATTCTAGAATAAATCTTATGGACTGATGAAAAACATTTATAGTTCCTAACAGCTGGGTTCAAAAGTCTCCAAATATCTGTAAGACCAAGATTTTTACACATCCTGTGAAGTGTCACTGATGCTCTAGGGGGCTTACACACTTTTGCTTTACTATGATCAAGGACTGAGTCCATCAGAAGATTAAAGATTCCTCCCAATATTATATAATGAGGGGTGCCAGCGACTGAGATTTATAAAAAAGCCCTGATCATCAACATTAAGTGCATAAATATTAGTCAAAATCAATCTTTGCCCCTGAATTTCTACTAAAACAATAATGACTCTGTAACGGGGTTCAGATAACTGACACAGAGGCAGGGGCGTAACTCCAAAGGTAAATCTTTAATTAATATTTTGGGGAAAGGGTGAACACAAACTCTTCTATAAAAACAATCTTTGTCAAGGCTCTTTCTCTCTTAGCCAACACTGGACTGGCATTCTCTCAATGACTGGCGGTGCTGTGGTTCTTTTATGCCGCTCTCCCCGTGCTCACTGAAATTAGAGACAGGTGTTAGACATAATTTAGCTCAGGTGCAAGCGCCCTTACCGCTTTCCCTCTCCAGACGGGCGCTTGACCACGCCCCCGCTGCCACATACCCCCACCGCCCGACTCAGGCCGGGGCGTCATCCGGCCTGCCTACCACTCCCACTTCAGTGGGGCGTGATCCGAGCAGAGAGTGAAGGCCCGCCCAAGCAGGTAGTAGCGGAGCGTGAGGACCGCCCACTTGATGGCCAGACACTCCTTCTCTACAGTGCTGTACTTCGTTTCCCTTAAGGAGAGCTTCCTACTGATGTACAGCATGGGGCGCTCCTCCCCCTCCACCACCTGCGAGAGTACGGCCCCCAGCCCTCTGTGTGAAGCGTCCGTCTGCAATAAGAAAGGGAGAGAGAAGTTAGGTAAATATAAGAGCGGCCCTCCACAGAGTGCGGCTTTAACTTGTGTAAATGCCTGTTGGCACTGCTCCGACCATTGGACCAGATCTGGAGCCCCCTTTTTAGTGAGGTCAGTCAGCGGGCTGGTGACATCCGAATAATTAGGCACAAATCTTCTATAATAGCCAGCCAGCCCCAGGAACTACCTCACCCCCTTTTTGGTCTTAGGTCTAGGGCAAGTCGCAATCGCCGCGGTCTTGTCAATTTGGGGACGCACCTGGCCATGACCCAAGTGGAACCCCAGATACCGTACCTCCACACGCCCAATCGCGCACTTCTTGGGGTTTGCTGTGAGCCCCGCCTGCCGCAGCGACTTCAGGACTGCCCTCAGGTGTTGTATATGCCGCTGCCAGTCATTACTATAGATAATGATATCATCGAAATATCATCTAAAGAGGATACGGTCCATCAGACGGTGGAACGTGGCTGGAGCCCCGAACAAACCGAACGGAAGTGTCACAAATTGGTGTAATCCGAACGGCGTGGTGAAGGCGGTTTTCTCACGGGAAATTGGTGTCAAGGGATCTGCCAATAACCTTTTGTCAAATCCAATGTCGAATAAAAGCGAGCAGTACCTAACCGATCGAGCAGTTCATCAACCCGAGGCATTGGGTACGCGTCAAATTTAGACACCGCATTGACTTTTCTATAGTCCACACAGAACCGCACAGACCCATCACTCTTGGGAACAAGAACGACCGGGCTGGACCAGTCGCTGTGGGACTCTTCTATTACTCCCATATCAAGCATCACATCCAATTCGTCCCGAACAATTTTCTTTTTATGCTCGGGGAGGCGATAAGGGCGGCTACGAACCACCACCCCCGGCTCGGTCTTGATGTGGTGTTGGATGACATTTGTACGACCCGGTAGAAGAGAAAACACGTCTGCAAACTCTTTTTGCAGCCTGGCAACCTCTGATCATTGGCACGGGGAGAGGTGGTCTCCACAAATGACCGGGGCATTGTGATCGGGCTTTGGATTCACCTCCGGTCCGAGCTCCGCCCTCTCTGGAACCACCGTGGCCAACGACACAGGGACCGCCTCCCTCCACAATTTGAGGAGATTGAGGTGGTATATTTGACGCGCGTCCCCCCTATCGGTTCGCTTAACCTCATAATCGAGATCCCCCACTCGTCGTGTGACCTCAAAGGGTCCTTGCCCCTTGGCGAGTAATTTGGAGCTCGATGTGGGAAGCAATACAAGAACTTTATCTCCCGGTGCAAACTCCCTTAGCTGTGTCCTGTCGTACAGTCGGCATTGACGTTCTTGGGCCCGGAGCAAATTCTCCTGTGTTAGTTTCCCCAAAGTGTGGAGTTTTGCTCTGAGGTCAAGGACGTATTGAATTTCGTTTTTGCTATTCGAAGATCCCTCCTCCCAGCCTTCTCATATAACATCCAAGACACCGCGTGGGCGTCGCCCATACAGTAGCTCAAACGGAGAGAAGCCGGTAGAGGCTTGCAGGACCTCCCGCACTGCAAACAACAGGGGATCGAGCCATCTGTCCCAGTTTTTAGCATCCTCGTGTACGAACTTACGAATCATGTTCTTGAGCGTTCTGTTAAAACGTTCCACTAGGCCATCTGTCTGCGGATGGTACACGCTAGTGCGAATCGATTTAATGCCCAAGATCGACAAGACCCTCGACGTCTGGTCCCCCACTAACAGCCACCTCCGGCAGGCATCACGGAGCCGCTGGGCAAAAGCAAACGGGCGGTCGGACTGCTCTAGCTTCATGCCCCGGAAGCGCTGTCGGTTTTCCTCGGGGCTCCGACCTACCCGTTGCAAGATGGCTTTCTTTAGATCAGCGTAGGCCAGGAGGCTTGTTGCCGGCAGTTGTTGCGCCGTGAGTTGGGCTTCCCCGGACAAGAGAGGAATGAGGCGGGCTGCCCATTGGTCTTGCGGCCAGCCCCAGATTTCCGCCGTTCTCTCAAACAAATCTACATAGGCTTCTGCATCGTTGGCCGCCCCCATCTTCTGTAACGTGGGTGGTGGCAGCGTGGCACGGGCGTCCGGGGTCACGGCTGTGACTGGTGTGGCCTCCTGGCTGAGCAGGCTCCGGATGACGTGGCGATCCTCTGCTTGAGCCCGCATGATCTCGAGGAACCGCCGATCTTGGTCCTGCCTGAGCTCAAGCAGGGACTGTTGGTGGCTCTGTTGGAGGGTAGTGAGAGACTGGAGGACTTCGGCCAGCTGGGAGGACTCTACGGGGTGACCCTTCTCCATCGTTGGAAGTTCCCGGGTTTTGGCACCAGTGTAACAGGGTTCAGATAACTGACACAGAGGCAGGGGTGTAACTCCAAAGGTAAATCTTTAATTAATATTTTGGGGAAAGGGTGAACACAAACTCTTCTATAAAAACAATCTTTGTCAAGGCTCTTTCTCTCTTAGCCAACACTGGACTGGCATTCTCTCAATGACTGGTGGTGCTGTGGCTCTTTTATGCCGCTCTCCCCGTGCTCACTGAAATTAGAGACAGGTGTTAGACATAATTTAGCTCAGGTGCAAGCGCCCTTACCGCTTTCCCTCTCCAGACGGGCGCTTGACCACGCCCCCGCTGCCACAGACTCTTCCTAATTTATCTTTAATCTGTTTGAAACATTTAAATAATAGATGTTTACTTATCAATGTAATGACTCCCCTGCTCTTACTTGAGGCAGAACTAAAGAAAACATGTCCACCCCATATCTTCCCAAAATGTTCAGCTTCCTGCGGGGAAAGATGCGTTTCTTGAAGAAACACTATATCAAATGTCTTACATTTAAGAAAAGAAATAACCTTCCTTCTTTTTATGGGGTGCCCTAAACCATTCACATTCAACATGGTGAGACAATCCACTTACATTAACATTTGACATTTTGACATATGAGAAAAAATGTATTTTGTGTAAAAAATAAAACGAGAAACACCACACACCGACATTGGTGCAACATTCAACCCCCAAAACATCGCCACAAAAAAAGAAAAGAAAAACGTGCGCGTTAAGCCCACGCATGACGGCGCCAATTTTGTGAGACAGAATTACACAACAGAAAATAATCTATAACACAAACTCCAGCCAATAGGTGGAATAAGCACAAAAAACTTGGAGATTCATGTACAGTTTCTTCGGACAGTCAAGTGAATTTTCATTGAGTCAGGCTCACTCGACTGTTACATGAGTGGAAAAAATGTCCTGATCACCAACGACCTTCCGTTGATGTAAGTGTTTGCATTCCTTAAATCGATCACGTTTCACTCTTGTCGAATTCGCAAACACAGGGAACAAGAAAATGTTGTGGTACTTCCAAGAAAGCGTTCATTTACTCCTCGCCTCGCATAACACAAGATTTTTAGTGGATGATCTAAAAATTTGGCCAGAATTGTTCGGGGCCTGTCTCCCTACGCGGATCTCCGAGCTTGCTCGATTTCCAGCTTATGGCCTGTTATGTTGAGCAGACTCTGGAAGAGCTTGTCTAGGAATTTCACCATATCTTGACCTTCTTCGTCCTCAGGAATTCCAACAATTCGGACGTTGTTTCGCCGGTTCCGATTCTCAAGGTCTTCCAACTTTTCCCAAATACACTCAAAATCCATCTTGGTCGCTAGCGGGTCAGCAGCTAATTTACTCTCCGATAACTCCAGATAATTGATTCGTTTCTCAACATCCACAACTCTTGTAACTAACTCAGTGAATTTCGTATCCATGGCAGTGATCGATCAACGTTTTATGGCAAGATTTTATAGCATCAAATGCTAGCGTTGCAGATTGTTTCTGAATTGGGTTGCTAGTTAAAAACCTGCTAAGCTAACGGGAGCATATCAGTTTTGTTTCCTTAAACGTCATCTTCCGAGCATCTGGCAATGGAATGCATTTATGGTTGGAGATCGGAGATTACAAGTATGAATATCCCACATCCGAGTTAAATGGAAAGCAGCAATAAGCCTGTACACACATGCAACAAATTTATTGATTGATGTTGCTTGTCTCTATACTATGAATTTGCCAGTGGCCGTTCCTACTGCTGTCATTCTAACGTTATTGGTGGACTGCTAGTAAAACTACGATTTCATTCTAATTTGACAAGGAATCTGTTTTCTTGTCCCTAAAAATGCACCTTCTGCAGGGGGGAGTGTTTTTAAATGAACTGCAGCAGTGCTCAATACATCATAACATTAAAAAGATGAACGATCTATCAATGTACAAATCAAACTCACTCAGTCTGCCCACCATTTCCTCGTAACACGCCAGTTAACCGTTATGTGCTATGAGGTTATCTCAGTAAAATATTCTTGTTCTACATTTTGTACACACAATTTTTCATAATTTTTTTTTATAATGATATTTATATGTTATTATATTTTTAAGTAAAAATGGGCTAAGTAAAAATATGAGCTGTAAAACTCGTGATTAGAAAACAAGTTCTTAAATCAAATCTAAATCAGCCCAAGGGTAAAGATCCTCATAGGTCATTTATTATTATTTTTTCAGGTACCCTGACCCTCCACCCACCTCATCATGCATTTGCACACATCTTTTTTCCCATTTGATTATTTATGTGATCATCATTTGTACTCTGCCAATATTTTCTAATTATGTATAATACCTCAACAGATTTTTACAAACTGTTTGCATGTATAAATACTGAATAAATTGGAAAACCCCTTCCATGAAGCAATTTCCTTTTTACACACCATACACAAGTTCTTTTGAAAAAAAAAAAAAAAAATACATTAAAAAACTTTTTATACACTGCAAATGAAACGTAGAAGCAGGATGTAACTTAAGGTTTGCATTTACAATAAGAGATACAAAACAATTAGAGTATAATCAAAGGCTTACATATTTAACAGAGATGTGTTCATTTTAGCATATATATAGGAAATGTTAGGTGACCTCAAGGGCGTTGCGTCATTGTCTTGGTGCATTTACACGCTTTTGACCAGCAGGTGTCGTCAGTTTGAGGGATGTTTCTGAACAATCAATTATTTTTAATTAACAAGTGTTAATTTCGATTTAAAGATTCAAGAGCACTTTTACACTTTAGGGAAGATAAAAGGTAGAATTTTACAATGAGTTTTATCTAAGATGATATCGCTGGTCAAAAGGGCCTGCTGTTATATGTTCGTAGTTTTGTTTAAAGAGACACTCCCATTCCGCAAGAGGGTGGAGATAACAAGCCACAGATATCAATAGCATCAACTTGTTTGTAATCGGGAATTCGCTAGAGAATATCGCTCTTTTAAAAATGAATTTTCAAGGATACGGTGCACCAGCTGCGGGCGGGGTAAGAGTTTACATGACTTATGTTTTAGATGATATAAACTGATATTGTATAAGTACATTTGACTCTGAAGAGCGAGGGTGTATTTCCTTTATTTACTCTATGCTATGCGAAGTGTTCCTCTATATGTTTTAAAATAGCTCTCTTACAGCTATTAAACCACATTCGATTCAGCCTAATTGTAAAAGGTTGAACACACCTGAATGAACAAGCTCGAGGATGGCTGCACTGAAAGTGTTTGAAGAATCTAAAAGATTGATTACTATTTGGTTAAAGTAGAACTGGTTAACTCAACATGAAAGCACAAAGTGGTAAATGCTCACAGAAAAATCCTTTGAATTTGAAAAATCAGTTCCACATGATTCAAATTTAGTTACATTACCATTTTTTTTTTAGTTTAGTGAAATTGTTTAATGTAACTTTTAAATTAAATGTATTGCTCAGGGACACAGTTGTGAGAGATCAAGGTTTGAACCTACTTTATTTGAACTGAACTTTATTGCATTACATTGAATTAGCAGGAACTAATTGTTTTCTGATCCTGTTTTATTCATGTAGAATGGCATTGTTGAACTACAAGTACAGTATATTTGAATGATGTAAATTAATCGTTGAGGAGTGGAATTTTCTGGTCTCAATCCTTGTTATTGGGAGATGAGAGCACAACAAAGCCTTTAAACAGTGCGTCAACATTGTATTGTAACATCTCAGTAGGTTTTGTACTTAATGGTTTTGAATGAACACATTCTGATGGCCGTAACAGCCATTTTGAACATTTTATCACGTTATGTACTGAATTTGAAGTTTCTCTCTATCCTGTAGTTTGCGGGTGGATTTCCTGGCCAGCAACAGGACCCTCTGTATGGATACTTCACTGTAGTCGCTGGTCAAGTAAGAGGCTCTCTCATTTGGTCTGCTAATGCTAATGTTATTTTTTGAAGATTCTGTAGAAATTGTGTTGTATAGACTGAAGTGTAAAAAAAAAAAAAAAAAAAGCTTGAATCTTTTGTGTGATAAATGTACGCATGACATAATTTACTGTTTTATTTTAGGTAATTTCAGAACGAATCACCAAATTCTCTGCAGATATATGCTTGGTGTTAATTTCTTTATGCGCACACATTATGCGTTTAAATGCTGAATGTGAAACTAGCTCCTGTCTGTATACCTTGCCTTTACTGTTTTACTATTAGCATTTTTTTTTCTATGATATTAGTCCTATTTAAATTAGGGATGTACCGGTACTATTCAGTAGTTGTCAGTTGTAGAGGGTACATACTCTGAATCAGTTTCATCCTTTAATGTATTTGGAGTACTCATATATAGCATAATAATGACGTGTTTGTACCAGCCGTGTTTGTCATTGAGGACCAGCAATCATTTCATATATTTAAGCGTGTTTTAACTTGATAAAAATGAAAGTTAGTCAATCGTAATATATGTAACAGCAAGTTCAAGGTTAAGCACGCATTCAAAGAACCTATACAAAAGTTGTGTTAAAGGTGGACAAAGTAAGCTTTTGTTAATAAAGTTTCTACAAAGACATGATGAATTGCATTGTTTTGAAATATTTGGAAAATGATGTACACTTACTTGAGATGAAGACTTCAATAACCCTATAAAAGCTGTTTAATTTTACCTGGAGTGGGTAGTAACCTCATGGACGCTGCCATGTTGACCACATGACCCGTGTCATGCAATTGAGTTGAGTTACTACCACTAATAATGTGATAATGATAATAAGAATAACATGTTTACTTTATATAGTGCTTTCAGCCAATGCTCATACATAAAAGTACATGTAAACAAAACAAGCAAACCAAACATTATAACAACAAACACAATATACTACTAACAACAACGAACCCCAAGTCAACCAGGAGTGTGAGCAAGTGAAAAGTTAAAATGTCCAAACAAGAGGTCCCTGCTGAAGTGATGAAACAAACCACTGCAACCTGCAGCTCTCATGGCACGGACAACAGTCTTCAACCCAGCAGAGAGCTCGCAAGTCACAGCTGCATGGTCACAGCCCAGCGCACAACGCACAAAAATTAGTTTGGAGTAAATACAAGTATGTCAATAATAGGCGTGTGTAGTGTGAGACAGATAAAAGCTAATTAAAAGTAGCAAAACGGAAGATAAACGAACATCTTTGGTAAGCGGCAGCATTAATTACACAGACTTCCAGTATCCAGGAAGACTATAGCCTATGTTTCACCGGACTAGCCCTGTCACAATTATTAAAGGGCTCATGTCATGAGGAATCAAATTTTCCTTGATATTTTGACATATAAGAGGTCTTTCTACTATTAAAAACATACTATACATTAACATCTTAATGCTAGGGTATGCAATTTATACCAGAAGCATTTTTTTGTTATACTGGTTGAAAGTTTTTTTGCATCCTGTCACCAATTATTAAATCAAGTGCTCTGATCTGTGGCAGTCACAGGCCTGTAAAAGGATTCGGCCTGAATGCAATGATTGGATGTCTAACTACGGATCTGCCTACCTCCATGCGCTCTGCCCATGCACTCAATCGAATGAGTTGGGGTGGGACAATCTGACTGTTTGAACAACTGCAGACAAGGGTGTATTAAGAAAGCTGTTTTAAAAACAATGTTTATTTTTGCATTTCCGTTAGGTGGCGCTAGTGTCTCAGAAATTACATACTCCAGCTTTAATCCCCAATGCAATATAAGCATTTATTGAAACCAAGCTGCAATTATGCCTCGTTCTGTACGTCATTTGGGGTACATTAATTCATGACTGCCTCTACAGCTCAAAAACATTAACGGCTACTTAAAATCAATGTACCCTTGGCCCGCCAATCACCACTGGTGAACGGTGGTTGAAGAGCGGGGAAGGGAGTGCTCGCAAATTATGTGTGTTTAACGTGTTTATTTTGCATCATTCTTTAAAATATGCATCATTGAACACAAAATAAAAATATAGTTTAAAAAGTGTACTTTATTGTGTATGTGCTTTGCTTGCTGTACTTGAAATGTTGAAGTCTTTCTGCTTTGTTTAGTTCTTGTTTGACTCCATCCGATGACATGTGTTATCCCGGTCTGTTCACACACATGCGCACTCTTCAAAAACCTGTGAGAATGCCGCTTACGTTTTTACATGACCAGATAAGCCGCATTCTCTGGGAGAAACCTAGGCGTGTTTAACCACTTTCTCTTAATTCCTTAAATGGCATAAGGAAACCCACATTCTCGTTTACGCAACGTTTCAGAATGCTGCTTTTTGTAAAAACTCAGAAATAAAAGTTTTAATTGCATGTAAATGGGGTCAATGAAGTCAGTGAGTGCACAACAGAGCTTGAGTTCTAGAGATAGCGCATAAATGGACGTGAGCCCTTTTCATGTTGCTTGTTGACGAATCACAAATAAACTCTTCTGTGAGTGACTTTGTGAAGATTTCGAGATTGTACAATCTTGAGTCATGCTGTAAGATCGCGTCTAACACAATTTCCAATAAAAATAATTTCAAAAGTGAGTTCTGAATGACCATTATTTTTGAGCCTAATTAGTTTGGTAAGGTCGTTTATGTAAGTCGTTTTTGCAGCCATAAGTGCCACTTTCACACACAGTTAAGGTTAGGGAAAGGGATGGGTAAAGGCCTCCCTATACCTTTGCTGGTGGTTTGGAGCGACTGCCCGTTTTTGGAGCTCTGCCTTCAGCTCTTCAGATCAGATTGTCTTCCCTGAGGTCCATTGATGATGTTTGTAGTGTTTTTTTGCATTAAAAGTCATAATTTAGTAATGTATGAACATTTCCCACGCTGTAGCTGGCCCTTTCAGATCAGATAGTTTATGTTGGGTTTTATAGAAGACATGTACTGCATTCTAAATGGCATAGATGAAATCAATACAGGATGAATACGTCTCACCGTTCGGACCCTTTGAGCATGTTTCCACTTCAGTTCGGGACACAAAGCCTTCAATACAGGACGTATCGCTAAAACGGGACAGTTGTCAACCCTAGCAGCAACAAACATTGCACATACTCTCCTGTTTTTTTTAACCTGTTGACTTTGACAATTAGCTTAATTTTTTAATAATGCTCTCAGGAAAAACATAATCAATGGCAACACTTTTATTGCTAAATTCTCCCTCATGGTGAACCTACACAAGTTTGCATCATTACTATGACAACTAATGTGGACCACTAGCAAAAGCGGCTGCGGTCTAAACAGAGAACTCTTAGATCTGGTCACATATAACTTGCACATTGAACAATCAGTCTGAATAATCGGATTTGAGAAAGAAAACTGATTTTCCCTGCAGTGTGAACAAAGCCCAAGACTAGCCACTTTGTACTTGTATTGGATTGAAAGAGTTGCTGTCAGTGCACTCTTAATTGAATAGGTTTAGAATATTATAGTATAAATTAGTATAAATAAATATATATTTGTTTTTGTTTAGGATGGCCAAATATCTGCAGAAGAACTTCAAACTTGTTTGACCCAGGCCAACTTCTCTGGTGGCTACAGACGTAAGACATTCACAAGTGTTTCTGGAATTTAATAGTAATGCACAAAATATGTTGTAGTTCTAAACTCAAATAATTGCAGTTTATTTTTCTCACATTGGTACTATTTTCACAAGGTGGTACAAACCTTACACTTGTAAAACCACTTGTCATTCTTTCAAAACTGCTATCATGGTTTTGTTGAAGTTTTTCATGTTTTCCTTTTACATAATCATTGTTTCCAAACACAAGACTATTGTGACGTGTATTAAGAACATTTGTTTAATCACTAAAACACAACTGAATAATCTTCTTTAAATGCAGTTCATCAGCAAACAATGCAATATGTATGTGTCAAATTGCCCTTGGTACTATATTATACACTACACTTACCTGTACGAATTGACATAAAATCCATAATGCCTGTAATATGTATCTAATGTGTTATTAAAATGTGTGATAAAGATATGACACATTAATCAGGATTTGTGCCAGTCCTGACACTGTACAGTAAATGAGATTGTAAAAAATATCAAACCGATACTTACACTATTCTGTAATGTCATATACTGTTTACTATGGTACTGTAAATGTTCTTACTGGATTGAAACGGCAGTTGTCTTTTTCAGACCGGGTGAGTTCAATAGCTATATCACCTGGCTTACTGTAAAATAATGTCCCATACTCTCTAACTTTCAACATCTTTCCAGCTCTTTCACAGGGCCAGTCTACCTCTTTAAATTACTGTAACATTTCTGATGGGCCTCTTACAGTATACACAAGTGTACATGTACAGTCAATAATTTTGACTTATGCCATCTATCCTACGTAAATCTGTGCTGATAAACTGCAAATGCAATCTCACACACACACACTTGCTCACAAGATGAGGAAAAGTTGACAATAATGAAAGCATAATTTTATCCAGTTTTGAATATGAAAATGATAATTAAATATTTTACAAACACCAAATAATCAGACCTGCTGATAATGTGTTGATGTACCAAATGACTCATTATTTAACCATTAAGATCAGTTGGATGAAAGGATATATTCAATTGAATGAGAACTGATGCAAGTGAAAAGAAGTTTTGATAACAGTATTATGAAAGCCAGTTACTTTCAAATACTTATTAGCTATATGGAAAAATATACTTCGCTAATTTGCAGCCTGATCTCATGAAATTTACGTGAGCATTGCAACATTTTTGCAAAACTGAAATTATGTGCTTCAAAACATGTTTGACTGCAGTTTCCAAGTGAAATGGCCAGCAGTGGGGTGCCAAAACCGAGCTAAAATAAGGTTGTAGTCAGATGAGGTTTTTAAGGTGAATTTTAGATGGAGGTTTTAATAAAACGTATGAGTTTAACAAAACAGACATATCTTTACCCTTAACTGACTGTTTTAAAATGCAGACGCAAAATGAAAAGTATGTTTTCTGAAGCAACCACGTCAATTTGTGTCACTTCTATGTCTCTGTCAGCTTGAGTTCTTGTCTGGTTTTCACCTGTGGTCCTCTTTGAGTCCAAAGTCCAATGAAGTGCCTTACTGTGCAAGCAAATCATATTGGAATAAGTGTTTATATGTAGGTGAGCCTGAAATACAAGTGAGAAAATGTCTAATTTTTCAATAGATGCATTAGAGTAAAAGTGTGTTGATAACATTACAGAGAGAAAAATATGTTTTTATAAAGTTATAATCAGCCATTTAAGTCATGATTTGAGTGAAAGTGAATAAAATACACAGTTGTTGTAGCACCTCTAGTGTCCATTTCACCTGGAAACTGCAGGGAATTATACACGGAGAGATGGATAAGAAATTTTGCAAAAATGTATATAGTCACGTTTACACTATGAGACCAGGTTTCTGTGTTCTATGCCAATTGAAAATGTGGTGAAATGTGTAAAAAAAAAAAAAAAAAATCTAATCTTTTTGATGATCCGTTGGGATATTAGTTCTAAGAGTTTTGATAATGTACCACATGTTAAAAAAGGTACCAAAGTTAAAAAAAAAATAAATAAAATTAAGTAGACAAATACCTTTGATCAGTTTGACCAGTATTTTTTTAACCGATATTCACACTTTTCTAGTTTATCGATTATTGGGTCTAACAATAATTGGCAGCATGTGATGGATCTTTAAATAATAGTCCTCAAAAACACAATTACACCAATGTACATTCAACAGAAAACAACCACTGTATGTTCACAGGTAAATGAAGTTAATATTTGAATGTGTTGTTTGGAAACATTAATTCAGTGTGAATTATTTCTGCAACATCTCACTCAAGCATGAATGGCTATTATATACAAAGTTAAAGAAATACAATAATAAAAAAAACAGTTCTAAATATCAGCTGTTGTTCTCTTTCAAATAAAAACAATTATTGGTATTGTTTTGAATGAATGATATCGGTTGCTCTAAAATTAATCTGAGAAGTTCATCACAAATGTTCTTAACATTCATTTGTGTCTTTCAGCTTTCAATCTTGAGACGTGTCGGCTGATGGTCAGCATGCTTGATGTATCCTTCTCACTCACACAAACACTTTTTATAATTTATAATGCAGTCTTTTAATGGATTAAAACTGTAATATTCCATAACTTAGCTGTTCACCAGAGAGACATGTCTCACTTGATGGGCTTCAATGAGTTTAAGGAGTTGTGGGTGGTGCTGAACGGCTGGAAGCAGCACTTCATGAGTATTGACAGAGATGGGAGCGGTACAGTCGACCCACAGGAAATGAGCCAGGCCATCACTTCCATGGGTAAAAACTCTTAAACTGGCTTTAAACCAAGTGACCCACATTTTGATTTTAACAATTGAAAATGGGTCAAATTTAACAATGAGTTGTTGAAAGCCACATAGAGATCCACATATCTCTGGGATTTAATGATGTTGGGCCTTAAAAATTAAGATACATGTTTATTCTGAACCAGAATGTAAAAGAATATTAAGATGCAGTGGACAAAGTATGTGAACCCTTTGGAAGTAGCTGTTTTTCTGTATTAATTGCTCATAAAATGTGATCTCTTCTTCATCAAAGTCTTACTTCTTCATAAAGTATAGACAAACACAGTGTGCTTAAGCTAACAACAAAAACAGCTATAATCTTTCATGTCTTTATTAAGACAACCCATTAAACTTTAACAGTGCTGTGGGAAAAAGTAAGTGAGCCCTAGCATTAAATAATTGGTGGATCCTCCTTTGGCAGCAATAACCACAACCAACCATTTCCAGTAGCTGTGGATTAGACCTGCACAATGTTCACTCAAAAATGAAAATGATCCTATAATTTACTCGCCCTCAAGCCATCCTAGGTGTATATGACTTTTCTTCTTTCAGCCAAACACAATCGGAGTTATATAAAAAATGTCTCTTCCAAACTTTGAAGAGCCAGGAGAGCGCGCTTCCACATTCGTCACTTCTCATCGGAGCTTGCACTATGCCAACATCATATGCCGGAACTCGACTCTCCCGTGTATGTGCAGATGGCCGTTTCTGGAAGCCAGTGAATTATTGTTTATAAAGTTATACATATGGTTATTTTTCTTTCAAAAACATATCGCTTCTCTTCAGAAGGCCTTTATTAACCTCCTGGAGCCGTATGGATTACTTTTTTGATGGATGTGTTTTTTTGGGCTTCAAAATCTAAGGTACCATTCACTCCCATTATAAAGCTTGGAAAAGCCAGGATATTTCTTTTTATATAACTCCGATTGTGTTTGGCTGAAAGAAGAAGTCAAATACACCAGGATGGCTTGTGGGTAAGTAAATTATGGTATAATTTTCATTTTTGGGTGAACTAACCCTTTAAGCTTGTGGTAAAGCTTGACTTAACTACATGCTTGTGTCTCGTCTCTTTATTCTTACGTCAACTGACATATAGTGAAAATTAATGATGGGACGGCGAAGGAGAACTTGAGTGGGGAGGTGATTGCCACGATCAAATGTTTGTTGTGAAATCCTAGAAAAACTTGTCCACACGTAATACATACACTCACCTAAAGGATTATTAGGAACACCATACTAATACTGTGTTTGACCCCCTTTCGCCTTCAGAACTGCCTTAATTCTACGTGGCATTGATTCAACAAGGTGCTGAAAGCATTCTTTAGAAATGTTGGCCCATATTGATAGGATAGCATTTTGCAGTTGATGGAGATTTGTGGGATGCACATCCAGGGCACGAAGCTCCCGTTCCACCACATCCCAAAGATGCTCTATTGGGTTGAGATCTGGTGACTGTGGGGGCCATTTTAGTACAGTGAACTCATTGTCATGTTCAAGAAACCAATTTGAAATGATTCGAGCTTTGTGACATGGTGCATTATCCTGCTGGAAGTAGCCATCAGAGGATGGGTACATGGTGGCCATAAAGGGATGGACATGGTCAGAAACAATGCTCAGGTAGGCCGTGGCATTTAAACGATGCCCAATTGGCACTAAGGGGCCTAAAGTGTGCCAAGAAAACATCCCCCTCACCATTACACCACCAGCCTGCACAGTGGTAACAAGGCATGATGGATCCATGTTCTCATTCTGTTTACGCCAAATTCTGACTCTACCATCTGAATGTCTCAACAGAAATCGAGACTCATCAGACCAGGCAACATTTTTCCAGTCTTCAACTGTCCAATTTTGGTGAGCTCTTGCAAATTGTAGCCTCTTTTTCCTATTTGTAGTGGAGATGAGTGGTACCCGGTGGGGTCTTCTGCTGTTGTAGCCCATCCGCCTCAAGGTTGTGCGTGTTGTGGCTTCACAAATGCTTTGCTGCATACCTCGGTTGTAACGAGTGCTTATTTCAGTCAAAGTTGCTCTTCTATCAGCTTGAATCAGTCGGCCCATTCTCCTCTGACCTCTAGCATCAACAAGGCATTTTCGCCCACAGGACTGCTGCATACTGGATGTTTTTCCCTTTTCACACCATTCTTTGTAAACCCTAGAAATGGTTGAGCGTGAAAATCCCAGTAACTGAGCAGATTGTCAGACCGGCCCGTCTGGCACCAACAACCATGCCATGCTCAAAATTGCTTAAATCACCTTTCTTTCCCATTCTGACATTCAGTTTGGAGTTCAGGAGATTGTCTTGACCAGGACCACACCCCTAAATGCATTGAAGCAACTGCCATGTGATTGGTTGATTAGATAATTGCATTAATGAGAAATTCAACAGGTGTTCCTAATAATCCTTTAGGTGAGTGTATTTTTGACAGTCTTTGATTAAAAAACTGTAGAACATTCTGAGAATATATATATATTTTTTTCATTCACAGAATTATAGGCCAAGGTTAATTAAAAGCGCAATAATAGAAAATAATGGTTAAAGTATATAGGCCTAATAATTTTTTTTTTGTTTTTTTTTTTGCATCTAGCAATTATTTAATTGATTAAACCCAGAGAATGCTGCCGATATGTTTCAAAAAGTAAGCTATAAATTTTTTTAATTTAGAATTTATCTTGGGCTAATGTTAGTGTTCTAATAAAGCACATTGTAGCTTTTCTTCTAGTATTGTGTATTTATTTTTCATTTAATACATCTTCTGCATGGAAGGTTGTGATATTAAAAAGCATACAGAAATAACTTTACTGTGGTGAGGCAGTTAGGTGTTAAATTTGACATGGAGTGAATGGGGAGCAGGGTTTCTCTAATCCAGTAGCCAGCAAGGAGCAGGAAATGGACAAACCAGAGTGGAGCTGGAGCGGAGCAATTAAAGAATGCTTTGAGCACGGAGGGGAAATGGTTGCTGCTCTTCTCCACTCACATAATCTGGTATACGCTCGCGGAGCGGGAATAAAACGCATCCAGTGCTACATGCTTTATTCTTGTTCTGCGAGCATATACACATACCAAGTTGCCAAGTTATAAAAACTATTAAAAAAAAGATACAGTATTTCCTAGCCATATACAGTAACTACTGACACCATGTAAGCTACAGTTGAAGTCAGAAGTTTACATACACCTCAGCCAAGTACATTTAAACTCAGTTTTTCACAATTCCTGACATATAATCATAGAAAACATTCCCTGTATTAGGTCAGTTAGAATCAGTATTTTATTTTAAGAATGTGAAATGTCAGAATAATAGTAGTGAGAATGATTTATTTCAGCTTTTATTTCTTCACATTCCCAGTGGGTCAGAAGTTTACATACACTTTGTTAGTATTTGGTAGCATTGCCTTTAAATTGTTTAACTTGGGTCAAATGTTTTGGGTAGCCTTCCACAAGCTTCTCACAATAAGTTGCTGGAATTTTTTGTCCATTCCTCCAGACAGAACTGGTGTAACTGAGTCAGGTTTGTAGACCTCCTTCCTTGCACATGCTTTTTCAGTTCTGCCCACAAATTTTCTAGCGGATTTAAGTCAGTGCTTTGTGATGGCCACTCCAATACCTTGACTTTTTTGTTCTTAAGACATTTTGCCTCAACCTTGAGGTATGCTTGGGGTCATTGTCCATTTGGAAGACCCATTTGCGCCTGAGCTTTAACTTCCTGGCTGATGTCTTGAGATGTTGCTTCAATATATCCACATATTTTTCCTCATGATGCCATCTATTTTGTGAAGTGTGACAGTCCCTCCTGCAGCAAAGCACCCCCACAACATGATGCAGCCACCCCCATGATTCATGGTTGGGATGGTGTTCTTCGGCTTCAAACATAACAATGGTCATTATGGCCAAACAGTTAAATGTTTGTTTCATTAGACCAGAGGACATTTCTCCAAATAGTAAGATCTTTGTCCCCATGTGCACTTGCAAACTGTAGTCTGGCTTTTCTATGGTGGTTTTGGAGCAGTGGCTTCTTCCTTGCTGAGCAGCCTTTCAGGTTATGTCAATATAGGACTTGTTTTACTGTGGATATAGATACTTGTCTACCTGTTTCCTCCAGCATCTTCACAAGGTAATTTGCTGTTGTTCTGGGAATGATTTGCACTTTTCACACCAAACTACCTTCATCTCTAGGAGACCGAATGCGTCTCCTTCCTGAGGGGTATGATGACTTTGTGGTCCCATGGTACACGCGTACTATTGTTAGTACAGATGAATGTGGTACCTTCAGGCATTTGGACATTGCTCCAAAGGATGAACCAGACTTGTGGAGGTCCATGAATTTGTTTCTGTGGTCTTTGCTGATTTCTCTTGATTTTCCCATGATGTCAAGCTAAAAGGCACTGAGTTTGAAGGTACACCTAAAATACATCCACAGGTACACCTCCAATTTAGTACATCTCCTATTAGAAGCTAATTGTCTAAAGGCTTGATATCATTTTCTGGAATTTTACAACCTGCTTAAAGGCACAGTTAACTTGTATGTAAACTTCTGACCCACTGAAATTGTGATCGAGTCAATTAAATGTGTTACAATCTGTAATAATTGTTGGAAAAATTACTTGTGTCATGCACACAGTAGATGTCCTAAACAACCTGCCAAAACTATAGTTGGCTAATATTAAATCTGTGGAATGGTTAAACATTTATGTTTAAAACCTAAGTTTATGTAAACTTCTGACTTCAACTGTACATATTATTATCTGGATATTTGCTGGGATGGAAATTTAGAGACGGGACCTCTTGGAACTTTAATTGAGTACCCCTGCTATAGTGGATTTCCTTCAATGTTTAGGGTCATTGTCCTGTTGCATCACTCAACTTCTACTGAGCTTTAGCTGGCACATAAACACCCTGATATGATCCTGTAGGATATCTTTGATAAACTTGAAAATTAATTTATTCCTCAATGATGGCAAGTGGACCGAAATCATGATGCTTCCTCTAAAACATCATCCCAATGTTGATGTACATTGATTTTGGTATGCTTTTTATGCCGTACAAAGTTCTGTGTTTTCTATACAAACAATGTAATCATAGTTTCGTCAGTCCAGAAAACATTTTTTCAGTAGCTTTGTGGAGTGTCAAGGTGGTCTTTGGCAAACTTGATGCACATATTAATGTTTTTGTTGGAAAGCAGCGGCTTCCGTCATGGTGTTCTGCCATGGACACCATCCCTGTTTAACGTTTTCTGTATAGTCGACTCATGAACCGAGATGTTAACTAGTTCCAATGATTCCTTCAAGTCTCTCTAGTCTCTCTCTTTTTTTTTTCTCTGGCATTCTGCAATGTGCCCTTTGAGTCTTGGCTGGATGGCCAATGTCCACATCAGCAAATGCTTCTTGAGAATAGCAAGCAAAATGTTTTAGTGCTTTTTATAAGTTAAAGTAGCTCTAACCCACACCTCCAATCTCATTTTGTTAATTTGTTTGCCATCTCCTGACTCTAATTAGCTTTTTTGTCATCTTTAGCCTAGAGATTCACTTAGTTTTTCCACAGCACTGTGACTGTTTAATGGGATGTGTTCAATAAAGACATGAAAGGTGATAACTGTTTGTGTGTCATTAAGCACATTGAGCTTTGTCTATACTTATACGTTAATGAAGATGAGATCACATTTAATGAGCGAAAATCAGGTAATTCCAAAGGGTTCACATAATTTTTCTTGCAACTGTATATTTAATACTTTGGTAGTTATATTCAATCCAAATTAGGACAAATGACACATTTAATTTATTGTATTTTATTTTTTAGTCAACTGAATTTAGTAAAAGACCCTTTTCTCTGTGTGAAAATAAAATAATGATGTTGCCACCTTTCTTTGGTTATGCTTTTGACTTGTAGATTTGCTCCAAAATCATTGGTGAAAATTTTTATCTTGACCCCCCTTTACAAAATCATGGATAACTCCATAAATACTGATCCTTGGCATTTCTTATTTTTACTTTTATTATCATCATTTATGTGAAATCTTTCACCAGTAAAAAAATATTAAAAACAAATTTGAGGTGGTGGCCTGTGGTTGAGTTTACATGGAATGAGCCTGCAAGAGCATCCTGTTATAACCAGCGTCAAGAAAGTAATGAATTGTTGATGAAGTGTTGTTGACAGTTATCTCCCTGATATACACATTCCTGACTGCATACACCTTATTCACATCAGTGAATGTAAACAACTACAAACTCCGAAACTGGCAGCATCTTTTCTATAAGTTGCGTGAAGTGTCCTGATTGAAACTGCACCCGGCTGAGGCATACACTGGCATACGGACACTCATCCCACGTGCATGCACACTTAATGCAGCTAGATTATAACGTGTTGGCTTGCAACTTATTGTATCATAATACAGTATATGTGTCACTGTGTATTGCTTATCATGAAGAAAGTTGGCATTACACAGCTTTATTAATAAGATTTTTTTTTTTTAGTTAAAGATAGATCGAAGTGAACAAAAAGGTGAGAGAGGATAGTCTTCACTCCATTATACACTGAAACAAAATAATTTTTTTATTTGTTTTGGCTTGTTTTCCCATGTAAATATCTAAAACTCAACTTTAAAACATCGTACATTTACTTTAGCAACTATACTACAGAAGAAAAAATTGTTATCTGAGAATGTTAAATAAAATATTAAAAATACTAATATTTTAAAATATTTAAAAATCCTTAAAAAAAAAAGATGCATTTACCTGAGAAGCAGCATATAAGATATTTAGACTTGCTTTTAGAAAATAGATCTTGAATATAAGTATAATTTATCATTACTGCACTCAAAAGACAATTTTTTTAGTTTATAAAAGAGGGTAAGGCTAATTTAAGTTTGTGTAAAGAAAAGGCTATTATATTTTTCCATTTGGTAATTAATTTTTTAATGTAATGCTTTTTACGTTTGATAATTTATTTAATTTAATACAGGGAATTTTGCCAGCATTCTTTAAAAAGTAAATAAAATAATAATTTTATAGAATTGGGCTATATGTTAGTGTTCAAAAAAAGCACATTGAAGCTTTTCGCCTATTATTGTGTGTTTATTTTTAATTTAAAACTTTTAATTTTATGTTTTTTGTATTGTGGGTTAATTCCTTGATTGCGGTCTATTATTTTGAATGGTGTGGAAAAGAAACTTTAATAAATAAATAGATGGCTACCACGATAAAATTAATCTCAAAGAGTGGCCATTCATTTGTTCTCTGCGCACTTGTCGATGACAGGTGCATGATACATGCAAGATAGTTTTGGCATTCCCAGAAGTTTCATGATGCAGATGTGTCTGCAGCACCAGATATGTGTAGGTATGCCGTTAAGAGCAATCCATAACAGTGCGAGTATTGCTTGACGTACAATAAATTGGCTTTTGTCATGATTAACGCAGGCTAATGATTGGGGTAAAGTCTGTCATGTGCCACTATATTTTTGTGTTAATGCCAGTTTTCTCAACAAAATGTGTTTCCAGACCAGTTTTTTGCAACATTTAAAGTATCAACATAGTTATGCGCTAGAGTTAAATGTAAAAATATTATGTCGACATTTGTTACATTTTAGCAATAATTCTGATGCGCTATATCTTTTGCTATAAAAAAATGATTGGATGGAAACATAGTTCATGAGACTTGGAGGGATAGACTTGCAGTCTCTTCAGTGGGTTGAACTGTTTTTGGATTGTTCCGCTGAAATATCTTAGAAATTTCAATAGACATAACTAATCAACATGAGTTGTTGAAAATTAGATGTGATCTAGGAGCTTTTTAATGTCTTTATACAGTGCATGTGATTTGAAGAAATGGTAAGTCTATCCCTCAGCCTCGTTTTAATTCCCGTCAAAAATCAAAGATGGCGCTACTGTGAATAAGGTGTGAAAAGGTGTGAAATGTGAAAGCATCTGTTTCCTCAACCTCCATCTGTCATTGACTTCAATAAAAGTTCTGTTTAGCTTTTGTCGAAAGCACCTCAGATTTTCGCAATTCGTCAGTGCTTACTCTATTCTGATTATGTCAAAATTACTGTTGTACGTTCAGAATGTTTTTGTTTTTTGGGAAAGTTGTTTGTGTAGGACACATTTCAGTGTATAGAGAATGTGTAAAATTATTACATGGATATGAAGTTCATGGTGGCTGTTAGACACATTGTCATGTGTGTTCAGGTTACAGGTTGAGTCCTCAGACCATGAATGCTATAATAAAGCGTTTCAGCTCTAATGGAAAGATCTCGTTTGATGATTATGTTGCATGCTGCGTGAAACTGAGAAGCATGACTGGTGAGTTTTATGAAGAATCTTCTTGCTTTTTGATATCTCCTTTATACATTATGTTTGCGAATGGGGCTTTCCATTTAATGAAACACTAGGCTTTATAAGTGTAATTTGGTACTGGCATAATATTTTTTGTTGATTTCATTTGAATAAATATGATGATAAATGATACATTTACAGTAAGTGAATCTCTTTCTTTTAATCTCATGTAGATCTGTTCAGGAAGAGGGACCAGGCTCAACAGGGAATGGCAGCATTTCAATATGATGATGTAAGTCTTCAGCTAATTTTTGAACATATACACTAAAGAAATATGTGTGGTGTTTTAGCGCAGGAGGACGTTTTTTTTCCCCGTTTTTTTTCAAAATCATCTTTAGTACAATGTATTCACCAGTTTTGGGGAAGTTACTTTGAAACTGTTGCTTCCCAAGCTACAATCTACTCATACCTAAAGTAGTTAAACTACATTAATGGTACTCTTTAAAAAAAAAAAGAAAAAAAGAAAAAGAGCATTTAGCTACGCTACAAGCTACTAACAAAAGGTAGCTCACTACATTGAAGCTATTTAAAGAAGAACATATTTTTAGATATTTAACAATATAAGAATATTTACTTCTGCACTCAATTATGGTTGCAGAATTCAATTAGATCAGTTTTAGTTAAACAGTGATGAGCCAAAACATTATTACCCCCCCTCAGAAGCGAATAACATTGATAATCTCCTAACAGAGCCACATGTCAAGGTCTGGGTAGATTAGATGGTAAGAGAACAATCAGTTCTCATGGTCAGTGTGTTGAATGCAGGAGAAATGGGCAGGAGTAAAGACATGAGTGACAAGTGCCAAATTTGGTCAGAACGGACAGGAGGTCTACTGTGGCACAAGTCACAGAAAGTTGTAATGATGGTTACTGGAGGAATGTGTCCCAACACACAGTGCATCACACCCTGCTGCGTATGGGGCTGTGTAGCCGTAGACCGGCCAGAGTGCCCATGATGATCCCTGTCCACCGTCAAAAGCACCTACAATGGGCACGGTGCATTGAAACTGGACTTTGGAGCAGTGAAAGAAGGTCGTCTGGCCAGATGATGGGAAGTGATGGCACCAGGATGCACCATGGGAAGACGACAAGCCAGTGGGGAGGGAGTGTGATGCTCTGGGCAATGTTCTGTTGGGAAAACCTTGGTCCATTTATTTGGATGTTAATTTGAGACTTGCCACCTGAATTAATTTTTTTTATTTGCTTTACTACAGAAAATAAACTGAGCATAAGATGGTTCAAATATAACTTGCTCATTTTTCACTGAATCATTTTTGAATAACGCTTTTAAAGTAAACTTCCAAGCTTTTTTAAAGCAAAGTTTTTAAAATAAATAAATATAATAATTGTCATGAACATCTTTTTGTGCATAACAAAATATTTGTTTGTATTTATCTAAAGGACCCAATCAGCTGTAGAAAAAGCATTTTGTTTTGTAATTACACCAGCTTTCATGCTTTAGTGTTGAGTAGAAGAATCTGACTTGAAAATTCTCATTTATGTTTGCTAATGCAGATGTGTAAGATGCATTTGGAGACGGCAAATTAATGATATGATGATTTAATGATGATTATTTTAATCTGTTTCTTACATCTTATCTTCTCACAGTTCATCCAGTGCACCATGAGCATCTGATATGGATTCATGCTTGGCTGCAGAAAATGATACTTTTGTTCATTTTTAAACAGTTTACTTACATGTTCTCACATGTCATTTATAAACACAGTTATGCAGACTAGCATTATTCAGATTAACTACAACATTGGCAATGTCTATACAGTAATGATATTTACAGTCTAACCTTTCATGCAAAATTGTAACATGTAGGTCTTGCGTTTGGGTTGGGTACAATTTATTTCCCTGCATCTTAGCAATTGAAACCACGAGTATGAGTGTGAATTGTTTTACTCTACGATACATTCCAAAAACAACAACAAAATGCCACTTTAACTTTTGAGTCATTTTAAATGAATGTGTCAGCTCTAAGCATATGTACTTGCAATGCATGTCTATGTCATGTTCAGTCAGAAGTACGGTCTGCTCTATTTCAAATGTGATGCATGTCTATTGAGTGGTGCTAATGTATTGCTAAATAAAGGGGAAATATATTTTGTCAAAGAATTCATAACTCTACAGTCACTGTCTGTCATTAGAAGTGGGCGATATGTCCAAAATCTTATATCATGATGCAAGTAATTTTACATCACAATAAAGATAGACACAGCCTGGCCCCGTCCTCCTCTGTCACATTCCTCCTACCTTTGCCTCAGGCCTGGGATCCCCGGCATGACACACATCCCCCCTCTCCCTTTTGGCTGTGGCTGCCGGCAGGCTTTTCCCTGCCTCTCTAGAGCTGGGGAGGGGGACAAGGGGAGGGGAATAAAAGGGAAAGGGCGGAGCAACAGTGAGGGAGCTAGAGGAGAGAGAGAGAAAATAAGTTGCTTGCCTGTTCCCAGACATGCTGTTGCTTGGTCCTTGACCACTCCTCCACCCTCTTGTGGACAACTGCCCCTCCTCCCCAGGTGAACATCAGCGAGACCTCTGATCCCTGGCAGGTGGTATGCCCCTCTGCGTTCTGGTGGCCGGTATTGAGCCACAACAGTCACGCCCGGCCATGCCCCCCTCCTCGTCACAGCCACATTTCAGTCTGATATGTTGTTGACCAGTATTAGTATAAACTTTCCTTAAGAAACTGAAGAGCTTTTTAAAGCAAAGTAACAGAGAAAGAAATATTACATAATTTTGAAAAAAAAGTATATATACTGTATATACGCAACGAAAATAACACATCTTGCAGAAAATAAATGTTAAAAATTTGTTAACTGTTTTTTTTGTATTACCAAAAGTGATTATCATCACACGACAGTTTGCCGATGAACTTTTTCTAATCTGTGTCAGCTTTTGTGAACCAGATGCCTCACCTCTTTTAATAACAAGCTCCCTTTCATTTTCTTAACTTTTCTTTTGATCACATCAGCCAAAATGTATCAAATGGTGGAGAGGTACAGATGTGCGGTGTAGTCAAGCACACCTCGGCATGGTAAAAGTTGATCCAGGTGTCTGGATAACAGTGTTGCTGTCCCGTTAAGAGTGTGTCAGTCAGATCATGGTGGACTTCTCCATTTTTCACTTTAGAGCTTTCAGAACTTGCCTGTAAAATCAGAATTGATAAGAATCAACCACGAATCTAAATAACCTAATTTTTTTCATCCAGTCAAATTCTTTCCATATTTGACTATTAATACCCTTGTGGCAAGCAGCACATATGTTTTCCCATATCTTTTCCTTACAATACTATGTTTAACTATGTGGCGGGCAGGGCCTAGCGTGGCTTGGATGGACACGTGGGGCAAATGATCTCGGCCATCTGTTGGTGATTGCGGTGTTGGTGGGTGAGTGACAAAGCGGAAACTAGCGCTGCAGTTGGGAGAGACCTAGAGAGAGAGAGAGAGACACAACAAAGTTGTGTGCCTGTGTGAGTGATTGCTATTGATTAGCAGAGCGAATGAGAGGTAAAGGAAGGCTTTCATGGAAGAACCACAGCATTTTCTTGTTCCCAGACTTTGCGAATTCGACAAGAGAGATAAGTAAACATCTACAATTCAGATGTCTCAAATTAAAGATATGCGATCGATTCAAGAAATGCAAGAAACTCTTGCATCAAAAGAAGGTCGCTTTTGCACTGATGATCCTGGCCAAATTAAGAATAGATGCTAAGGATGGCCATAAAACATTTACATGCCCACAGCAAGCATGTCCTTCATAAAGCCAACGGAGTCAGTCATTTGGTGTTACTCATGTTTCAGCTGAGTGGGCCTGACTCACTGAACATTCACTTGACAGTCTGAGGAAGCTGAGAACCATTTTTTTTGTTTCTGTTTGTCCTGGTTCCGCATAGCCTCCTATTGGTTGGAGTTTGTTTTGTGGAGTGTTTCTTGCAAGACATTGGAGTGATGGGTCATCTGTTGCATGTAGCAGTTGAATGGGCTCACTGGACATTCGTTTGACTGTCCGAGGAATCTGAACAGCCCTTTTTTAAAAATAATATATATATATATATATATATATATATATATATATATATATATATATATATATATATATATATATATATATATATATATATACACTCACCTAAAGGATTATTAGGAACACCATACTAATACTGTGTTTGACCCCCTTTCGCCTTCAGAACTGCCTTAATTCTACGTGGCATTGATTCAACAAGGTGCTGAAAGCATTCTTTAGAAATGTTGGCCCATATTGATAGGATAGCATCTTGCAGTTGATGGAGATTTGTGGGATGCACATCCAGGGCACGATGCTCCCGTTCCACCACATTCCAAAGATGCTCTATTGGGTTGAGATCTGGTGACTGTGGGGGCCATTTTAGTACAGTGAACTCATTGTCATGTTCAAGAAACCAATTTGAAATGATTCGAGCTTTGTGACATGGTGCATTATCCTGCTGGAAGTAGCCATCAGAGGATGGGTACATGGTGGCCATAAAGGGATGGACATGGTCAGAAACAATGCTCAGGTAGGCCGTGGCATTTAAACGATGCCCAATTGGCACTAAGGGGCCTAAAGTGTGCCAAGAAAACATCCCCCTCACCATTACACCACCACGCACAGTGGTAACCAGGCATGATGGATCCATGTTCTCATTCTGTTTACGCCAAATTCTGACTCTACCATCTGAATGTCTCAACAGAAATCGAGACTCATCAGACCAGGCAACATTTTTCCAGTCTTCAACTGTCCAATTTTGGTGAGCTCTTGCAAATTGTAGCCTCTTTTTCCTATTTGTAGTGGAGATGAGTGGTACCCGGTGGGGTCTTCTGCTGTTGTAGCCCATCCGCCTCAAGGTTGTGCGTGTTGTGGCTTCACAAATGCTTTGCTGCATACCTCGGTTGTAACGAGTGCTTATTTCAGTCAAAGTTGCTCTTCTATCAGCTTGAATCAGTCGGCCCATTCTCCTCTGACCTCTAGTATCAACAAGGCATTTTCGCCCACAGGACTGCCGCATACTGGATGTTTTTCCCTTTTCACACCATTCTTTGTAAACCCTAGAAATGGTTGTGCGTGAAAATCCCAGTAACTGAGCAGATTGTCAGACCGGCCCGTCTGGCACCAACAACCATGCCACGCTCAAAATTGCTTAAATCACCTTTCTTTCCCATTCTGACATTCAGTTTGGAGTTCAGGAGATTGTCTTGACCAGGACCACACCCCTAAATGCATTGAAGCAACTGCCATGTGATTGGTTGATTAGATAATTGCATTAATGAGAAATTGAACAGGTGTTCCTAATAATCCTTTAGGTGAGTGTATATGTTTTTTTTCCTGAGCGTGTGCTGGTTCCACTAGAGGCTGGAGTTCCGGGAAAGTTATGTGGATGAATCTACACGTTCTTTGTGTTTATCCCACCTTTTGGCTGGAATTTTGTATAGGATCACCAGACTTGAGCAATCTGACTGCAAAGTTGTTGCGGGAACTCTCATAGGCATACATGGACTGTTTGAGTTCAGAGGTATGGATAACAGTTGGCGCTGTCGTGCGCAGGGGTAATGGTTAACAATAATGGTTTTATTGTTGCATCAATGTGGAATGTGGTCTTTATAATTGTATTTTTTTGACACTATCTATTTTTTATAATATGTAAAAAATGTCAAAAGAGTGGATTGTCTCTCCACGTGGAATGTGAATGGGTTGGGGCACCCCATAAAAAGAAGGAAGGTTAATTCTCATCTTAAACGTAAGAAATATGATATAGCATTTCTTCAAGAAATGCATCTTTCCCTGCAGGAAGCTGAAAAATTTGGGAAGATATGGTGGACATGTTTTCTTTTCTGGCTCAAGTAAGAGCATGGGAGTCATTACACTGATAAGAAAACATCTACAATTCAAATGTCTGAAACAGATTAAAGATAAATTAGGAAGTCATTGTTGTTTTAGCAGAAATTCAGGGGCAAAGTCTGATTTTGGCTAATATTTATATGCCTAATGCTGATGATCAGGGCTTTTTTTTTTATAAATCTTGAAGGGATGTTGCAAGCCACTGGCACCCCTGGGAGGAGTCCTATTAAATCCTTTTAAATCCTTTTAAAGGGACTCGGTCCTTGATCATAGTGAATCAAATGTGTGTAAGCTCCCTAGAGCAACATTGACACTTCACAGGATGTTTTTAAACTTTTGGTCTTACAGATATTTTAAACTTTTGAACCCATCCGGTAGGGACTATACAATTTTTCACCAGTTAATAAGATTTATTCTAGAATAGATTGTGTGTGTGTGTGTATATATATATATATATATATATATATATATATATATATATATAATGTCTAAGTCCCTTATTTCATCTGTGGATTGCTCAATTGGAAACATCTTTGTCTCAGATCATGCCCTGGTGAGTTTAGAGGTGTTGCCACATATGGAGGAGAGGAAATCAAATAGCTGGCGCTTTAATGTATCCCTTTTGCAAAATCCTGAATTCCAACAAATGTTAAAGACTGAAATCAATGTTTATATGGAGACCAACTGGTATCTCAGTATCCTCTGTGGGTGTGGCTTGGGAGGCACTTAAGGTGGTTCTTAGGGGTTACACCTGCCTGTATCTATTCAGGTGTGTGTGGCGTGTTTGTTGTTTTGCAAAAACTGCACCAGTGTCCGGCCACGTCCACACTAATCCTTTTAAATTTGAAAACTGATTTTTTACTTTCCGATTGATATTGTTTTCCAAAGTATGCCGTTATGGAGAGCGCTCCATAAAGTGGTAAAAAAGGTGTTAGATTTAGGGCTCAATGGATAATGTGCTTTGTTCAAAAACTTATGTCAAATTGCTGTTGAATACAACACTGAGCCCCTCAACTGTAGAGCATGTTGTAATGTTGAACCAAATGGGTACAGATGCAATTCTGACAATTTTGGTACAATGTGAATATGCTATATGAGCAGCATGAATGTGCAAAATAATGTGATTTAGAAATATATATCTTGAAATATACTTTTAATACTCCATAACTGAAACACAAAATACTGAAGCACAAAATATCCAATAAAACAATGAGCAAGATTTATACAGTTAAATTTAAGTTTATTGTAGTTTAGTTAAAGTCCATTGCAAGGAAAGTCAGTCCACTTGGCGGCCATCTTGGGAAGACTTCAGGCAAGCTATTTTCTATGGATACATGTGGCATGAAAGTACAACTCCTATCTGCTTGAATGGGGAAAGACAGAAAACTCCAAATGGTCAAGATTAATATCAAGGAACGTATTTCAAATCAGCATTAAAATTAGACAACAATGGTCTCATAACTTCCTGTTCTACATCCACCATATTGAGTGTTCCTCTTTCTTCCGTTCATTTGAATAAATGCTCCATCTCAGGCTAAATAGTCTCTGGTTTAGTCTCTAACTCAATGACACACTCCATGTGATACTTTATATGACATATTTTTTTAAATAAAGGGACAACTAGAACTAAAAACTGGCCAACCATTCAATTGTTAAAGGATATAACAGAACAATAGCAGAATAAAAAAAAAAAAGAAATTCTGTCTTTATATACTCACCATAATGCCGCTCCAAACTCATTTAACTTTAAAATAATCTTTTACTGTGTACAACATATTTAATATTCAGGAGTTTAGCCACTTCACACTGCCCCTTACAGTAATATTTTCTGTAAGGTTTATATTCTATTCAGGCCTAACTTTGTGTTAAAGTTCACTTTCAAATGGCTTATTGCAGCTATTACAAAGGTGATGAGCATACAGAACTTTATTAGCTTTAGAAGAACATGGTATGTGCATGCACCCTTCATCCATGGATACACTTGACAAAATAAAACAATTCGGCCTTGCATAAATTGAAGTTTATTTCAATCTGGCCTTTCATTTTAAATGAGTCTTTTACAACCCTGCTCAACATATTTTGTTTCTCTTTTGCCCTGTTGTTGTGCTTTTACCAGCTGCTACCACAATGATTCCTAATAAGTGTGATCTGTTCTTTGACTTTAGATTACCAGTTCTATATGCCAAGCTAAGAAACATTTGGATTTTGTTGAAAAATTTAAAACAGAAAAGTCTTTAATATAAACAAATGTTATTCCATTAACAAAATGCATTTTTTATGTTTGCAAATCAGTAGAAAAATGGTTACTATGTGGTTCTCTGTGGAAATGCAATTGTATCTCAAATTCATGGACATTTTTAATTTGATAGTGCCTTAATTAAATGAACAAGTAATTGTTGTAATGAAGCATGACATCTTAATCCATTAAAACTTTGCATGGGCGTTTGCTTTGGTGTTTCCACCACTCATAGTCTTCATGCCACTTCATAAAGCTGTTTCTGTATTTTTGTACACTTTCTAGATTTCCTTCGATAAGAATCTAAAACTGAAATGGAGAGCACACCTGGCCAAGTACTGTACTATAATTATTAAGCTGTGTAAATGAGCAAATATTAACTCATAACAGCTGAAGAAAGGGGTACACTTTATTATAATCTGTATGTGCATTCTATATTGTGTGTATTACATTTGTTATGTAAATTGTGTTGTGTAAATATGTTGTTTATTGTAATTGGTATATGTCTCATCACGGTCACGACTGCTATGTTGCTCGGAACTGCACACAAGAATTTCACCTACTGTTGCACTCGTGTACACAGTAGTGTGACAATAAAGTTTTGATTTGATTGATTCACAATGAAATTAGGCACAGAATAGAGGTCCACCCTGTTTCACCAAGATCCACCCATTTGGAGATGTCTGGCCTCCCCATTGGTAGTGCACCTTTATTGAATAAGGAATTTGAATCAAATTGATCTCATATTTTCACAATTTTCCACTAGAGTTCAGTGTTGCTCTCCTTATATGGGAAGTTGTCGTGATGATGTGTTAGAACATTACATCACTAACCTATTCAAAAGATAGCACTGACCTTTCACATATGTATTGGGTTTTTAACAGTATTCCCTATTTCCAGAAATGCACATTACAGTCATAAATCATGCCGGTCCTTTTCATGATAATGTTCAGGTGTGATCTTCTCAGATTAAATGTTTTGATAGATATAAACTAAAGACTTTAGGTGCTCTACAGTCATTTTTTTCTCATTGAAAACACTCTACAAAAAGAAATGAATAGCACTTCTGAAAAAAAAAAACTGTTTCTAATCATGTACATACATTAGATGAAGACTCCAGTCATATTATGTAGAAGCCCATTAAAAGCTGTTTTATTTTGCATGGAGCTGAGCTAAATCACTGGGGCCTACAGGCTGTACTATTCACAAACTACCCCATTATCAGACAGTTTCACTCACTAAAGTTAATTATGGCTGACTGCAAATAGCAGTCAAATTGAAATGAAATGTTTTGATAATATCTATTGCTAACCAGCCAAATCTTGACCCCTTGTTTGAGTATGCATTGGCATTTTCTGATCCTGCTGTGTGTGTGTGTGTGTGTGTGTGCGTGCATTTGTTTGTTGGTTGACTTTCAATCTGTGGTGGTGTGGTTTAGAAAGAGGCATATTTTTTGCAAATAAATTAATGCTTTTAAGCAACAGTGCCTATTCAGAAATGCAAATCGAATCAATGTGAGTCTGACTTTCAAGACTTTTCAAGTGGGATTTAATTAGAAGGCAGAGTGCACAGTTTTAATGAGAGAGGGAGGAGTGGAGAGCAGGGTTTCATGAGGTTTCTGGTTTTGATCGTGTCCTACTGGAGAACTGTGCCACATACACAAAAACTTCAATATACTGGCAATCTCTGTATACACAGACAGTCTATTATGAAGGTAAGAGGTGTTGCAAAACTTGAGAGCTTGAATCTGAGAACTTTTATATTGAAATTTACACACACAGCTCCAATGTGAAACTGAAAAAACCCTAACACTGGCACTCACAGACAATAATCACAAACTTTGGTGTTCTGAATTTGAAATTAGCAACACGTTTAAAATGCCATTCACAGACATGTTATACATATGTACTTTTGTACTTTAATTTTATATGTACAATTGTGAGTCAGTACTTACAACCTTTCAAATATGCCATTGCAAATCTTTGACTTTTGCAACCATTTTTTCGCAAAATCTTTTTTTAAATGATTTGCGCAAATTAGCATTGTACAATACTGCTTTTACAATTTTTGCCATATCTATATACTGCAGGAATATTTAGAGTAGTATGGTAATATACTATTCCAAACATGGCAAAGAAGTGAGAGCGCAGGACCGAGGTTGGTTGGGGGTTACTGACAAACACAAGAGCTGGAACAATCAATGACTGGCCAGTTAAAATGGGCAATATTAAAAGAATGCAATGATGTCATACAACAAGCATATACATTTTTCTTTGTTATATACTGTATATATATATATATATATATATATATATATATATATATATGTGTGTGTGTGTGTGTAATCCATTTGTATTCATCAATTAAAAGAGAGTTGAAGGGTTGTATATTTACCTTCACCTTTGATTCTTCCTGATATCCTTTTAATTAAGTTTTACTCAACTATTCAAGTCAAGTCAATTTTATTTGTATGGCGCCTTTCACAACACACATCGTTTCAAAGCAGCTTTACAGAAGAACAGACATTAACAGAAGATAAAACTGTAATGTCTATAATGTCTGTGAATCATCATTGTGTAATTAGATAAAATACGATTGTTAATAAGTCATTAAATAATAATTGTATTAATAACTCCAGTGAGCAAGCCAAAGGTGACTGTGGCAAGGAACACAAAACTCCATAAGATGTTGATTAATAGAGAAAAATAACCTTGGGAGAAACCAGACTCACTGTGGGGACCAGTTCCCCTCTGACTAACATCATGAATATAATGTAAATATTACTTATGTATAGTTAAAGTCATGGTTTAAAATTATTAAACTAAGTAAGTGTTAAGGGTCAGTGTTTAAACATTGATTGTGTTTGAACTGTAAGATTAATGACTAATGTCTTTGAAGTTCATCCTGGATTATCTGCAGAAGTTCACATAGATGCAATTGTCCTTGTTAATTGGCTGATGAAGGGTTTGTTGCCAATTAATATAGACTATGCATTCCATTTCAAGAGTGTAGTCCATCAATAAACAAAGTTGATGCAGGAAGAGATCAATGAGGTGCATCGCAGTTCAATGGGCAGGTCATTTCGGTGAGGTTCGGTGGGCTTACCTGTCTACAACAGGTAAGCCCAAGGTTCAGGCAGTGGCATAAAAAGTATCCCATGTCTTACAGTTGGAATTGGCATCAGTTCATCCTCTGAAGTCCATCATAAAAGACTGAAGTGATGTCTGGCTGGCACCAGCTGTAGTTTGTCAATAACAATTTAAGTGGTACAAAATCATTATGCACCTATCAAACAAATACACTGAAACAAATTATTAATATTTTTCTTCCTCAATGATACCATGTCAGTAGTTTACTTTTTGGTGGTAAAAAGCATATGCATATTGCATACTATTTCATAAACCTTTTTTTTTTTTTTTTAAATAGCAGGCATTATTTATTGTATACTGCACAATCTGCAGTAAGCAGTACCCTACTGTTCCATTCTGAACAAAGACCGTACTGAGACACATTGTTACAGTTGGCATACAACAATTCTCCACCTTTTCTCTCTGTGTGTATATCCCAGTATTTGAACTGAACTCTGTCCCTACAAGCTAGTTTAACTAAATACAGAGTAAGAAGAGGATGAGATAAGTTCTGAATGAAGATTTGTGATGGAATGAAGTGGAAATACAAATAAAAGGAGAAACCGTGTGAAAAGGGGAAATCTTGCTTAATTGATGAGCATATAGCAAGCAACCAATCCCTTCTTTTCTCCTCAAATGAACATCACAGTACCTCAGATGCACATTCATACTGAGAGCTTATTTTAAAATAATAATAATAATAATAATCAGTTTGTCCGCATGGAGTATGTGTGTGTCATGGGTAGCATCATCCCTGATGTGCCTCTTTAACATCAAACAGCTGGAAGATATAAAATATTTAGAATGAGTCTGTGAATATTTATTCACACTTTTCTTCTATTTCTGTTTCGGTCTCTTCGTGCGGTATTTGAGTGACCTTGAGATTCTTTTGTTCTTGTTCATCACTTAGAACTGTTCCAGACTGATATCACTGTGATAGTAGATTAACATTTCTTTAGCTAAAATCGGACTATACTTAACAAAATTCAAAACACTGCCACAAGTGGCCAAAGCGGTAAGTGTTGTTGGTCGCATGGGCAGTGTGTGAGCTCCATTTTCTGGATTAAATGTCCATGGAAGGTCGTCAAAATCATGTTGTTTTCAGCTGTACACGATGTTATACAGTAAAGAGTAGTGCATATTTTATAAACTGAACCCCAAAACCCAAACCTAAACCTAATCTTCAGTTTCATAAAAATGTGATTGTAGAGGGAAAAATGCAAGCTCTTATGTGAAGTGAAGAGGAGCCATTCAGTTTGTGAAATAATCATAATGGGGGAGAGAAAACAGCTCCATGATTTATTAATCCTTCCCTTGGCCTCTGATAATTAATTCCAGGAGACAGCAAAGCAAAAGAATCCAATTTAAGCAAAGCAAAAGCAACCTGACAGTCATCAAACAATAGCATAAACTGTCAGGTGCCTCTTTGGTTTCCTTCCTGCCTGAGCTGAATCAAAGCTGCTTTTTAACCACTTCCAAATTGAAGGTAACAAGCAAAGCTAATTCCTCGTTTTGCTCAGACCTTGAAGTGAAGTTAGCTGAAGTAGAGCTCAGACAGCATACCATTAAAACCAAAGTAATTCTTATCATCAAAGGCACATATAACTGACAAATGCTACCCAGAAGAATATAATAAAATAATTTAATTTGTGGGCATCAATTAAACTTGCAGTAGGGGAATTTGGTTGGATTGGAATGTGACAAACCTTCAGCTTTGAAGTTTTTGAATATCTCAATTTCTAGTTCTTTATTTTATTCAGGGGTAGATTAATATCCTACCTGGTCTCATTGAATCACTTTACTAAACCTACATTTTTGGCACTTTGTACATATCGCAGCAGCTTCCTGCAGAAATGAAAGCTAGAGGTGCTAAAACAACAACTTTTTCTCAGTTTTATTTGACTCAAAGTAAAACTGCATACTAACAGTTCATAAACACTTACATTTCACATTGTTCCTCACACAATGCTATCTTATGTCATCTAAACACTTACTATAGCGCATGACATGCAAGAAGATACATTTTATTGCTTGTATTACATAATATACTACATTTAGGGGTTTGTTCAGGCACAGTTAAATTGTGTGGTAGCTCAACTGATAGAATGTTGCACTCGCAATACAAAGGACCCAGATACAAGTCCTGAAGACCGTGCAAGTTGAGCCAAACATGACATACTGGAGAAGCACCACAAAATTATATGGTTACTTAAGCAATTTTATTTTTCCTCACACATTTGCTTTTTATGACACCAACGGTTAGGTTAAAAGCCGCTGCCATGCCCCTCTCAGCTAACCCCAACCCCCCCCGCCCCATCCAATGGGGGCAGAAAGGGATCTCTCACCTAGTTCACCAAAATGGACAGAAACAGCCCTGACCCCTAGAAATGGATCTTCCTGGTAAGTACCGGTACTCAGTACCCTGATTACTGAACTATGGGAGCAGATTGAGACACACCCTGAGACTATCAAAGGTACACCGTAAGAATGAACATCGGTGGAACCCTCTGAAGATCCTCCAGAAACCCTTTCAGTTCTCAGGGAAACAAACTCTTAGTTTCTGGAAGAACTGTCAAAGGTTCCTTCCGTAACTCCATCATAAGACAAAGGCTTTGATGCTCTTGAAATATATTTTGAAATTCCTTGAGTACATCAATAATGTTTTACAGGACATTAGGGTGTGTATGGCTTCTTGAATGGGTGTCTAGAGATCTTCAGTGTGTTCCACTGTTGTGAAGTCTTAGGGATCCCAAATGGTGTGTCGAGTATCCTTTTATTTATAAAGTGTGGGAACAGGATGCTCAAATGATCTCTAAGGCCCTGTTCCAAATTGTCTTGTATGTGTCCAGGAGGTCCACAAGATCTTTGTATACAACTGTATGTCATGATGTATGTCAAGTACAGCCACCAAATGATGTGCTATATGAAGAGATTGTGTGGAGTAGAGGCAAGTGCTATGGCTGAAGCCTACAATGCTTTGAACTCCCATGTTCTGTGTCCTTCCCTGCTGAGAAACTACTTCAAAAACACATCCTGCTTCCCTACAGGGACCTTATGTACTAATGCCTCTCTTCTTTAACAGTGCAGGACAAGCACTGAGACCAGAGAAAAGGAAGTGAGACAAAAGGAAAGGGTCACAGAGTGGTGGCTATTCAGACCTCATGTGTCTGTCCTGTAAAAACAGGATGGAGAAAGAGGAACAGTGAGATAGCCAGCCGTAACACCACTGCTGAATCAGAAACTGTTTCAAAGAGAATTGGCAGTGTATAAGATGGGTCCTGTAAATTGATAGGATCCCGGGGAGAGAAAAGAAGGAGAATCAAAAAGATAGAGAAGCAGATGGAGCTCAGCGCCTCGAGCTGTGCATATTCAAACAGCTCCTCAACCCAGCCCTGAAAGAAGAGTGTCTCCACAAGTCTCTTTGAGTTCCACTTCTCCCCAAACTGAGAGAGGAAGGTGATCTTAATGAGCTAATCCCATCATCAGTATTGCCGTTTTTCTTAGTAACTATCTCCCTGAATCTTTCTATAACACACAAACTTTCAAAATGACAAATGAACAGACAGTGTTGCTCTAATGACTTACAAAAGTCTCCATTAAGAAGAGTTAAAGGTGAAGTATGTCATTTCTATACCACTAGATCACAAAATGAAATCACAAAAATAATGACTGTTTTCAAAAAGGTTTCCCAAACAATCCTCTGTGGTACACTAAAATTATATTCCAATTAAAACTTGTCTTGGGTAAGGTTTTGAGTAAAGGTTGAGACTTTATGGATAGGTTTAGGTTTTGAAAATTTTGGGAAAATCATCATAAAATGGTTTGTTGGTTCGTTTAGTTTTCTCTATGGGAGTAAAGGACGTACATTTTTGTGTGAGCTAACTCACAGGACATGCTCTTGTGCTACATCTGCACTATTTTTAATTGTAAGTGTATGTATGCAAGCATCAGACATATCCTTTAAGATATTCTAGAAAGTATTTTTATATAAATTTTTTTTTACACACTTTTCCTTTCAGTTCATCAAGTTTACTGGAATTTAGTTTTTGTTGGAGATTTGTCCAGCTTTGTGTTTGCATACATTTCGATTCCAACCACATTATGGTGTGGTGAAAAGTGATACATCGCTGTTTACACAAGGTATTTACATGCATCTCAAAATATGTCCCGTCACAACTTATTTTGTCATGTACGTCATATTTTGAGGGGAACGTCTCTGATTTTGTCACAACATATGTCACTTTGTGTAATGTAACATTGATATGATGCATACCGAAGATGTTCCAGACATCCGTTATATATGAGCTTTTCCAAATATATTTTGATCTGAAACTTGTTTTCTTGAACCTAGCCAAACAAGCCTTCTTTTGGAACAATTATTGCACATTATGAAAATACAATACATGTAAATGCAGAGTACTTCTGAGGTCTTCAAAGGCTTGGGTAAAATACAGCTTCACAACACATTACAATAATTATGAATTTACAATGAAAAAAAAAAACATGACAAACTTGTATTGATATATTTTTATTGTTATTAAAATATTATTTATCTCAGAATTCCTTGTGTAAAAACTAGAGCTCTCAAAATGTACACATTAATGCATGAGATTAATTTAAAATATTTAACACATTAATTTTCCTTGAACGCAATTAACGATTTAAAGGAATGCGTTAGATACTGACATTTTATTCAGCTCCATGCGACTGGGACTTGTACAAAAATCAAGTACTTTTCAGACTGTGTAATGCATAATTTAATTACAACAGAAGCATGTAAAGTCTTAACTTCTTAACTACTACCTACAAGCCAAACACATGATACATGACACTGATGAGGGATTGCTGTGGCATGTTCTCCCATGAACAGTCTGTCGATGCGCTGATCTGAGTTCAAGCAATTTTGAATTTAAACCCATTGCCGCTTACCTTTCAAAGTGCCAGCTAATGATTACCAGAAAATTCTGATAAAGTATCCTTACATGGGGAATGCCAGCGCTAAAAGTAGAATTAGACAGTGCTTTTTATGTGGAGTTCAAAATTAAAAATGGCACTTAACCCTAAATATCAAGAGGATAGTCATATACTGCAAACTGATTAATATTGTGGAGGCTGTGGATTTAAGAGATTTAATGTCCATTGCAATGAATACTCAACCTATGGGGACAAGTTATTTAAATTTTTCAAACTCCAAGTTAGACTTTGGGAAACGTTTGTATTACTTGAATTAATTAGTGCAATTTTAGAACATTTCTTGTTCTAATACTAGAAAAGGCTTTGCTTGAAAAATGTGTTAAAGGATTATAAAGGGGTTTATTAATGACTAATAAACCATTTACAAATGTTTTATAAATAACTGATATGCAATTAAAACAACATGAACAACAAGGGTGACCTTCAACATTAGATACCTATGTACATAAAGACATGTAAGTAATGAATATAAATACAAAGTGACTGTAGCAAAATGACAATCCCATCTTCAAATCTCACTATAATTTAATCCTTTTTAGCTACATTGTTACATAAATGCTGAATTAGGGCATTTTATGTTTTTTATTATTATATGTATGGCATTATTAAGCATTTATAACATGAAAGTTTAAATGCTCACTATTTGGCAAGTATTAAATGAAAGTCGCCTTTTTACTCATGTTGTTATAACTGCATAATGGATTTGTAAATGAATTATTAGTCAATAATGAACACCTTTATAAACCAAACAACAACAAAGTGAACATTAATTAAAGTTTTACCTTGTTATAAAACATATATATTCCTTTCAGAAAACTAATTATATGATTAAATGCTACACCAGGTAAGAAACCCTTCACACAGTACAAAAATCACACTTTGATAGGTCATTTTTGTAAAGAAATACAAATCTCACAGACCAGGTATTACATTTTTCAATTTGTGTTGTTTATTCTCATCTGTGTAGATGTGTACAGGATTTTAAGTCAACATGAATTCATAATTATTTTATCATTTTATTATTTGAAAGAAAACAAGTTTAAATCAATCAAACAAACAGGTTTAAATGACGCATGTTACCTACTGTCTGTCTGGCCATTAAACACATACATATGCTTTAATATTTCTGACACACCAACAACATGCTGTAAGAGACAAACACAGAGTCAAACATATTTATTTGGTGCTGTGAAATATGGCCCGGAGCATCCTTTTAGAGAGAACACACCAGCTCTTTTTGGACAAGCCAGACTCAAATGCATTAGAGCAAATCTAAATGAATCTAATCTTGAATCTACAGTAAGTGATTCAAAAAAGCTTGAAACCGAATCTACAATTAAATTACACTTTCATTCACTCACAACTTATAAAACTTTGTAGACAACAGTTTTCATGACATATTTTAAATATGAAAAAGGATGTTACAATCATGTAGAGCTTTCTATAAAATATTTGTAAAGAGACAAGCTTCCAATTAAAAGACACATGTCAAACAGAACTTTGGACTGATGTTGGTGGACACTATTGTGTCAGATGCACATCAAAAGTTTATAGAAAACAGGTCAAGGTGACTCTTTCTGGTCTTAATTCAAGGTCCATACTCAGCAATCTTTTTCACACTGATGACACTGTGGTGTTGAAGGAAAACAGCAATGACACTTAAGAGCCACACAGCCTCCCAGTTTAATTATTCTACTTGTTTCCTTTTGCCTCGTCTCTGATGCCTCTGTGTTTGAAGTTTGATCCCCACACTCCTCTTTTCTCTTGACAATGTTTGAAGTCATCGAGGAGATTGCAAGAATCTTTATACATTTACGGAGAACATGGAGAGAGATTTCTGCAAAGGCAATTGATTGGACAACTTTTGAAGCGTTTCAATAAACCACACTTAAATCTCTGCATTTCCACCGAGTGTTTTGAAGCTGCTCTTGAGTGACACACATTTTGTTCTTTAAACAGAATCTTCAAACTTTTCTCTTTTTTCTTAAAGAATAGCTGAATACCTACAGTCAAATGAAGATTGCTGCATAAGTACTCATCAACCATAAGAACTGAAAATGGCCTTTGCCATATTAATTAAACAAATTACATTTCATGCTCACATAATGTGGAAGTGGACTGCCAGGTTTGCTGTCTGTAATAGACGGGCTTGAGCAGGACATACAGTTAAAGTTCTACGGTCCACATCTGGACATATATGTCTCACACTTTTAGGATTAGGGGGGGTGGGAACATGAGCTTGAGTTATTATTTTGCATCACATTTTATTCTTCAGGAAGCCACTGTGTTGACACACCATTGCCTGAAGCCCACACTTCTTATTCCTGCAGTATATTATAGATAAGCTAAAATATATACACACAACAAGGTCATTCCACCAACGAGGTACAGTGAAGCCAAAAGTCTGTGAAAGTGATTTGGTTCTTCTTTGTGTTTGAACAACAAGGCGCCGCTCATAAGCCAACCCCAGGCCTCTTGTGGAAACGTAGCTCTGCACGAAAGATTTTAGGTATGCTGGAGAAGACCCAGTGACTGTTCTTTATGCCAGCATCATAGCCTTGAATTTGATACTTGCAGCAACCGGCAGCCAGTGAAGAGAGACAAGGAGTGGTGTGACATGCGCTCTATTTGGCTAATTGAAGACCAGACTTGCTGCTGCATTCTGGATCATTTGCAGAGGCACATACAGGGAAGCCTGAAATGAGAGTGTTATAGTTCTCCAGTCTAGTTATGAAAAGTGACTGAACAAGGAGTTGAGTGACATGTTCTGAGAGGAAGAGTCTTATTTTCCTGATGTTGTAGAGTTTAAATCTACACGTTTGTGCTGTCTTTGAGATGTGGTCTGTGAATGTGAGTCGATGGTTACCCCTAGATTTCTGACCATTTTGGATGACATTAATGTACACTGTAAAATGTAATTACTTGACCTTACTTAAAAAAAGTATGCAAACTCGTTGCCTCAAAAAAATTAAGCAAAGTAATCTTAAGATTAGTGAGTTAGAAAAGCTTGTTTATTTTAAGTGTGCAGTACTATATCAAGTAGTACCACTAACACGTTTTTTTATGTTCATGTAACTTAATATCCATGCTTAGAGTTAATTTCATTTTTTCATTTTGTGTGGATTGCTTGATATAAATTTAACTCCACTTAGAATTACTAAATACCTACAACTTAACACTTTTAGTTCTGCTCACTCATTTTTCATGTTCGCTTAAATTAAAGAAACCAATTTCCTTGAATGGGTCCTTGTTGCAGCTGCCCAGGTTTGGGTCCAACCTGTGGCCTTTTCTCTCCCCCATTTCTTATCTATTTTTGCTGTTACTATCTGATAAAGGCAAACACAAACATATACTTTAAAAGAACACTCACTGGGTGGATTCAGCTCCATTACAACATTTATTCAATGCACATTCAAGTACAAAACAGCAGCTAAACAAAGTTGTGGTTTGATTTAACTGTAGAAAATGACATAGAAAAATATACAAAATAAAACCAAATTTCTGTGAGCTAAAGAATTAGCATGTAACAGTCTCCCAATATTAAACAGGTAAACACCTGATAACTACAGATAAACACTGCTTAGTTTTCACTATATGAATTAAATATATACTGATTCTTATTAAAGCTATAAAAGTTATTCAGCCAAGAGCAGTGAGTGATTTTCTCTCTGTCTTTTGTTCATGACCCAGTTATTGCAAGCCGATATATACATTTGCGATATTTCTATAATTTAGATATATTGTGCAGCCCTAATAGCCACGTTTTATGTCCATAATATAGTTAGCTAGCGTTAGCCGACATTACAACACACATCATTACTAGCTAGCACAAAACACTGGCGCTGACTTACAGAAACAAAATGGTCTGCACAAGTGTAAAATATTTACTCACCAAATGAATCGCTGTTATGCTGAAGATAACCACAAGTGCCGTTGAAGTGATGTTTAGGTCCAGCTCCACCTGGTCAGTTGCGGGCATGATGTGACATGTACCGTCTGCAAAATTACGAATCCCGCCACATCAAGACCCGCCCTACGAAGCAGCTTGATTGGTTGGGGTTAGGCATTTCACCTCGAGTGGTTAAGGTTAGGATAGCCGATTGGTCAGAGGATAGGACCTGTACAAATCAGGTTACGTTGCCTTGTGTAAGCATGGACTGATCTGCGCATGCCCACAGGTCATAAACGTACTTTTTCTAAATGAATCCAGCTCAAGTAGACTGAGCTGGTAAGATTTTTCAACCTCAAAGTACAAGTAACTTACTAAAAGCAAGTGTTAATAGCAGGTTGATAAAAACTGATTAAGGTCAATTTACTATTTTTAATTAAATACCATGTTTGCATTTACGGTGTAGATGAATGTTGTGCTGGATAGCAGGGTTTGCTTGAAAGACGAGGAGCTTGGTCTTCGCTAGGTACATTTGCAGGTGGTGGTCCTTCATCCAGGTCAAGATGTCTGCCAAACAGGCTGAGATTCAAGCAGTCACTGTGGTATCATTGGGCTGGAAAGACAAGTAGATCTCAGTGTCATCGGTACCCCAATAAGTATCTGATGTGACTTGGACACCTCACATCTCCAGACTACATTGGAAGACCTACATGAGAGATAGAACTAGAACCAGCTATGCACAGTTCCTGTGATGCCCAGATTGGAGTGTGTGGACAGGAGGATCTGATGGTTGGACTGTGTCAAAGGCTGCAGATAGGTCCAGTAGAATAATAAAGGATGGTCCTCATGGACATTATTCCTCATCTAAGCCATAAATCAAGCTAATTCTAAAATAACTCCCAATACAAATTAAAAGAGTGGTTTGTTGTGCTCTGTGAGAAAAAAAAAACCATGACAGTTTCAAGAATGAGGAATGTGAAACACATGAGAACAGTGTAGAGAGAGTTAGAACACAGAGAGAGAGAGCTAAAGAAGCCCACGAAAGACTGATAGAGAGGTCTAGTGGTCTACTCTTTATAAGCTGTTATAATAACTTACATTCCTCTCAGTGTAATAACCACAGAGTAATGGACTATAACACTGGACATGGAAGCTACAATATTCTGTGTCTTATTGTGAACTAATTCAGATTCTGAACCAGATGGTTCTAGAGCACAGTAATAAAGTACAATATGGCTTTGACATCTAAGCAAAAGCAACTCTGATGATAACTGTCAATCAGTTTAGCCACTATGCTTTTACATATTCTATTATATCTAACATAAATACATCTCCCAGCTTTATTTAAACGGGTTGGTGATCACAGTCATTGTAATGAATTTTGATTACCTGAACCGTAAAAGTGAAAATGGTCTTCAAGGCAGGTGGTTGAAAAGAAAGGGGGCTTGGTCAAGTCAGTTGAAAAGAAATGTTGTTTCAGAGGCAGAGCAAGTTATTACATTTTGATGATAGATTATCAAGACTTTATTTTTTGGAGCAATGTGCAATAATTAACCATGTGATTATCATTACTGTGCATGTCATCACAATATGCACACATGCTCTTTAAAAAACACTAGTTGTATCAGACCCTCATTAATGTCTTCCATGAGTAGATAAGTGTTAATCTATGTGTGCTTATTTTTCAGAATTTTCTAAATTAGTTTTGATATGTTAAAAGGTTACTGTTAATCTCTGCTTTTTCATCTGTGTTCCATAATGCATCAGTTTTTCATGCTCATCTTCACTGTGTGTGTGTGTGTGTGTGTGTGTGTGTGTGTGTCATTCCTCTGTTTCCGCTCTGGATCTTATGTATAATGTATGTAGGTTCTCATGAATATGCAAATTTGGCAGCATGCTGGGAGAGGTGAGAGGGACTTACCCTGTTCTGTGCTAGCAACCATCTGATGAGATAGAGATAGACAGATAGATAGATAGAGAGAGAGAGAGAGAGAGAGAGAGAGAGAGAATACACACATTCACAGAAGAGCATGTGAAATATGAGGAAAAGCTCAAAAGGGTAGATGGCTGCTCAACAAGATTAAATTAGTGAACTATATGCAGCATACAATACAAACGATTTCTAAAGAAACAGTGAGTTCAAATTTAGATAAAATGTCACGAGGTCTCTTCAAAACAATCAAGAATTGTAAGGCAGAGTTTCTTGACTGGTGGGTCGCAGGTTTGTTCTGATGTTCTAAATAGGCTGAACAACTTTTAAAGGGGAGGAGAAAACATTTCCATATCTTTTGTTATTGAGGCTAGAGGCTTTGCATCTAATCAAATCTGTCACTTGTTAGAAGGTAGCTAAATTAGACACAATCTGGAAAATGCATACAGAGGGATGAGGTTTTTTTTTTTGGAAATCAACGTTATGTCTCAAATGCTGTAGATCAAGCTTAAATGAGTAGTTCACCCAAAAATAAAAATAAAAATAAATATATAAAAATATATATATACTTTTTCATTCATCATTTTCTTTACAGTCTCAGGTGATTAATTATTTGGACATTACATTTCTGAATCCTCTGCACAATTTAAATGTCAAATATGTCATTATGTCAAATTCAAGTGAAAAAAAGTTTACCAATGATCTGTATTAAATCTGTTAGTTGGATGGACATAAAAAAATATGCATTAATCAAGGGCCATTTACACAATAATACACTAAAGCCACAATAACTTTGCAACATGCAGGTATGCTGGATGAATGCACGTTCTTCTAATGTGTTATGCTGACAATAATTTGTTATTTAAAATGTTTAAAATATGTCCAGTCGCAACATAGGAAAAGTAACTCTACTCTCAAAATAGAATGTGTCACTTTTCACAAAGTTAAAATAATTATAACATGGTATGCATAAACTATTTTACTACAGTAATGGATGGGAAAGTTTTGTAAGAAACTTTTATTAAATTCTCAACAAAATGTCTAAAGTTATGAAAATAATATTAGAATATTTACATATTAACACATAACCTGACAGAATCTCGTCTAACAACCAATAAACAGGGTAACGAGTATTTCTGGAGGCACTTTTTACTCAAACTGTGTCCGATGGGAGATTAAAGACACTTCTTACTTCACAACAAATAAATGATAAAAAGGTTCCTTGAACTTTGGAAAGACACTACATATATTATATAAAGTAAAACCTGTTTTTATAACCAGTGCTGGTCCTAACCCGTTTTACCAAAGCATTCATTTCTGGTGATTTTAGAAGCATCATATGAACATTTTCTTTAGTAGCCTACATATATAGTGTAGCATTAATGAAAGTATGCACTAAAAACATATTGACAAATTTTCACATTGCACAAGATGAAGTTTATCAAAGTTACCTTTCTCAAAAGCCTGCTGTGGCAGTATCATGGAACAGTAATGGTACAATATGGTAAAACCTTGGTATTTGTATAATATTTAATGGTAGGCTTCTCCAAGGAACATGTCTAATAAACATGGTATTGGCTTGGTCATTTTTGCTACTTTTAAGTGCTTTCATGTAATGTTTCATGACAAAGTCTTCACCTGCAATAAACAACACTTCAAAGGTTTCAGCCCTCCCGTTAGACAACTTAATTAAGAAGAGACTCTAAAGAGGGATTATTTCACGCATCGGGCATTGCTCCGATGCACAAGCCTCGTGAGTCTATGGCCGTGTTCACAAAATCACTGTTTTCGCCAAACACAGACATAACAAAAACAGTAAGAGTAGTATGGTAGTAAGGCATTTAGTACACTGTCTATATGTTCGATGGAGTGCGCCACAACACATTATCGAAACAAACAAGGCGCTGTTTGACACAGATTGAACACATGCTAAAATTAGCTCGGTAGATCAGTGCCCCCAAAGCGATTCTGCCCTAGGCAGTTGCCTATGCCACCTAATGGGTTGACCTGCCCTGTTTATAACATTACATAGTACTAGTGTCATTGGAGTTGCCACGGCAACCAGCCGGACCCAACTCAAACTGGAGAAGACGGCAGCAGACATCTCCATCTCTGCTCAGTTATAGCTTGCACAAAAGTTCAACAACCACATCAGAATGTTTAATTACTCACCTTCTAGTTGAAGTAGTTTTGTTAAAGAGGCCCTATTATGCTTTTTGGGATTTTACCTTTTCTTTAGTGTGTAATATTGCTGTTTGTGCATGTAAAAGGTCTGCAAATTTACAAAGTCCACACAAAAGGGAGTTATTCTCTCCCACAGAAAACACTGTTCAAGAACTACAGTGTATGTAACGAACTGAAACGGGAGAGGATCTATGTGCAGCTTTTATTGTAGCCAAGAACAAGAACAACAAAATCCACGAGGAATGTAAGGCTAAACAAAAACATGAAATAACTGACAAATGGACAGGAGGGAAACAAGGGCTTAAATACACAAGGGGAAACAAGGAACACCTGGGAAAACAATCAGGGAAATGGAACCAATGAGGGGAATACCAATCAAAAAACAGAACTACAAAGGACTACAAAAACCAAACTGGAAACAGGAACTAAACAGGAAACTTCAACATAAAAGCACAAAACAAAAGACAACAGAGAACATGACAACTACAAAGGACTACCAAAACCAAACAGGAAACAGGAACTAAATAGGAAACTTCAACATAAAAGCACAAAAACAAAAGACAACAGAGAACATGACAAACTACAAGAAACAGGCTTTTTGTAGTCCAGCCATTTCTTCCGTAAAATATCTACATCACTCTGTAAGACATTTGAATAATGTCCGCCTACGGGCTACTTTGGCCCACCCTCAAACAAACAGATTTGTAGCTGAGGCCAGTATGAGCTGGGTTAGTGTTGTCACCATGTCGAGATGATGTTTTCTTCACTGCAAAAAGAAAAACCTCTTTGTTTGGACTTCTAAAGGCAGACGAATTGAAGAATCAGTGGTTAAAATGTATTTGAATGAATTAGCAGTACAACCATAACCAAAGACTGATTTATTATTTATTTATTAATTTAGACGGTTAATCCTGAAAGATGGTGCAGTTCCCACTTTGTTGGGACAATCTGGCACTTCAGGATCCCAATCTTTAAGTTTGTTTGATTATTTGTGGATGTATCTGCTACCGACAGTTCAAATGCAGAGTTTTGTGTTGTAGCTACGGTGTACAACAGTGCACAGCTGTAGGCCTCTGCTAACCTGATAGCTAATGTTATTGTGTTGAAATAGTTTTGCTAATCAGCTGCAGGCCCACTTTTACATACAATTGTGTTGAATTATGCAGACTGTTTGTCATTCTTACTATCATGAATAGTGATCAAGTGGGGAGAAGGAGTCATTTTACGTCCGCAATCCACGGTAGTGCTCAGCTAACTTGCTATGTAATGTTATTGTTTTGGTTAGGGTTTACTATTCAGCTGTGGACCTGCTTTTTCCTAAAAAAACAGTTCGGCTACATCCATTCCAGCAAAAGATGACTAACTTAGATGCACTATGTATCATTTACTTGAAGTTTTGTTAGGTTCGCAATAATCAACAGTGCACTTGTAAGAAAGCTACAAAATTAAAACTTACCATTGTGAAACATCCTGCTGAAGTCGTGCTTGTGAAGGTAGTTCTGGTCGATCAGCTTGTTCTTCCTAACTTTCATTATTTTATTCATTATCGGATTCTGGCTCGAACTGGAATGGCAAAAACTGATGCCAATGTTACCATAGTTACAATAGTGTTTACAGCTGCTTAGCAAGACTTGGGAGCTGAAACTCAGTTATGGTAAGGGTCGTTACATTTCCGACACATGCTCTAAGCGGCTGGCCAATCAGACCAGACTGGGCTTTTCGGAAAAGGGGGCTTTAAAGAGACATGATGTAGATCAGTGCATTTGAGCAAGAGGATAAAAATAGGTTTGGCATAAATGTACAGTATGAGAAAAATAATGTGTTTTAGAACATGTAAACCTATTCTAGTATACCCCCAAAATAAAATCATGAATCTGTAAATTAGCATAATATGGGCTCTTTAATATTTTGCAGCTTTAATCATATGAAATGTCCACTAGTATTATGCCAAATGTTTATATTGGGCCCATATATAGGCTTATAATGTAATATAAATGTGTAGATATTTTAATTTTTACTTGTTTTTGCTGTTATAATTTAAAATGATTATTTATTGAAAACGTTTATGCAGATATTATGCAGATTATATTGTAATTTTCTGTAAGATTATAAATCATTAACAATTTTATATATCTTTATTACAAGAACACACGTATTTTAAGGCATTTGTGTCAAGCTTGTCTAAGTACTGTTTGCAAGTTAATATCAGTTTATTGAAGTTATGTGGCCAGTAGTTCTTCCTTTCTTCAACCGTTAATTGTTAAATTTAGATATTATTTATTTTCTGTCAAAATAAATTGAATTAATTTTGAGTCTGCATTCGTCATTTACATTACATGCACAGCTGTTTAAATATCCTTTAAATTATTGTTGGGCAAGTGAGGACATAAATTAAGTTAGACTACTGCATGTCCTCCCATAAAATAATCATTAAAAGCAAAAATTACCAACTGGTTACCAACACACAACTATTGATCCATGACGTTGGCACAACTGGCACAGCCACAAAGTTACGTTGTTGCTACAAATCCATGAATTTCTCTCTTCTGGTTGCCACAACGTATTCAGTTACATTGCCACGACAAAAGTTTGTTCATCATATTACGTTATGGTTTCGTAATGTCACAGAGTTTGGCTAGCAAGGTTGCAGTGTGCTGACCACAATGTGTTTTGTGTAGTTTATTATTGGCTGCTGAAAGCATGAAAACAACAAAATTCAGTTTTGCTACTTTGTTGGGTGTCTCATATAAAATCTGGGTCCTAAAGCAAAAAAAAGTAAAAAAAATGTTGTTAGGTCTATTCCAGGGGTCGGCAACCTTTTGACCTTTCGTTCCATAGATCATCTTGAGTGCTTCAGTGGAAGTAATGGAATCTGACCTAACACAGGAGACACTGTTGCTTGTGTGTCAGTGATTACCCCTCAATGAGCTGAGGGCACGCATGCCATAGGTTGCAGAACTCTGGTCTCTTCCAACATTAATTCATTATTCCAAATGAATAAATGTAAAAGTAATTCCGGTGTTAACCAGTTGGCAAAATGAAAATATATAAAGTGGGTTGCATGAAGCCACTCCTGAGCCAGTGCAAGCCAGGACTATCAGCTGGGGCCAACAGCCTCAGATCTTGAGACCAAAGTCGATCTGCATTCCCACCATCAGGCCAATAGCCCCACAGTGTTGCCCTAAAATCCACTTTTAATACACATGTTCATGAAATGAACATGGTTGAGACTGAACCTGCAGTTTATTTGTTAATTTTGGTCTTTGATTGGTGGAAAGTGAGACCTGACTTTAATATTGACCCAGCCTCAATCCTTAGTTGGCCTTCTTTGGCCCAAGGGTAGTCTGCGAGTCAAAGCGTTTGGCTGTTGGCACCGAAGAAGCCCTAAGGAGGCAAGATGAAGCCACAGAAGTGACAGTGGGAACACATTTGGCCCTAGCACACCTCATTTGGCCCAACAGTGGAAACATGGCTAATGTGACAAATCAACCAAACAATAAAAAAGAAAAAAGAAATTAATTTGCATTTCCCATAATACTAACCTGGATTTTAATTTGGGATTGGTCAAGGTTCGTTTCTCAACAATGAGTAAAAGTTAGGCTATATGTTTTCATACAACCCCACTCACAAGATATCTTATATCTCGGTCTGGTGAATTATTGGTATGATGCAAGATATTTCATTTATATATTCCTAATAATTTATCTGGGCTTTTCTGTGTCACAGTTCATGCAGGGAAGAGATGAGAGAGTGGTGATCACAATGCAGAACATTAATAATCAACAACAGAAGAGGAACACCGATAACACAAACTAAACAGCAGCATGTTGATAAATAACACACTACATACAATCAAGAACCAACAGGAAAGCAAAAACAAGAGGGCATATATACACACTTGTGATAACAAGGAGATGAGAAACACCTGGGATACAATTAGGGTAAAGAACAGGAAAACAGACATAAGAGGAAGACACAAAACTTCAAACTAAAAGTCCTTGAGGAAAACATAAGAATAATATTACATTCTGAAAAAGTTAGAATAGCTATTAAATATTATGTAAAGAGAGAGAATGCAGTTGCATACATCCGTGAAACTAAAATTCATTTTTAAGCACAAAACAGAGCACTCAATACAAAAAAACAACAACAAAAAGCTAATAACTAAGATCTCAGAATTTTCCCACCTCCTATTGAATGACTGGAATGCTGCTTGAAGATGGACACCTGACAGGGTAGCGTTATTAACCACAATTCACCACCATCATTTCCAAGATGGTGGTGAACAATGAACATAATATGGAGTTATTTTCACTGCATTTGGAAGTTTTTTTCACTGCACGAAATGTGTATCCAATATAAAATAAATATACGCTTTCATCTATTTTGATCATAGAATAGCATTTGCCATGTGTACATGTGACCATTACTTGTGACTGAAATGCATTGAGGTTGGAAGTGGCAAATTTAAACTTGTCTGGAATGTACCATAAGAACAAAAAGAAACTAAACGGGTGACTTGATCCTGGCACTAAAACTAAGAAAAAAAACTAAATTACAGTTAAATACTAATTGGTATACAACATGATATTAGTATTTGTCATCACAGTTTGTAACGGGTAGAATTTGGTACTGCCCCTGTAAGAGCAGCGCACTCTTTACTGTTTACTTTTCCATTGGGTGGTCAGTCTACGTTACATAGTGATCGCAAGCTGTGCAAATCGCATGTCTGTAGGGCACAGGAATTTTTCAAATTGCTGTTGCTCTTTTTTAGTTATTTTGTTAAGTAATGCTGTTAACAGTGGAGTGTTTGCTAATTGCAATTTCATGTGAGACTGATGGTGATCTGCAAATAAATGTCCCCTGTGGAATGCCAGCCACATTGTGAGTCTCTGTCTAACTCAGCTGCAACTAATTTGGTGAGATATCCCCATTAAAAATTGTGTTACATGTTCTGCAGTTTTCATGTTTCAACTAAACATTTCAAGTCTTTAAAGGTGCATAAAATTAAAAAAGGTCTTTCCACAACATCTCTATCTTTGTTTCTTAATATGTGTGTGTGTGTGTGTGTGTGCTGTGTAGTCTGTTCCATTGCAAAACACTGGAGATACTGAGATTGGAGAAATATAGTGAGATGAGGGTCAAAATAAGAGTGCAGGGAGAAGAGACAGAGAGAACAAGATGAACAAGAGGTAAACAAGACATATACTTGAACAAGCCTTTAGGCAAACGTATATGAGAGTCAGACTTTTGTCTGTGTCTAAAGGTTGTTTGTGACCAGCAGGCACTGCGAGTGACCTGATACATCACTGACACACTACAGCACAGTGCGAGAGGGATATCAAGCTTTGACCTTCAAAGTCTGGAGTGATCACTGACCTCAGGCAGACCAAAGTCATTATAAAACATACACATTTCTTTTCACAATTTTTTACAATATTGATATTACTAAATATGATCATATTTCATCTTAAAGTATGAGCATTCAACAACTACATACAAATACAGTTATTTTATAATGGTTATACTGTTCATCTGTATTGACACCTCTATAATAAAGGGTACGACATTTACTGTTATTACATTTATATTGTTTGATGGTTTGCAAGACTGAAATTGCAGTGACTAATTTCATTTTTCCTCACTGATCTAATGCTAATTTATTCAGAAAAATAAATTCACTAATAACCAAATTAAATTATACTCCTTGAAACCCCAGAGCTGCTTCTTCCCCAGCTCTCCAAAACATATATATTTTTTTACTAATAATTCAACAAATTAATGTTAAAGGAGTCATGTCATGAGGAATAACATTTTCCATAATATTTGACATATAAGAGGTCTTTCTATTTTCTTTTATTTATTTATTATGTTTTTTTCTCCCCTTTTTTCTCCCCAATTTGGAATGCCTAATTCTCAATGCACTCTAAGTCCTCGTGGTGGCGTAGTGACTCGTTGAGTGCGTTACCATAGAGACTTTGCATGTGTGGAGGCCCATGCTATTCTCCACGGCATCAACGCACAACTCACCATGCACCCCACTGTGAGCAAGAACCACATTATAGCGACCACTAGTAGGTTACCCCATGTGACTCTACCCTCCCTTGTAACCGAGCCAATTTGGTTGCTTAGGAGAAATTGCTGGAGTGACTCAGCATGCCCTGGATTTGAACTCGCAACTCCAGGGGTAGTAGTCAGAGTCTTTACTCTGTGAGATACCAGGCCCCCCTAAGAGGTCTTTCTAAAATTAAACATAATGTAAATTTCAGAACTCAAAACTTAATCCCCAATGCAATAAAAGCATTTATTGAAACCAAGCTACAAAAATGAATCATTCTCTACTTCTGTGACTATCCCACTTCACTAGGTGTACATTAATTCATGACCCCCTCTACAGCGGAAAAAACTTAAATCAACGTAAAATCATCCCACTACTGGCCCCGCCAACTGGTGCTTCTGTTTGTAAACTGAGAGACAAGGACATACAAGGCCTACTGTGGCCTAAGTATTCCTGAACACCAAAGGGGACCCATCTGGACTATTTTAAATAATTGTTTTATATAAACATGCACAGACAGACATCTTTGAAGCTTGATACATATCTCAGGCCGCTTTTGAAAGATGCGGTGTCAAATTACAACTCTAAATAAGAGAAGCTATTCTACTAGCCCATCTGCACTATTTTTAATTGTTGGTGTATGAAAACATGTGCTGGATGGACGTCTTTGACCGTTTAGATGTGTTTCCGTCTATGTGCATTTCAGTGCAGGATGATTCTGGAAAATAAATGAGGATGTGTCTTCAGCATGGATTACATGTTTTTATAGTTTGTATCAATGTTGATTGCTTGTGAACCAGTCATAAAATGATTCAAGCTTTGCGAAGGAAATGTTATTGAAGGATGGAGCAATTAAAAACACAGTTGTAACACGTTGCATCACTCTAGTGTAGGACTCTAACTTTACTGATCAGGTTGAATGGGCACAGTAGCATTACAATATAGTTAACGTCTAAGTTCGTAAGGAGGATTTGAGACAGCAATTTTACTACAGCTTGTGAAATAATTTTTTTTTACTGTATTGGTACCAGTTAAAAATTTGTAAACATACAATCCATAAAACTAAAAAATAATACAATCAGGCCTGTTTAGTATGATAAATTAAATAAATGGTTCCCGAAACACAGTTCAGAAAGTCTTTTCCTTGTGTTGTTACATGTTTTTTTTTTTTTATAAAGTCTGATCCTTCCAGCAAAGAAATATTGAAGTAAAAAAAAAAATAGAAGCAGAGGTAGTCACGTGACAGAAGAAAGATTTACTACCCGGGTAGTTTTAAACTCAATTTCACTCAAAGTATTCGAAATGTATGGTATGTGATATTCTCTTATCTGTTTGATGACAGATTAAGGATACTGAGCTCGCTCCAGAGAAAGATGTGTTGTGACATCAACTAAGCACTGTTGGCTCACTGTTCACTCGTCCACGATCAACTCAAGGAGTACACATCAACAGGAAACAAGAAGAAGAAGAAGAAGATGGAAAAAAAACAACAACTGGAGTTCCTCGAAATAAACATATGAAAACATGTTTCTTCCCCCGGATTTCACTAGAAAAGAACTTAAAACTTTTTTCCCTCACACTCTATTACTCTCTTTTAAAATATTTACACTCTGAATCGTCTTTTTCTTTCTCCGCTCTTTCTCATGGTTTTTTTCTATTATTTCACTTGTCACGGAGAAAACACTGTTAACTACCTAAATTTAAAGGGGTTACACAGTTGTTGCATGGTGATTTTACACAAGTGTAACAGTTAAATCGGCCTTGTTGTTTTAGAAGCAAGCTTTCCAGTAGCTGGTCAAACTAAATAAAGTGAAGCTTTCAAGCAGACTATAGAGTTAACATACCATCCTCCAGCCGTGGCTGAGTCCAGGGCATTCTCCCTCCCATTGCTCGCCGGTCTAGATAGCGTCCGTTTGGTCAAACCACATCCACTTTTCCTTGATGGTTCTGTAGTCACTTTTAATTTTTGGTTTTTACTTTTCCTTACACTGTTGGTAGTTCCGGTTGTAGCGAGAGGAACTTCTGCACCTTGTTTATTGACTACAGCGTGGTTTTGCACACAGCCATTTCTTTTTACAATTCAATGTCGCGTGAACAAATGATACTGATGCTGTTGCTAACTTTAAAACTAGCGAGTTGATGTCCCGTGTCACAAATCCACTGACGCTGGTGACGATTCTCTCTGACCAATCAGTGATCTGCAGGGTTTTGACGTCACATTTAGTATCGGCTCGACTGAGGTGATACTAAAAAAAGTACCATGTACTATTCACAGTGGAAAACCCCCAAAAAGCGAGCAAGTCAAGTCAATTTTATTTCTATAAGGCTTTTGACAGCACACATCGTTTCAAATCATGAAGATCATGCATGAACAGACGATAAAACTGTAATTTCTATAATGAATGAGTCATCATTGTGTAATTAGATAAAATACAATTGTGAATCATGTTTAAAAATAAGTAATTAAATAATAATTGTATTTAGACCCCCAGTGAGCAGCTGAAGGTGACTGTGGCAAGGAACACAAAACTCCATAAGATGTTGATTAATAGAGAAAAATAACCTTGGGAGAAACCAGACTCACTGTGGGGACCAGTTCCCCTCTGACTAACATCATGAATATAATGTAAATATTACTTATGTATAGTTAAAGTCATGGTTTAAAATTATTAAACTAAGTAAGTGTTAAGGGTCAGTGTTTAAACATTGATTGTGTTTGAACTGTAAGATTAATGACTAATGTCTTTGAAGTTCATCCTGGATTATCTGCAGAAGTTCACATAGATGCAATTGTCCTTGTTAATTCGTTGATGAAGGATTTTGTTGGCAATTGTTAGTCTATGTATTCCATTTCAAGATCAATGTCCATCAATAGACTGAGGTGATGCAGGCAGAGATGAGTGAGGTGCATCGCAGTTCAACAGGCAGGTAATTTTGGTGAGGTTCGGTGAGGTCCATCCTAAATCCAAGGTTCAGACAATGGCATATGAAGTATCCCATGACTTATGAGCAGAGTCAAGTCGAGTTGAGCTGTACCGTGCAGTTTAAAAGCCCCATTAGTAAACAGTTCTATTCGTGAATTTTTCAAATGTTATGACTGTTTCATTATTTATGGTGCTGACATCATGTTTAAACCAGATGCGTCCGTTGATGCGATGCAACAGCATAAGCTGTCTACACCGGGCAAATCGACACAAAATTTCTAAACCGTTTTTTTGTGTTGTTGGTAGTAGTAGCAGCAGCGCAAAATGGAACAGGAATTTTTTTTTACTGTTGGTGCAATGCAACACCCCACAAAAAACACTTCCATGGTAGACAGCATCATTGATTATAATGGGTTCTATTGCTTTTGACTATCACGTCTGGTGTAGACATGTTAACAGTTGCGCTTGAAATGAACATTTTAATATATTCAAATGCAATGTGTTGGATGTACGTTATGTGTAACCTCTGAAATGTTGTTTCATAATGTTGTAGTGCTTGTTCATTCTCTTCAGACTGAGTTTCAAAAATGTCTGAATTTGAGGGGCTACACGATGTTAGCTAAGGAGGTGCTCATGCCAAAGCCAAGCATTTCAGACAGAGGGCCAGAGACAGGGAGGAAAATTATCATATATTACTAATAATATTTTTTAATGCAAAAAAACGGTATTAGCATTTTCAGTGGACCTCAGGGAAGATTATATTGAAGAGTATTTCATGACCCCTTTAAAATAATAAAGTTTAATTTCAACAGTTTTGGGGTTAGATTTATATCTGTGATCTTAATAAACTTAAAATATCTCATTACAAAATTGCATAATATCTTTGGAGCAACAAAATACAACTGTATTTTTGTACTATGTCAGCACATGGTCTAAAATGTTTTTTTTTTTTATATCTGATACACATATCTTGTACATAGAAAATTATTATTTATATTGTATGTACGATATTGTATGTAAGAATGCCAACATTAAACAAGCCTTTAGGTTTAGGTTATGAGGTTATGATAAAGTTATGATAACTTTCATGAAACAAATCATGTCACATAATGTGCAGAGATAAGAACAATGTTGTAATGGTATCAAATGGCAGCATGATTCCCACCAATGGGCACAATTTTCTGCAGGTTAAATTTGCCTCCGAGCCATACATCCAACTTTCAGCTCTACAACCATCAATTATTCACTCTCTCCAATAACAGACTGATATAGATGAGGAGTGGGAGGGTGGAAAAGAAAGAAAAAGAGGCGGTTGGTATGAGATGGGTAAGGCTAATTTTAAAATGATCTACCTATCCTGAAACACAGTGTCTCAATTCGAATTTCAAACAACCATCAGCTCTCAACTCATATCTGTGCAGGGAAACAGGATCTAGAGAAAGGCAGCTCTTATTTTAAAAGCTTTACATTTCTTCACTCAGTCGAGATCAGTCAACATGAATACACTGGAGTGCAGAGTTGCTGAGCTGGTGCAAACATGCATGTATGCAGGGGCGTAGCAGTCATTTTAAAAGTGTGTGTGTGTGTGTGTGGTGTGTATAATATACAGTGCAGTATAAATCTAGTCATATACAAGTATGATATAAGTTTTATATTATTATATACATATTATTTACTTTAGAATTTTAAAGATTCAAGCATGGCTTAACAATTGCAAAATTTCACAAAATTACCTGCAAAAAAAAAAAAAGGCATCTTGTGGAGCACTTGCTTCTGTTTCAAACATGACAATAAAAGACTGAGCACAAGCTGGTCCTGAATAAATTATTTAATCAATTACAATAATGATAATTGTGCATATGCAAAATTTTATATTTTACCCTGTGCTTGTTCATTGTGGGATTAAATGTATCCAAGTGGCTTGAGTGTTTTGACTACGCTCACCAAAATTCATTCTGATCCATTTAATGATTCAGTGACCATTTCTGGTGATGCCAAAAGGTGGTGACAAATGAGTGTCTAGTGTGAAATGAGTTAGCCACTGAATCAACAATCAAAATTAATTTTTAATCCTTTAAAATCTGACCTGCAAAGAGATTTTAAGCATTAGAAGAAAAATCTGTCATTATAAAAAGCAAATCTATCATTTCCCTACAGATTGTCTTATAATAATTATGTGTTTCAATAATGCCTGTATATTTTCATGTATAAAACAGCATCTACATATCTATTCACTTCAGTAAACTGCTGTTCTAAGAACACAGCAGATATATCTTTTTACCTGTAGTTTGTCGCCTGCACACCAACAAAAAAACAGGAGCTGATATTAAAGATTACTTTACAGGGGGCCTGTGTAGCTCAGCGTGTATTGATGCCACCACTACCACCACTGGAGTCATAACTTCAAATGTGTCTCCAGCCAGGTCTCTAAGCAACCAAATTGCTAGGGAGGGTAGAGTCACATGGGGTAACCTCCTTTTTTTTATTAGTCTACAAAGGTAACTAAATCTACTCAAACCGTAGAGATTTTTTTCTCGACCGCTACCCGCATTTGTTTTCCACATGGAGCAAAAGCCATATAAATTGACACAGGGACGTCGTTAGGCCTATTTTAGGGGGCTAAAGCTACCCCAAAATGTTCCCAAGCCCCCCTAAATGATAATATGAACAACAATAACAATTCGATTGATCAATAACCGTATCCTCGTTCATATTTAGAATTAGACGCAAAAAAAAAAAAATAGCCGAAAAGTCGGAAGTTGGACAGAAGTACAAAGAGTCGTTGTGCTATCAAGATGATGCACCGCGCCGTCTCGTTGCGTTGGTGTGAACTGTGGCAGCTTTCAGAGCGCTGCAAGTAACTGGAGGACTCATCTCGTCTCGTCGTTACTCTAGTTTGGTCTGAAGTTGAACACGCTATGCACCCTCCCGCCCACACACACCAATACACACGCTAATGGTGAAAGGAATATTGGTAAGTGTCGTGATACAGAGTGAAATTGTAAGTTGTTTTGAATTACCTGCTTACCTTTAGCTACGTTTTCTTGAGGTAAAGGAAAGGGATATTTTGGTTTGCTATGGAAAACTGTAGTCTAGCTAGAGTGAACAAGCAAAATATAAGAAATGGTTAACTTAGCAAGCTAATGACAACTCTTTATTCTTTGCCAATAATATAACCTATCTCTATAATAGGCATATAAAACAATATCAATACCCATAGAATGTTGTTGTCACTGAAAACTAAATGTCATAGGGTCCCTGTTAATGCTATTACCGTTGTATCCTTCAATTCATTGAGCAGATAAGATGGATATTCGAAGATATTTTAGCAGAGAGAAAGAGAAGCAGCCGCAGGAGATTGGCAGGCCAGTTGATTCTGAGGGAGCCGGTGTGATTGAGGTCAGAAATGGTCTATAGGTCTAAGGATTGTTTTGTTTTCTTCTAACAATAAGCATTTGTTGGCAGGTCTAGGCACTGTGCATAGCCTAAACTAAATTATTTCATTATATTTATTATATATGCTAGCTATACCAATTTAACTTTCTGCATTCATTGGCTGTGATAAATTTAATAAATACGTACATGTTACCTAAATGTAGGCTAAAGATGAGCAAATGCCCACAGATACACATGTGAAACTAAAATGAAAGCAACCCTTAAAAACAGAAGGCATTTTTTGATGCTTCCAGCAATCAAAAACAATAAACAAAAAGTAACTGTTGACTGTTGTTTTGAAAATGATTTCATTCTTAATTTTCCTTTATTTGAATACTGCCTTTTTGTTGTTGATTTATATCATACATTGTATACATCATTTGACAGAATAAATCATCTTTAATTGAGAAACGCTCAAACCTGTGTTGTCAAATTTCACTATGAATTTAAAATTCTGGTTCTTGGGTTAAACTGTATGTAATTCAAACTACACAGCGAAATTACACTCTGATTGAACCAATCCACAGCGCAGTTACAGTAATTAGAGTAATTAAATATCATTCTGTGGACAACTTATCTTATATAGAGAGGAATTAGATATAGTATGCTATTACTTTATCATACATGAGCAGACAGATAGCATTTAAGTAATTGCTTATAGAATAACTCATCAGGAGCAAAGTCTGGCCTAAGTAAATTCCCCCATGCAGCTTTGATGTGTCTAAAAGCAACATTACAGTAACTTTTCTTTAACAGAGTAGAAATGGAAGAAGATGATATGTCTGTCACATTTTACTTGTTAACATCTTGGTTTCTTGACTGGTTGTTGACATAAGTGTAGCTATAGATGTGAGTGCAAAGATTTTGCAAACGCAAGTTACAAATACCCTGGGGGCTAAGCCCCCCTGTCTTCCAATCCTAGTGACGTCCCTGAATTGACAAGTGTACACAACTGTGCAGAATGCTTGTACATGCTCATTGCCAACCTTGATACAAATAACTCATTTTCTAATAAAGAACGTTGTCATACTCTTAATGATTTTTGTTTATTTTTACTAAATAATTGCTAAAAATATATAATTTTTTTTTAAAGAATGTTGTTTCTTGAGTAGCAACAGTAATGTTTACAACAGCAAAGTCACTATATAAACTCAATATCTCACCGGAAACAAATCTAAAATGTTAATAAAATAATTGTATCCAATGGCTGTGAAGAAAGCAGGGAAGGCTGTCATCAAAGGGCTGTGTTTAATGTGAATGCATTAATAATGCCTCTAATTTGAAGAAACATATGGAGGTAAATTTCATATTTCTGCTTACTAGATTCTGTATGTCTATAATGTAATCTGTAATTTAACTATCTATCACTGAGATTATTGGGCTGCTGTGAGAGATTAATGCAATGTTATCAAATCAAGTGCAGGTGGTCCACCGTCTTTGCTGTCAAATAGGGGTGTAACGGTATGATAACCGTCACAAAAATTACAACGGTAATACGGTTTCACGTTATTTAGATGCATTCATAATATTATAAGCAGTTCAATATTTGGTTATAAAATAGCTATTTCTGATAAAACACAGATCAATATTTCAGTTATAACCAATTCTTGAACTTTATTTTGGATTTCTTCAACATTAATCCTTGAACTTTTGATCTTGAACATCAGGACACAAGGTAAAAAAAGAAAAAGAAATATGTACAGTAGTCAGATGATTATAACTAAAATACTTTGTTATTGTTATTTTATTATTTATTAAATTGAATTGTAATAATTTGTAATGATTATTGCCCAGGTTAACACTTCAAATATGCGTTTGCATGCATTCAGTAATTTGTTGCACGTGTGATTAAGTTCAATTCTACAACACATACTGCCATGCATTTTGTAAATCCTATGTAGTACAATGTTTTACAAATAAAACTTGTATTAATTATTATCAAACACATTGGCCTGCTGTTGCGCCGCATTTAGGCAAAAGAACAGTTGGCACATCGTAATTTTGAACGAGGTTTTAAATCCATTTGCTGCATTTGTGAATGTGACAGAAAGTATAAACATAACTTTAGCCTACTAGTCATTACAAATCATGGAACACTACATTAAATGTTGTGTTTTATGAAACGGGCTATAATTTATTATTCTTTGTAATGTATTTCCACATACATTCATCTCCGCAAATTCAGTGGGATTGTGCTCACGGAGATTGTGTTTATGGTACACTTCTCCGCCTGAGCCGATCATTTTTGCAGCAAACTTTACAGACTGGGTAGCCATCAACATTGATGGTGCTTCGTGGGTCTTTTACATAGCCAAGTATTCCCAGACAGCAGAAATAAGGTTCGGGCTCGCCCGGACATGTCTGTGTTGTGCTCGTGCTGGACTTCTGATGTGCTCGCGACACCTGCATGTCACCTTTAAAATTGAGTAACGGACATTAACATGAGGAAGGCGCAATTTAAAGATTTATTTGATCTAGCCAAGTTTATATGATGATGCGTAAATGTCGCAGATTCTGTCTTATTTAAACTGTTCTGAAAAAAATCTGTCTTTATCTTCATGCAATACTGTCAATGAGAATATGTCAACTGTATAATAACCATCCATTTTAAAACCGAGGAACATTGAGAAACCTTGAAATAGTTATATCCCTACTGCCTACATGGCAGGAAAATTGCAATGTTTATTTTTTTAATTAGATAGATGGTGAGGCATTTTGACCCTCTAGTGTCTAGTCAGTACACGCTTTACATTAGCTGCACAATACACGTCGTGTGTGCTCCGCACATCTGATTGGCCAGGTGTTTCGACCGCACCATTTACACAATAACAGCGGGGGGATGGGGATCAGAATCAGATGACAAGTTGAAATGTGTTTTAATGATAACAATTAATGTATTTATCATCTAAATACATATACGCACTATTTTCGGTGATATAAGTCAGTAAGTAAATTGTTGTACTTGAACCCATTAAGGGTCAACCATAGACCTTTGCATCTGTACCCTTTGACTCCCCTGACGGCAGGCCAGGCTGTAACTGTACTTTTACAGATTTATTTTCCCACTGTCTGTGTTCGCTGCTTCCCTGTCCTGAATTTATTTTTATTTATCAACGTGATTGGCAAGGGAGAGTCTCGTGACTCCCGTCAAATCAAATCACACAAATCAAACTTGAACGGTAGCTGCAGATCTGGCCCCATCTGTTATGGATGCTTCAAACATAATTCAACACCAGAACATCAAAGCTGCACCTAAACAGTGAAAAAGGTCATTGCTTAATCGTGTCATGTGAGTTTAACTTGCTCAAGGCACATATCAGCATTAATCCTGCCTCTAATTTGAAGAACCATATGGAGGTAAATTTAATATTTCTGCTTACTAGATTTTGTATGTCTATAATGTAACCTGTAATTTAAATATCTATCACTGAGATTATTGGGCTGCTGTGAGAGATTAATGCAATGTTATCAATAGGGCTGGGCAATAAAATGATCTAGATGTTTACCGGAAAAAAAGAGAGATAGAAGAGTGAAAAACGTTTGAGTAGTTTTCTATATTTAGTCTATGATCTACATCTAGAACAGGGGTGTTCATTACATCAATCACAATAGCAAGAGTACCACTGGTTGGTTGATCTAGATGAAATCTAAAAGATTGACTTTTTATTTCCTGACATCTGTAACTGTGCACTGTTTGATTGACAGGCGGTTAATGTTAGAGCACTATTGCCTAAATGATCAAATAATTTATAATTATGCTTAGCCTTCGTATAGATCAAAGTGTATAGATTTGTACAGCAATATTTCCGGCAGAACATTCTCCCATCATTTACTCACCCTTATGCCATCCCAGATTTGAATACATTCTTCAGAATATAAATTAAGATTTTTAGAAGACAATTTCAACTCTGTAGGCCCATTCAGTGTAAGTGAATGGTGACCAGAACTTTAAAGCTCCAAAAAGCACATAAAAGCAGCAGAAAAGTAATACATACAACTCCAGTGGTTTAATCCATGACTTCAGAATTTATATAACATGTGTGGGTGAGAAACAGATAAATATTTAAGTCATTTTTAGCTATAAATTCTTCTCTCTGCCCGGTAGATGGCAATAGTTCACTTTAAGTGAAAGTTAAAGTGGAGATTGACTGAGCAGGGAGGAAAATTAATAGTAAAAAGGAATTAAATATTGATCTGTTTCTCACCACATCTATCATCTCACTTCTGAAGACATGGATTAAACCACTGGAGGCACATGGATTAGACTACTTTTATGCTGATTTATGTGATTTGAGGAGTTTCAATATTTTAGCACCAAAAGAGCTGAGATACTCTCCTAAAAATTTAGGAGAAATTTAATTTGTGTTCTGCGGAAGAAAGAAAGTCATACACATTCAGGATGGCATGAGGGTGAGTACACGATGAGAGAATTTTAATTTTTAAGCGTGATGCAGCCCCTGTACCAAACAACTTTTCCCATTCCAGCTCTACCTCCTCTATTGTGCAGGACATAACGTGCCAAGTGATCCTGCTTATTTAGCATTTTTTTTTTTTGCATTCCTTGCATTGTATTGAACATGTTTAATGCACAACAATAATGCTCAGTCGGCATTAAAGAAATTTAGACCCTAAACATAAACTGATTTTAATGTAATTGTTTCATACATTACGATTTAAAATGGTGATCAGAGTATTGAAAATAACTTTTTAATGATTTGTATTTGGAATCAATGATTTGATTTGGATGTGTGCTTTGGATCATTGTCATGCTGAAAGATCTCTTAATTTTCAGCTTTCTAGCAGACATCAGAAGGTTCTGTGCCAAAATTTACTGGTACTTGGAACTATTCCTGATTCCCTCCACCTTCACTAAAGCCCCAGTTCCAGCTGAAGAAAAGCAGCCGCAAAGCATGATGCACCACCATGCTACACCGTGGATATGGTGTTATTTTGCTGATGTGTGGTGTTGCTTTTGTGCCAAACATACCATTTACAATTTTGGGCAAAAAGTTCAATCTTGGTCTCATCAGATCATAACACATTTTTCCATATGGTTTTGGGAGACTGGATGTAGGTTTCTGCCGGGCTTGGATGTTTTTTTTTTTTTTTGTCAGAAAAGGCTTGGTCTTGCCACTCTGCCCCATAGCCCAGTCAGATGAAGAATACGGGAGATAGTTGTCACATGTAGGGAGCAACTAGTACTTGCCAGAAAGAGCTGCAGCTCCTTTAATATTGCTGTAGGCCTCTTGACAGCCTCACTGACAAGTTTTCTCTTTGTCTTCGTATCAAATTTGGAGGGACATCCTGTTCTTGATAAGGTCACTGTTGTGCCATACTTTCACACTTATGCAGTTAAATCAAATTATTTATTTTTTTCTCTGAAATGTGTCACTTTGATTTTCAGCGGCATTATGGCACTTTTCCACTGCAATTTACAGTTCAGTTCTACTCTACTTGCTTTACTTTCTGAACTTACTTTTCCACTGCAGTTTAGTGCCGCCTCAACGTGGGTGGGATTATAGGCTGATCGTCATAGTTGCGCCACCTCTACTACCGTGACATCATCTTAAATGAGCGACACAAAACAATAAACAATAACACGACTGCTAGCTGTTAGTTTCTAGCTCATTGTGCTGCATAAAGCAGTTGTTGCATGGTGATTTTACACAAGTGTAACAGTTAAATCGGCCTTGTTGTTTTAGAAGCAAGCTTTCCAGTAGCTGGTCAAACTAAATAAAGCTTTCAAGCAGAGTATAGAGTTAACGTAACAAAACGTACCATCCTCCATCGTGAACTCCAGCCTTGGTTGAGTCCAGGGCATTCTCGCTCCCATTGCTCGCCGGTCAAAATAGTGTCCATTTGGTCGAAGCACTTCCACTTTTCCTTGATGGTTCTGTAGTCACTTTTAAGGTTTCGTTTTACTTTTCTCTACACTGTTGGTAGTCTCGGTGGTAGCCATGTGTGGCCAACAGCTGAGACACTTCCTGAAAGACTTTTTCGTTTTATGTCATTTTGTTTGTCGCTAATGAGAGGAACGTCTGCTCCTCGTTTATTGAACACGGCATGGTTTTGCGCACAGCCATTACTTTTTACAATTCGAAAGTCATGTGAACAAATGATACTGCTATCACTGTAGCTAACTTTAGTATCGGCTCGGCTTGCTTGGAACCTCGACCGAGGTTGAACAAAAAAATTACCAGGTATCAGGTACTATCCACAGTGGAAAAATCCCAAAAAAGTGAGCAGATTTGAGTCGAGTCAAGTTGTACCGTGCAGTGGAAAAGCCCCATTACATTGGTTGTAATTTTTACATGAAAGGTGCAAAAAGTCTGATATGATTTAACTTTGTTCCATTTTTTACATACCACAAAAACCTGCTGTATTAACAGGGGTGTGTAGACTTTTTATATCCACTGTAAATCTGAAGTATATTCCCATTCAAATATAAAAAAAGTTATATTTGTTATATAAAAGTTATATAAAGTACACCTGTGTGACAAGGAACATGAAATTGTTCAGCCATTACTCCCTGTTTCACAAGGGTATAAATATGAGATAGTACACAGTCCAAATTCCCTTAATCATCAATCACAGTGGGTTAGACTAAAGAATATAGTTCTGATGTGCAGCAAAAGGTTGTTGAGCTTCACAAAATGGGAAGAGGCTATAAGAAAATAGTTAAAGCGTTGAAAATACTCATTTCCACCATCATGGCAAGAAGTTAAAATCAACTGCAGATGTTACGAATCGTCCTGAAAGAGGATGTGTTTCTATATTGTCTCCACACGGTGAGGAGGATGGTTTGAGTAGCCAAAAATTCTCCACAAGTTGTTTGGGAGGATTTCAAGAAAAAAGCCTCTGCTCTCATCAGACAAAAATTAAAGTGTCTTCAGTTTGCCAGACACTACTGGAACTTCAAATCTGACCGGGTTCTATGATCAGATAAAACAAAAAAAGAGCTTTTTGGCAGTAAACACCAGATATGAGTTTGACACACATAGAGAGGTATTCTATGGAAAAGTACCTTGTGCCCACGGTTAAATATGGTGGAGGATCTTTAACGTTGTGGGGCTGTTTTTCTGCCAGAGGTCCTGGACATCTTGTTCGAATACATGGCATCATGGACTCTATCAAATATCAACAGATAAAAAATAAAAACCTGACTGCTTCTGCCAGAAAGCTTACAATGGGCCCTGGTTGGACCTTCCAGCAGGACAATGATCCAAAACACACATCAAAATCAACACAAAAATGGTTCAATAACCACAAAATCAAGGTTCTGCCATGGCCATCCCAGTCTCCTGACCTGAACCCCATAGAAAACCTGTGGGGTGAACTGAAGATGAGAGTTGAAATTTGAATGTTCTGGAGAGATTCTGTATGGAGAAATGGTCTCAGATCAGTTGCCATGTGTTCTCCAACCTCATCAGGCATTATAGGAGAAGACTCGCAGCTGTTATCTTGGCAAAGGAACTTGTGTTGTGTTTGGAATTGTTTGATATTTATTTGATGATAGATTTTTGAGAATATTTTGAATGAAAGACCAAAAGAATAAACAATAAGTAAATATTTTTCAAAGCCTTCTTTTCTCATATTTACAAGGGTGCCAATTTATTTGGCCACAACCATATATGTGTCCCTATTGTGCATGTTCATGCATTCGCTTTTTTACATTTTCACATCGTATGCATATTTCCCTTTAAATCCAAATGTAATCGGCAAAAAAAAAACAAAAAAAAACAGCCATTACATTTTAAAATGTTCAACCAAAATGAACCTTAAAATTACGATTTATTCAAGATTTATTTAAGTTTATATTTGATAACATGTCAACAAACATGAAAGAATGGCTCTTGCCCATTTTCAAGCTTATTTTCACCATTTGCCTAGAAAAAAATAATAAAAGCAGCTGATAATAATAAAAAAAGTGAGTAGAGAGATATGGATGGGGCAACAAACATCAAATAACAGCTCTTGCCTATTTTGCTATTTGCAAAAGGAAACATTTAAGAAAAACAGCTGAAAAGAATAAAGATAGCAAATAAGTAGATGTGGGTGAATTTTCTTTTTATTTTCAAATTCATTTTGGTCTTCTGCTCCCTAATAGCTTACCCTCCTCTTGCAATCTCTCTATATTTCATTGGCTGTGTCTCACTGTTGGTCTTTCACTCATTGGGACAGTGCACACACCTGATGGCAAGATGTCTAGATATCAAGCAGATTTGAAAACTGTCATGGCATCAGGGACTAGTCTCGGCATGTCGCAGGTGTGCGCATACAACAAGACCGTTCATTGTGAGATCCAAGACTTCTCATCGCAGACCAGTCGCAGACTCAAAACTTCAAAAATCCTTCATAAAAGAGTTCAAAACAATGAACCGAAGCAACAAGCAACATTTTATTTAAAGCAAAAAAGTATTTGAAAATCAAAGACAAAGGTACAAGACTGTGTAGTACTGTGTATTGTGTACTCTTTCACAAGGGCATGATAAAACCCAAATGGAAATATATATAACTAGTGATTTTATTTTGTTGATTGTAAATATAGTAACAAAATACTGAGCACTTTATTAGGAACACCTAAACACCTACTTATTCATGCAATGATATATTCAGCAAATCATGTGGCAGCAGTGCAATATATATAAAATCATGCATCAACATGTCAAGTGCTTGCACAGGAAGCAGTGGGCACAGGCTCACCAAAACTGAATACTGATCAATCTGGATTTCTGCTGAGGTACACAGATGGTAGTCCTACTCCAGCCGCAGTTTTCTGTTCTTGGCTAAGAGAAGTATTTTAATAAGAATATACATTTTCACCAAAAATACACAAATTGGGTAGGAATTATTGGGACCACATATCTGTGTAATATTTGTGTCAATACATACATTTGTGCTGGATCTGGCCAGCTCTGGTAACCTCAGGATATGAATCCCAAGGTTGAGACAGGGAAACAAATAGAATAATATTAGCGTAGATGCCATTCAATTTATTGCAGCGTTATAGATCATGATCAATGTTTCTGGTTTCTGGTTCTGGCAGATCTAACTAAAGCAGCCTAATTTTGGGTTGGAGGATAAATTAGGTGTATGCCTGACTAAATAGATGAGTCTTTAGTCTAGACTTAAACTGAGGAGTGTGTCTTCATCTCAAACAGTGTTAGGGAGTCAATTCCATATTTTAGGAGCCAAATATGTAAAAGATCTACCTCCTTTTGATATTCTAGGAACTATTAACAGGCCAGAATTTTGAAATCGTAATGAACATGATGGAATATAGAGTCACTTAAGTACTGTGGAGCTAGACCATTCAAAGCTTTGTACGTAGTTAACAGAATTTAAAAATTAATACAGAATTTAACAGGTAGCCAATGTAATGATGATAAAATGGGGCTAATATGATCATATTTCTTGGTTCTCGTTAGCACTCTGGCTGCTGCATTTTGAACCAATTGGAGTTTATTTATTGATCTTGCTGGACATCCTCCCAGTAATGCATTACAATAATCTAGTCTTGAGGTTATGAACGCATGAAATAGTTTTTTGGCATCAGCAACACAGAGCATGTGCCTTAATTTAGCAATATTTCTTAGGTGGAAGAATGTCAATTGGAAATTGGTAATTTGATTTTCAAAGGACAGATTGGTATCAAATATAACACCTAAATTCTTTGCTGTTGAAGATGATGTAACAGTACATCTAGGGGTGTGTAATATATATTGTCTACGATAATATCACAATTTTTGTTTTAACAATATGTGAAATCACATTATCGAGTATGTAACTCATTTTCAAAAAACATTCAAAAAGCCGTATTAAATGTCCACGAATTCACTGCGTGCTGCAGCAAAGTAGTGTATACTTCTGCACATGCGCATTCAGATCGTGATGTTTCACATTAGATTACGGTGTATATGACAGAAGTTAAAAATGAGCGAAGAAACAGCAAGAGGAGAAGATCATCAAACATCAACAACCTTGCAACCCAAGCTAGATTAAATTGCTAGACGTTGTTCATCATCAATAGCATGGAGGTGGTTTGGTTTTGAAAGGTCAGATGCTAGTCAAAAGATGGCAATCTGCAAACTGTGCCAAAAATCGGTTACTGTCGAAAGCAGCTCGATGACCAACCTGTTTCACCATCTTCGAAATACACACTGCACTGAATATGAGGAATATAAAAAGCTTTGCGAGTCAACACAACACGCCTGCAGCTGACAGGGTAAAAGCAAAAACACACACTCATCAAACTTTGGCCGAATCGTTTAACAAAAAAGTTCCTTACAACAATAAACGCGACAGATGGCAAGATATAACGAACGCTGTCACCAATTACATCACAAAAGACATGGTGCCAATTCAAGCGGTTGAGAGAGATGGTTTTAAACAACTTTTGAAGGCTTTAGGCCCAAGATACACACTGCCTGGGCTTTTTTTTTTTTTTCTTTTTTCATATTTGACTTAATGCAAAAATTTACAGAAGGGTGTAATTTGTTTACAAATGCAATACTTGTTTTTTTTTCTTGTGCTGTGTTTGAAAGAAGTTTGCATTTGGTGACTTTGATTACAATGTCATATTTTTGCTTCTTGCTTTTATGCTGCACAGTTCACCTTACAGCAGAGCATGTTCTTGCATGATTCAGTTTAAAATAATAAAGATCTCTTTTCCTTCAATATATTGTTTCGATTAATAATATCAACAATCAATATTATCATGTTATGCTATTAATATGTTGTGAGAGGGAACTAGTATAATATAAGCTTTCAACACATTTTTTTTTGAAGGATGCAAAATATTGTCTGTTTATCATTATCGATAAAATCCCAGAAAATATCGAGATATAATTTTAAGAAATATAAAGTTGAGTATCGTCGGCATAACAGTGGAAACTTATTCTATGATTCCTGATAATATCTGCTAGGGGAAGCATATCCAAGGAGAAAAACAGAGGCCTTAAATCTGATCCCTGTGGCACTCCATACTTAACGTTTGTTTGATTTGACAATTCCTTATTTACAAAGACAAAGTGGTAGCGCTCTGCTAAATTGGACCTAAATGAGCATGAATAAATTATGACAGATTTTTCATTTTTAGATGCACTATTCCTTTACCACATTATATTAAATATCATATATATTGTAACCTAAAAGAATAACCCAATGCGATTATCTTTCCATGCTTCCATGCAAATTCTAACATAAGTTGCATGCTTCAGACATGATAGTAATAAAAGTAATAAAAGTGCAGGATGTGTCCACTTTAATAAAGAAGCCTTCAGGATAGATAACCATAAGTTTCTTTCATATCTGTAGTATGTCTCTCAGAGTCTTAGAGTCTTTTTCTCTCCTCATTAGTGAGGCACTGGCAGATTTGAGTCAATTAAAAGCACACATCTCTGGCAGAAAGGGAGGAACTAAAGCTCCCTTGTGAGAAGACAATATGGCTGTACGGAGAGACATACTCCCTCTGTGACTCCCTCAGACGGGAAGTATGACAGCTGTGACCAAACTCCAGCTTCACAGGAGATAACAAGCCTTATTAGACGCTCAGCACCCCACCACACAACACCCCCATCACGCTTGCTCTCTCTCTCTCTCTCTCTCTCTCTCTCTCTCTCTCTCTCTCATACACACACATACACACACGCATCAGTGTGGCTATCCTTTTAAGCAGTGGTGGATTTGTACCAAATATTCAAGGAGGATAGTGTTGTCATTGTTTTAGATTTTTTTTGTGGGGGTTTATGGGTCATTGACAAATAAAGTTGTCTAAGGTGTTAATATTAGAAATCGTTTCAAAATCTACTTTGTGTCAAGTTCTCAGGAATGTAATCTTTGTATTAATTTATTATTTTTTTTTTTTTACATTTTATGAAAAACCTTTCTAGCATTTTCTACAAAAAATAGTTCAAACTTTATAATTGTCATGTGGAATTACCGTCAAGTAAAAATTATAGTAATACTTTCTTTGCACCTTGACTACATGAGAGTATAAACAACTTCATTATTTTCCAGAGAGTTTTCAAATACATTTTTTTAAAATAATATTTTATATATAGAAATATTATGAATTTCTGAGTAAAAAAATCGTCTCAGTTACGTATGTAACCTCCATTCCCTGATGGAGGGAACGAGACGTCGTGTCGAAGAAGCGACACTAGGGGTCTCTCTTGAGCGCCGAAAGATGCCTCTGATCTATGAAAAAAGGCCAATGAGAGTTGGCGAACAGTATTTGCATACCCCGCCTCCGGATACAGACATAAAGGCGAGGGAAATACGCTCGTTCATTCAGGATTTTTCTGAGGAGCCGGGAGTGTTCCGGGCACCTCAGCGGCTCGGCTCAGCGACATGGCCGGGAAGACACTAGGGGTCCACTTCAAAACTCGCCATGCGCTGAGCCGTGTACGTGTACTGCTGACACACAAGCGGGCAGGTATTTGTACGTGCACAAGCGACCAACTGTGTTCAGGCTGCACGTACTCTTCCCCAATGCCCCGAAAAAGCGTCAGCATCCTTTTGGTTACCCTAGGGGGGAACAAGGTGACGCTCCCAACTAGGGAACGGGCCAAGCCTGGAAGGGGGTCTTACCCGAATTCCTATTCTTTCAGGGGGAAAAGACCCTGCGGAGGCCACACCCACCCGAAAGGGGAGGTAGAGGTGGCGAAATACATCACATGGCCTCTTGGTCACATGTGGGAAGAATGGCGCGGTGGTAGATCCAACCTCGAGGAGGGGGGAGTTGCTACAACACGGCGACCGGAGGGCAGCAAAGGACTGCCTAAGGGAGACGCGGGTCAGCTCGTAAGGTGACCGTACCGCGGAAGTACACACAGAAGGAGTCCCGTAGGAGGCCTGATCTGTGGAGCACCTATTCCAGTAGGGGTAGCCTGGGGTACCCGTAGTGGACTGGACCAGCACGTTCCTCTGCTGAACTGCTGCGGGCCCGAAGGGCTAGGGAGGAATCAACCAGTGACCTAGGTCCTCTGGGACAGAAGCACACTGTTTTGCCTTGGCAGAGGGAAACGGCGCTGGAACAAGCGATTCACCCGGTCAGATCGTCGACGTGTACCGAGTTCTACGGGCTCAGACCTGAGAAAATACGGGACGAGACTGACTCAACCCTGAGATTGTAGAATCTCGTAAAGGTGTTAGGTGCTGCCCAGCCCGCAGCTCTGCAAATGTCTGCTAGGGAGGTGCCCCTCGTCAGTGCCCATGAGGATGCCACGCTCCTAGTGGAGTGGGCTCGAACCCGTAAGGGGGGTGGCACGGCCTGGGTGTGGTAGGCCAACTGAATGGCCTCCACCACCCAGTGAGACAACCTCTGTTTGGAGACAGCGTTCCCTTTCTGCTGTCCTCCAATGCAGACAAAGAGCTGCTCAGAGCGCCTGAAGCTCTGGGTGCGTTCCAGGTAGGCACGCAAGGCACGTACCGGACACAATAGTGAGAGGGCTGGGTCTGCCTCCTCCCGGGGCAGCGCTTGTAGGTTCACTTCCTGATCTCTGAAGGGCGTGGTAGGAACCTTGGGCACATAGCCCGGTCGAGGTCTTAGGATCACATGAGTGTCTGCCGGACCGAACTCCAGGCAAGTGTCATTAGTAGAGAACGCTTGCAGGTCCCCGACCCTCTTGATGGAGGCGAGCGCGATCAGTAGGGCCGTTTTAGAGAGAGGGCCCGGAGTCCAGCTGATTCTAGCGGCTCGAAAGGGGATCTCTGAAGACCGGCGAGGACCACCGAGAGATCCCAGGAGGGGAACAGGTTTGGCCGGGAGGGGTTTAACCTCCGGGCGCCTCTTAGGAACCTGACGATTAAGTCGTGCTTACCCAGAGACTTGCCGTCTACTGGGTCGTGGTGAGCTGCGATAGCGGCAACATACACCTTCAAGGTGGACGGGGACAGCCTCCCCTCCAACCTCTCCTGTAGGAACAGGAGCACCGACCTAACTGCGCACCTCTGTGGGTCTTCTGCCCGGGAAGAACACCAATTGACGAACAGATGCCACTTCAGGGTGTAGAGTTGCCTGGTAGAAGGGGCTCTGGCTTGGTTGATCGTGGCTACGACCGTGGGTGGTAGACCAGCTAGATCTTCCGCGTCCCGTCCAGGGGCCAGACGTGGAGGTTCCAGAGGTCTGGGTGCGGATGCCAGAGCGTGCCCCGTCCCTGAGAAAGAAGGTCCTTCCTCAGGGGAATTCGCCAGGGAGGGGCTGTTGCGATGAGTACGAGGTCTGAGAACCAGGCCCGGGTGGGCCAGTAAGGAGCCACGAGAGTGACTTGCTCCTCGTCCTCCCTGACCTTGCACAGCACCTGTTCAAGAAGGCTCACTGGGGGGAATGCGTAGTTGCGCAGCCCCACCGGCCAGCTGTGTGCCAGTGCATCTGCCCCGAGGGGAGCCTCTGAACGAGCGTACCAGAGCGGGCAGTGGGAGGTCTCTCGGGAGGCAAACTGGTCTACCTGGGCCTTGCCGAACCGTTCCCAAATCAGCTGAACCGAGTGGGGGTGAAGCCTCCACTCTCCGCCAGGCAAGCGTTGTTGTGACAGCGCGTCCGCTTCCACATTGAGGTTGCCGGGGATGTGAGTGGCACGCAGCGACTTGAGTCGGTGCTGGCTCCAAAGGAGTAGACGACGGGCGAGTTGTGACATATGGCGGGAGCGTACGCCGCCTTGGCGATTTATGTACGCGACCGCAGTGGTGCTGTCCAACCTGACTAGGATATGTTCGTTCCGAATTAACGGGAGAAACTTCCGCAGGGCCAAAAGGACGGTCAACAACTCGAGGCAGTTGATGTGCCAACGCAGCTGGGCCCCTTTCCAACGGCCTGAGGCTGCGTGCCCGTTGCAAACGGCGCCCCAACCCAATCTGGAGGCGTCGGTCGTGACCAGGACGCGTCTGGACACCTGCTGTAGGGGTACTCCAGCCCATAAGAAACAGAGGTCTGTCCAGGGGTTGAATGTTTGACGGCAGGCGGGGGTGATTGTTACCCGGTGCGTGCCGTGGCGCCATGCTCGTCTCGGGACTCGGGTCTGGAGCCAGTGTTGGAGCGGTCTCATATGCATCAACCCCAGCGGCGCGACCGCCGCGGAGGACGCCATATGCCCCAGGAGCCTCTGGAAAAGTTTTAAGGGGACCGCTGTGCCTGGCCTGAAGGCAGCGAGGCAGTTCAACACTGACTGGGCACGCTCGTTGGTGAGACGTGCCGACATTGAGACCGAGTCTAACTCCATCCCGAGAAAAGAGATGCTCTGAACTGGGGTGAGCTTGCTCTTTTCCCAGTTGACCTGAAGCCCCAGACGGCTGAGGTGCCTGAGCACCTGGTCTCTGTGGGCGCATAGTAACTCTCGCGAGTGGGCCAGGATGAGCCAGTCGTCGAGGTAGTTGAGTATGCGGATGCCGGCTTCTCGGAGCGGGGCAAGAGCTGCCTCTGAGACTTTCGTGAAGACGCGAGGGGACAGAGACAGGCCGAAGGGGAGGACTTTGTACTGATACGCCTGGCCCTCGAAACCAAACCGCAGGTAGGGGCGGTGTCGGGGCAGGATGGAGACGTGGAAGTACGCGTCCTTCAGGTCTATCGCTGCGAACCAATCTAGATGCCGGACGCAGGTTAAGATGTGCTTCTGCGTGAGCATTTTGAACGGGAGTTTGTGCAACGCTCGGTTGAGAACTCGCAGGTCCAAGATTGCTCGTAAGCCGCCGCTTTTCTTGGGTACGATGAAGTCTCGGTTGGAGGGACAGGCTCTATCGCGTCTTTGGCCAGAAGAGTCGCGATTTCCGCGCGCAGGGGCTGGGTGTGTTTGCCGTGTACTGCGGAATAGCGGACGCCCATGAAGGGGGGCGGGGGCCTGGCAAACTGAATTGTGTAACCAAGTCGGATGGTCCAGGCCAGCCAGCGAGACGGGTTGGGAAGTGAAAGCCACGCGTCCAACCTCTACGCTAGGGGCACCAAAGGGACGATCAATTTGGACGTACCTGGCGGGGCTTCGCAGCGGGGCGGAGCAGGTAGGGCAGCGTTGGGCAGCGACGGGGCGACCCGCGGCTGAGGTGCTGAGAAAAGACTCAAAGCACTTACCTTGCTCCGCACACCCGGCAGGGGGCGGGTTGGCGACTGAGGAGGAGGTCCTGGGTAGGTGTCCTCTAGACTCGTCGGAACCGGCCGGCCGGGGGACATTCGTGGGGCTGAAGACGGGTGGTCCGTGTCCAGGAAGCCAGGACTGTTGAGATCTGAGGGCAAAGTGCCGTGAGAACGGCATTTGCGGGCCAGGTGACCCAGAGACATAGGAAATAGCTCTTTTATTGAGAATGTGGGTACCGCAACCCCATCTAAGGGGGGGGCGGCAAATTAAATTGTTTGGAAACAAAAGATTCTCCTCCAGGCCCTCCACCGGGGGACGGAGTGGTCTTACCACCTCCGGAGCTAACGTCTTTGTCGCTGGGTCGTCCGTCTCAGGACCGCCTGGGAGCCTTCCGGGTCCTCGAGGGAGTCCGGGAGACGGGGGGCGTCTGCTTCCTGCGGTGTGCTCGACGCAGGGGCTGAGAGCTGGGCCTGGGTTGAGGCGGAGCAGGTTTCTTAGCCGCAGGGGGATGCCCTCGGCGAGCAGACGGGGCAGTGGCCTTGGTGGCAGGTTTGCGGCGAGGCAGGATGTGAGAAATAGCCTCCGTCTGTCTTCTCACCGCGGAGAACTGCTGGGCTCACATGGCTGTGAGCGGCGCCCAGACCCCAGGAACCAGTCATCCAACCGTGACGGGTGTGGGGAGGGTGGAGGTTTCCAGTCCAACCCTACCCCGACGGCGGCCCGGGCAAGCATGTCGGACATCTGCGCATCCGCCTCAGCCTGGGCGTGCTGTCCCGAAGGCGGCAGCCCAGGGGAGGAGTCAGCGTCAGATGCCGCGCTCTCCGACGGAGCGGCGAGCTCATCGGCTTCAAGCTCCAGAGGATAGGCGGACCGGCCCGGAGGCGAGTCGCCGTTGCCTTGAGGCTGGACGGAGGTTAACGAGCGTGTCGGGGGGCGGGTGGTCCGAGGGGACGTGCCTGCTCCCGCTGCCCTCCCCGAATCGCCTCCAGCGCCAACCGCATCGTCCTCAATCCCGTGGGAAGAAGGAGCGATACGGGGGGCAGCTGGAGTGGCGTGCTTTCTATTGAAAGCAAGCCGCGACCGCAACGTTACCATGGTCATGTTCTCGCAGTGAGAACATGAACCATCCACAATCGCTGCCTCGGTGTGATCGGCGCCCAGACACATGAGACAGCGCCTGTGGCCGTCAGAAGCGGAGAGCACTCTACCGCATCCAGGAACTACACAGGGGTTGAATGGCATCTTTATAAAGACGCGCCCTGAAAAGGGCGTTCAACACCGCTGTGTATTGCTCTTTTAGAGAAATAAACTCTTTATGGAGAAATATTACTCTTTTGAAAGGAACTCTTTTAACTCTGCTCTGTCGAAGCGCCCAGGAGCAAACTGCACGCCGGCAGAGAAGAGAAAAAAGCCGCTGAAGTGCGCCGTAAATCCAACAGCAGCAGAGCGTCAGAGGATCAGAAGCAGGATCAGTTGTGTTACACGCAGCTGACAGCATAAACACGACCATCGGCTCCGAAGAAAATTACTGAATGAACGAGCGTATTTCCCTCGCCTTTATATCCGTATCCGGAGGCGGGGTATGCAAATACTGTTCGCCAACTCTCATTGCCCTTTTTTCATAGATCAGAGGCATCTTTCGGCGCTCAAGAGAGACCCCTAGTGTCGCTTCTTCGACACGACGTCGAAGTGAGCGACAGACGGGAAAATCAAGTTTTCTCAGGGTTACACCACATGACTTGAACAAAATGTGCCTTTTCATAAAAATGTCAAAATAAATATCAGATGTTTTTAAAACTTCATGCTCAGTCTTGAGGGTCTAAAGTTCTCTGCTCTGTTTTATGGTTTTTATGGTCAACATAATGACTACATACATTTTTGTTACACCACAACTTTGTTTTGGTGGACAAAAGCATTTTTAAATATGAATCATATTTTAAATATATAATATTTTAAGAAATAACAATAAAAAAGATTATTCTGCACTAGTCATGCCAACATTTATTTTTTCAGGAATTTCAGCTTTAATTAGACTTCAGGTAGATTTTTTTTTACTGTCTCTGGACACCACATGATATTTTTTACTTTAAACCCCAGAAAAAATATAAATATGACTTGAAAATATGAAAATGTGCTCATAGAAGTGGTCTATTTAAGTAAATGGTTTGTGTGAAATGCATTTATTATATTTTTAATTTAAAAGATCTGGACAAAAATGTGTGACACTTCATTGACTTTTAGGAAACATGACCATAATATGCACCTGTTACCCTCTGTTATTGTATTTTATGATGAATTCTGTGAAAAGAATCCCTATTATGATCACAAATCTTTTTTATTTGTAGATCGCTCGCCTTCTATCACAGACATGCATTTTTTCTACTCCAATAACTGAACTAGTAAAATAAGTTTGGGCTGTTCTATGCACAAGCTTCTATGAAGCAAGCTTAAACAGTGGTGTAAAAGTTGTTCTACACACAAAAGCCTTTTATGGGCGAAACCCCATAAAAACATCTACATGATGTAACTATACAATTGCCATAGCAATATCTTACCTTGTCTTACCTTCTTAACTTCACTCATGCACACACACACACACACACACACACACACACACACACACACACACACACACACACACACACACACACTCACACACACACACACACACACACACACACACACACACACACACACACACACACACACACACAGTGTGCATTTTAATGATTCTGATGTATACAACACGGAGCAAAAAAGAGCAGAGTTTGTATTATCTTTTCATTTATTTAGTCACAAAATGATGATAAACATTCTCTTAACAAAAACAAGCAAACAAACAAACAATCAAACAAACAAACAAAAAAGGAATTAACTAAATAAACTTCTAAACTTCACATAAATTCTTATAAACTATAATACAATATTTTTAATATATGATTTATTTGTACAAAATAAGAGCCAGAGCACAGTAAGAAAACATGATTTGATTTCAAACACAGAAACCAATATATGTCTTAATTCATTTCTTGTTTTGTAGTTCAAAGTTGAATTGAGCAACCTCATAGGTTCCCGGATCATAAGGTAATACAGTATAAGCTATTTAGAGTGACACTCCAGTTATAAAAACAGCCTAATAATAAATCAACAGGAGGTGGTCTATATGTGTGTGATTATTATCAGAAACTGACACAAAATGCTGCCACAACACCTAAGTGGTGGTGTTGAAACGGGGAGATGTCTGATGGAGTAAGATGCACTTGAACTTTTGGAATAATTTTAGACCCCATTTCAATCATATCTGCTTTACTCAAGGGGCAAAAGAAAAGAGCTTGGGAGTGAAGTATGAGAGGTAGTTATGGAAACCTCCCTCCCTCTCTCTCTCTCATATATATATATCACACACAGACACACACACACACACACACACACACACACACACACACTCATGGCTGAGCAGTGTTTTTCACCCAGGAGAAATTGTGTATTTACTAAACCTGGTAATTGAAATGTCACTGAACCATCAGTCCAGCATATAATCTTTCTTAGAAGTAAAGGATAAAACAGGGTAATAAAAAAGAGGTCAGATTTTAATGTCAACTTTATTTCTGAACAAAACGAGAGTTGCTTGCCCATGCAAAAGTCACCTCAATGATACTAGGGTGATGTGGGTTGCCAGGGAATTGCTAGGTGGCTACTAGGGTGTTCTGGAGGGTTACTAAGCATTTGCTTAGCGGCTGTCCCAAATAAAAAGATCCCATCTCTAGGTCTCTATGATATTCTGGTCTCTAGATAGGAGGGCTGCATTCAGTTTGCAATAATGATGCATCACTTCAGCAGCAATGTGGAGATTAAAAACAACACACTGAATTTCAATCAAGCTGCTTTCAATAGAAAATTGAGGGATGGAGGGGGAGTTTAAATAATCTGTGATGAGAATTTAACAAGTTACCGAGGCCCACTTATGACAAAGAATATGAATTTCTTATGGTTCAGTTACTGATGAAATAAAACATAATCTAATAACTCCATTAGGAACATCACAAGGTCAGATGTCTGATAAGTTGGCAGCTCTAGGCAATATGATAAATAATGCTACATTTCATTTGGGTGTCCTTCCATGTTATTTGCTGTCCTCGTTTATTAAAAATATGGATTTGCTTGATGTGGTTAAAGTGCTCATAGTTCAGTGTTAGATTTTGATTGAAGAAAAAAATGAATGTTGAGCAACATATCACAGATTGTCATCACAGTTCAGTCAATGATATTGAAGGTGGTTGAGACAAAGAGAAAATATAAGAGACCAAGCAGGTTTCAATGCATGAACACACAACATGGAAATCCAAAGACAGATTTTCACAAACAAGATATCATCTTGATTTGATGAGTGTCAGCACAGTGTATTCACCCTGAATAGGGCTGTTGGTGGGACCCCACATCTGTTGAAAAGAACATATGTGCTTGTTCCCAGCATGAGAAGCTGGTGTCCCTACCAGGCTTCTTAACTAGCTTACCAGCAAGCCTGCCTTGGTCCAACAGAATTCTGGTTGACCAGCTCTTTTTGCTGGTGTACAACATGGCTGATACAGCAGAGACCAGAACCAAACCTGCATAAACACACTTGAACCAGCCAGGAGATTATTACTGGTCCAAACTGGTCTTTTCATTAGGGAATGCTGGTTAGTGTCTAGATTGTAGTGCCTCTAGTAATATTCAAGTAAATTTCAAGGGGTATTGTGTTTATCCGGGAACCCAATTCTGTTTGTTGTGGTTCTGCTGCGTCCCTGTGAATCCAAAGCCCATGCCCATTCCCTGTGCCAATGAAGAGTCAAAATTGCAGTCATTCTCCCCTCCCGAGTCCAGAATGCCATGGAGGAGGATGGACTCCATGTCACAATCCAGGCTTCTGTGAAACATGCCCATTTCAGGGTCGGCTGGCAGCCACTCGTGAGGATAGAGCTGATGGGGGTGCTGGTACTGGTACCCTTCCCCTGCCCCCTGAGATTGATGATATTGTCCTTCATGCACACTGTGCTGATGTGGACTGGAGTAAATGTTGAGGAGAGGGAGTGGATACGGGGCTGTTTCAAGGGGGCAGGTGTCCTGTAGGATTTCCTGCATGCCTGCAAGGTTTTGGGGGGATGCTAGGTTTTCGGGGGATGCTGGGAGATGTGCTTGGGCTTGGGGGCTGTATAGGTAAGGGGCTTTATCAATGTATGACTGCATGTGTCCATCACTGGGTTGAGAGTGCACTGCTGCATGGTGATGGTCTTGGCTCAATCTGTGAATGATGTTGTGGCCGTGAGATGGTTTGGAGGAAGAGTCAGGAGCAGGACCATTATTATGACCATGCTGACTACTGCTGGATCTTGCCCTATTGCCATGAGCAACCATCATGGAGTGGACTAAATTCTCCTTCCCCAGCATCTTGTCCTTGACAGTGAACTGGGGTCCTCTGGTCAGCAGGCTCTGCAAGGTACTGGAGCTTGTGTAGGCCTGCATACTACCAGAGAAGTATGTGCTCTCCTCAAAAGTCTGCATGGAGGGATGAGGGAGAAGCATGCCCAAACTTGGTTGGCCATAAGCTGAGTCGCAGCTGGAGACCTGGCTTTTTGAATCGCTGTTGAAGTGATAGGAAGGGTGTTGAAGGCCCATTGGCTGGTGCTGTTGGTAGCTAATGGTCGCCCTGAGATCTGCATTGCAGTGGGATACAGGTGAGTGGGCACTGGAGGGACTGGGGTAGAGGCATGGAGACGTGGAGCAAGATAACCTTACCTCCTCAGGCTCTCCCAGTTCGACCTCAGCTAGGATGGGTGACAGGCAACCACTAAGAGTTGAAGCTGAAGAGCTGGCATGTGAACAGAGATCCTTCCAGGTGTGAAAGTCCTCCCTATCCACTGGCCCACCAGTCCCGGATGTTGTAGTGGGACTGCAATGCTCTGGAGAGCTACAGAATCCCACCGGTGGCTCTGCAACCTGCTTGGCTTTCCCAGGATTCCTCTTACGGCTCACTTGCCGTTTGCTCTTTAAGTACTTGGTGCTGTTGTCCATGGAGGCGGCTCGGCGGCGGAGGGCTTTTCCCAACTTGCCTCCCTCAGGATTAAGCATCCACCAGGAACTCTTGCCCGTTCCCTCATTCTGCACACGGATGAAGCGTGTGTGCAGGGACAGATTGTGGCGGATAGAGTTCTAGAATTAAGAGAGGAAAAGTAAAAAAGAACTCAGTGTTAGAACAGTATTCTTATGGCAGGAAGTCCATTCATTAAAAATCTTGACCTCAACTCGATTGAGATGCTTTGGCATGACCTTGAGAGCACTTCACCTCAGACATCCCAAGAACATTGCTAAATTGAAAGAATTTTGTCAAGAGTAATTGTGCAAAATTCCTGCTGAATTATGTGCAGGTCTGATCAGCAATTACAGGAAACATTTGGTGGAGGTTATGGCTGCCAAAAGAGGGGTAAACCAATTATTTAATCCAAGGGTTCACATGCTTTTTCTGCCCTTCACTATGAATTTTTACACTGTGATAAAGATAATGAACAGTAGATAAAACATTTATTTAAGTAAATTAAGACAAATTACTGTGTTCAATGAACCATAGGAATAAATGCAACAAATCTGAATTCCCATGAGTGTATTGGAATGCACTGGAAACCCAGATACTATGCGACAGCATTTGGTGTAATCGTCAAGTATTTGCTTAACTAGAGTTCTTTTCTCAGTAGCATGGCAGGTTGTGGTTTTTTAAAAGCTTTTCAGTAGCTAAGATAATTTATTGATTTATTTTGGTAACATAGTCAAACACTGCACTGTTACATTTTCCTGACAATATTTTAGCAATCAAGTCCTGTGTCAGCTCTTTAGAATCAAAATTAGCAATGTTTGATTCGAGAAGGAACTACTCTTTTAAGTCGCTTCTTTTCAATGAATCGGCACACTGGTTAGCAAAATGGTCTGAATCAGTTAGCAAACTGGTCTGAATCGGTCAAACAACTAACTTGCTCACTCAGAGACTTACGCTGCGTCCCAATTCGCCTACTTATACTACGACCTAAAAGTATGTACTCTTTTTTTGAAGAAAAGGTACATACTTTTGAGTGTGTAGCAAAAGAGTATGCACGTTCTGGGACATACTACGAAGACGTCATGCAATGGAAGAGAACGTGGTTGCCTAGTTACGCACACCGCGACAGTTAAACAAACATTCTACATTCCATTCATTCTTATATGTCCAATATAATTAGTGGTGCGTCACAAAGGCAAGGCATCACTATTGTTATTGCACATGCGTATTTTCTTTACTATTCCCACCTTTTTTTCTTCATCTATTTTTCCACAATTTGTTTGCAATGTGTTCTACCAAATTGAGGAGTGAAGCAGGGCGTCGTCGTAGATCTACCAGACGCAGGTCTTTAGTGAGGCGGCTGGTGCTGACGTTCATGTGCAATAATGTGTGTAACAATGAAAGCTACTTATTTTCTGAGTTAAGATATGTAAATTATATAGTATAAAAATTGTTTAACGTATTTTATACTTATGTATATTACACACATATACCCCTATAAAAATGAACCATGTTTTAACTATAGTAAAAGTGTAGTAACCATGTTTTTTTTTTTTTTTGTTGAACTGATTATCATTTGTACAGCCCCAGTATTACTAAAATAAACAAGTTACCATGGTTAAACTATGGTTAGTGTAGCAAAAGGTGTTTATTTTCATAAGTGTATCAAGTAAAGTATAAATCTAGGACAGAAACATCAAAAGAATAAATACATAAAAAAGACAGGACACTTGCATGATACTGTACTAGAGCCTTTTTATTTATTTATGTATTATTTATACAAATGTCAATGACCGCTACTTACTCAAAACCTTTGATAGCCGCGTTTCTCTTCCCTGTGAAAAGGGCGTCGTTGGCAATGCGCCAGTTAATGAGGCGCTCAGTGTCTTCATCGGACCCTACAAGATAAACACGGTACTTTTTTTGCACAACACAAATCCATTAATATTATGAGACAATAAAATATAACTTTAATTAGGGCTAAACGTTTAAGTTCTTACACTTAAAAACTGAGGGCGCATCTCCGCTGCCGCATCCGGCCGCCATGTTTGCATCATCTCAAAGCTCCTCCCTCCCGCACGCAATGGGTTGTGGGCGATATTAGCCGTTAGAGTGTGCATCGATCTGCACTTCGGATTCTGACCGGAAATAGTAGACCATCCGGGTATCTTTGGAACACTCATTTCAACATACTACGATTTGGGACGTACTAATTCTATTTTCGAATACTATTTAGGACAGATAGTATGCGAATTGGGACGCAGCATTAGTTTCTCACTCAGTAAAACAGTAACAGGTTGATACTAGGAATGTACATTTTCAGAAATGTTCATAATTGATTGTCATGAAAATTAACAATCAATTAATAAATATATCATAAATAATACCTCTAAGAGCATGTGGAGGGCTTGAAATAATATGTGCATGAGGCCTATTTTTTAAAAATCATTTAAATAAATATGCTTAAGGAATGTGAGTATTGGTATTTTCCTCCGAATATGTTTTATGTTCAGTGTATTTTAATACATTTAGACTATGTTTAGTATAAATTTGTGAATTGTTTAATTTACCATTAATGTATTACTGTTAATAATAACTTGTATAGATTATATAGATTCAGGTTCATTAAAACTTATCATTGTGCATCGTGGGATATTTCAGACTTTATATTTTTAATTTGAATGTAAGTGAAATAATAATACGCTGTGAATACAGCACAAAACGTAGCGCTGTATACTCTGGTGATGGTACAATGGTATATCTGCATGCTCTCCCAGGCAGTGGCATCTCAGGCTCATTATTTCTGGCGGGGCACAAACAATCACTTAACCCAACATGCCAGGGGTTGCGTTAACAGAAAATACACAGTCATGTCATTTACCTTGTTGGATAATTCCAAATACTGTCCGTCATTTTGACGATAAAAAGAAGCAAGAAAATCAGTTCAACCTAGTGCATCAGTTTTGTGTTAACTCGAAACTTGCATCGTTTCTGCCAATTATACGTGCATTTAGTAGAAGTGCAAACATTGCATTTAGAGCTGTAAATGTATTAAATGATTAAATGTGTGTACTTTTCATCTGTGACACTTTATTTTGATATCAGGAACACTGACAAAAGTTCTGTGATCTTGTGCATGTACAGTTTGTATGAGGTTTACATTTTTTTTTTTGAAAGGTAGAACTTTCACCCTAGAACTCAAGCATGAGGAGTCAAAAATATATCATATAGTCCTATCCACTGTCATGCATATATAATGGATGCTACGCCCTGATAGTAGCCCTAGTACTTATAAAATGAAAACAAGTATGATGGATAAAAATAGATCATGACAGAAATTTAGATAAAGTTTTTTTCTAGTGCAACCTCTGAACATGATGCCTCACACAAACATCCCTAACAATATAATCTCAGCACAAAACACCTCTAAAATGTGAACATCCATGTCAAAAAGCTTGTTACTGTTAAGGCAATTAGTCAAAAACTGTGCACATTATTTCACTAACTTGCATGACCAGCATTACAAAACTATTTAAAACAAAAGACTCAAATTTTTTTTTTGCAGTTATTGTAATCTAATACAAACAAATGTATCAACAACACCTCGAAGCAATGGCATACAATGAACTGAAAGGGTGTGTGGTGCTCTTTATTCCTTTATGCCATAATCACATCCAAAGTTGAAGAGCTGCAGTGGGTGCCTAAGACAGAATATTTGGTAAACTAAGATGTTGGTACTGCCAACATCCCAATTACTCGTGCTTCCTCACTTTTGTCGATGATGTGAGGGCAGATAGCAGGGATCAAACATGTTTGGGTTGCCTTCCTTCTTCCACTTAGGTAGGTTGCCATAGCTAAGTCAGTTGGATTCCCCATGGTTGACTACCAGATCTCTCTTCTACAGTTTTATTTACTGATGTATCTTTGTTTCTGCTCCTCCACCCTTCACTCTAGGCAATGTGTCCCAAAGGTACACACAAGCACCATGAGACTCATAATGACACCATTTGCCTTCCATCTGTCTGCTCAAACTACACCCAACCTGCTTGTTTGTATATGCTGGAACCCCTTACATTGACCTCTGTTCACTAGCCATCTCCACTAATCCACCATAGTCCACCATCTGACTAAACAGCCTTTGACCCAACCCGCTGCCCTCTCACCATTTCAATCATGTACAGACAATGTTGCACCCTGGACTCGTTAATTTTAATAGAGATGATATCTTAAAGGCTGTACACTTACTCTGTTGAGCATTCATTTCACCAGGTTGGCCAGAAGAGACTAATCCTCAAGTCATGACTTTTTCCATGGTTTTTTCACACATTTTGTCTGTCTTTCCACCCCTAAATTTAAGACCTGTTTAAATGTCAAAAAGTCTTTTTATGGAAAACTGAATTTAAGACATTTTAAGATCCATTTTAAGAGCATTTGTGGCATAATTTTGATTATTGTCATTCCTTTTCTTTAAAAAAAGCAAAAAATCTGTGTTCCAGTGAGACACTTACAATGGAAGTGAATGAGTTTCAAAAGTATAGGCACAAGACATAAAGAATATGCATGTAAAATTGGTTTTAGTATGATAAAATAACTTACTAACCACATCTGTTTGGCGATGTAATGTCAACAAATAACATTGACTTCCATTGTAAGTGCTTCAATGAAACACAGATTTTTTATTTTTTTTAAAGAAAAGGAGGAACAAGTCAAAACTAATTTTTGTGGTAATCAATAGTATGCCACCAAGGCTATGTTTACACTGTAGCTGAATGTGGCCCAGATCTGATTTTCTGCTCAAATCTGATTTTGTTGAAAAGTTGTTCACACGACATTTTAAATGTAGCCCATATCAGACACAAGTCTGAATAGCCGTCACTCTTAAACCGCATGCATACAACAAAGACATAAAAAATAAACGCATTAAAGTTGTTATTAGCAGTTCCCCTTCTGTCACTCTCTCCAAGTTGTGTCGAAGGATGTGACACAAGGGTTCTTCTCGGACGCCGAATCGTACCTCTGAACATGAGAAAAGGCCAATGTCAAGTTGGCAGACAGAATTTGCATGCCCTGCCCCGGACATACTGGTATAAAGGGAAGCGGGGCAGTGAATGGCAGTCAGAATTTTTCTTCGGAGCCGAATGGTTGTACAACAAGCAGCTGAATTTCACTCCTGTTCACTTACTTAGAAGCGTGGCTGTTGGATTTGCACAGCGCAGTTCCAGCTGGCGTTTCTCTCCCTGCACGCTGTGCAGTTCACGCCCCTGGGCACTTCTTTCTGTGTAAAAGAGTATATTTCCTCTAAAAGAGCTTTTCCACTCACTAAAAGAGTCACAGCGGCATTGAACGTCCTTTTCAGGACGCGTCTTTTTCAAGATGCCTTTCCACCCCTGTGTTGTTCCTGGATACGGGCGATATCTCATCTCTCCAAGAATGACGGCCACAGACGCTGCCTCGTGTGCCTGGGCAGCGATCACACTGAAGCGGCGTTCGTGGATGGTTCATGTTCTCATTGTGAGAACATGACCATGGCAACTTTGCGGTCGTGGCTCTCCTTCCTGAAGGTGAATGCCCCCGCATCACTCCTTCTTCCCACGGGATTGAGGACGACCCGTCTGGCGATGAAGGCGATATGGGGATAATGACGGGCTCGGTTTCACAGGGTAAATCCCCACGAATCACCCGCCCCCCGACATGCTCGTGTGCTTCCGTCCGGGCTCGGGATGAGCGCGACCAATTGAAGAGGGTGGGTTGCGACCAATCTTGGACTTGCGAGTTCTCATCCGGGCTTTGCACAAACTCCCGTTCAAAATGCTCATGCAGAAACAGATTCTCACCTGCGTTCGACAGCTAGATTGGTTCGCGGCGGTAGACCTGAAGGACGCGTACTTCCACGTCTCCATTTTGCCGCGACACCGACCCTTCTTACAGTTCGCGTTCTATGGCCAGGCGTATCAGTACAAGGTCCTCCCCTTCGGCCTGTCCCTGTCCCCTCGCGTCTTCACGAAGGTCACAGAGGCCGCTCTTGCCCCCCTAAGGGAAGTGGCCCACTCTCGAGAATTACTATGCGCTCACAAGGACCAGGTGCTCAGGCACCTCAGCCGTCTAGGGCTTCAGGTCAATTGGGAAAAGAGCAAGCTCGCCCCGGTCCAGATCATCTCTTTTCTCGGCATGGAGTTAGACTCAGTTTTGATTACAGCACGACTCACCAACGAGCGCGCCCAGTCAGTGCTCAGATGCCTCGCTCACTTCGAGCCCGGCACAGCGGTTCATCTAAAACAATTCCAGAGGCTCCTGGAGACCGCTACAGCACTGGCTACAGACTCGAGTCCCGAGATGGGCATGGCGCCACGGCACACATCGTGTGATAATCACCCCCGCCTGCCATCAGACTTTCAACCCTTGGACAAACCTCTTCTTTCTGCGGGCCAGAGTCCCCCTGCAGCAGGTGTCCAGACGTGTTGTGGTAACCACAGAGGCCTCTTGACAGGGTTGGGGTGCCGTGTGCAACGGGCGCGCTGCCGCTGGCACCTGGAAAGGACCCCAGCAGCGTAGGCACATCAAATGCCTAGAGCTGATGGCTGTAATTCTTGCTCTACGGAGGTTTATTCCACTAACCTGAGGCAAGCACTTTCTGATCCGCTCAGACAGCACCACGACAGAAGTGTACATAAATTACCAAGGCGGCGTGCTGTCTCGTCATATGTCACAACTTGCCCGCAATCTCCTCCTTTGGAGTCAGCCGTGACTCAAGTCGCTGCTCGCCACTCACATCCCTGGCAACCGCAACACGACGGTGGATGCGCTGTCACGACAGGTTTCGCCCAGTGGAGAGTGGAGGCTCCACCCCCAGGTGGTATAGCTTATTTGGGACCAATTCGGCAAGGCAAAAGTAGACCTCTTTGCCTCCCAAGACAACTCCCATTGCCCGCTCTGGTATTCCCTGACGGATGCTCCCCTCAGGATAGATGCGCTGGTACACAGCTTGCCCCGGGGGCTGCGCAAGTACGCATTTCCCCCAGTGAGCCTTCTTGTCTCGGTGCTGTGCAAGATCAGGGAGGACGAGGAACAGGTCATCTTGGTGGCCCCCTACTGGCCCACCCGCACCTGGTTTTCGGATCTCACGCTCCTCACGACAGCCCCTCCCTGGAAAATGCCCCTGAGGAAGGACCTTCTTTCTCAGGGACGGGGCTCCCACTGGCATCTACACCCAGACCTCTGGAATGTCCATGTCTGACCCCTGGACGGAATGCAGAAGATCTAGTAGATCTACCACCGGCTGTCGTATACACGATCAATCAACCCAGAGCTCCCTCATCCAGGCAACTTTACGGCCTGAAGTGGCGCTTGTTCGCGAACTGGTGTTCTTCCCGAGCCGAAGACCCACAGAGATGCGCAGTTCGGTCAGTGTTTCTATTCCTGCAGGAGAGACAGGAGGGGAGGCTGTCCCCCTCCACCTTGAAGGTGTATGTAGCTATCGCAGCCCACCACGACGCAGTAGATGGCAAGTCCCTTGGCAAGCACGACTTGATTATCAGGTTCCTGAAAGGCTCCCGGAGACTGAATCCTCCCCGGCCTAGCCAGTTTCCCTCTTGGGATCTCTCAATGGTCCTCCCTGGCCTTCAGAGACCCCCGTTTGAGCCCCTCACCCTGAAGATGGCCCTCCTGATCACGTTGGCCTTAATCAAGAGACCTGAAATTGTTCTCTGTCAGCGACACCTGCCTGGAGTTCGGTCCGGCGCTTTCTCACGTTATCCTGAGACCCTGACTGGGCTACGTGCCCAAGGTTCCTACGACCCCTTTCAGGGACCAGGTCCTGAGATCTGCCTCGGGAGGAGGCAGACCCAGCCCTTTCGTTGCTGTGCCCGGTGCGTGCTTTGCGTACCTATGTGGACTGCACGCAGAGATTTGGATGTTCTGAGCAGCTCTTTGTCTGCTTTGGCGGACAGCGGAAAGGGAATGCCGTCTCCAAACAGAGGCTAGCCCACTGGGTCGTTGATGCTATTGCCTATCAAGCCCAGGGTGTGCCCGTCCCCCTGCAGGTCCGAGCACACTCTACTAGAAGTGTGGCGTCCTCGTGGGCAATGAGCCACGGCACCTCCCTAGCAGACATCTGCAGAGCAATGGGCTGGGCAACACCCAATACCTTTGCCAGATTTTAGAATCTAAGGGTTGAGTCGGTCTTGTACCGTGTTTTGTCAGGTCTGAGCTGGTAGAACTTGGTTTACGCGGCACAACCGACCGGTGTTCCGCTTGTATCTTGTGCCCTTCATCAAAGTGATCCAGTGCGCCTTCTGTCCCAGGTCAGCCACTGAGTGTCGCTGCCTGGATGTTTTTCCTCCCTAGCCTTCTGGCCCGCGAATTCAGCAGAGCAACTCGCTGTGAGACCCAGTACGAGTCTCAGGGCTCTGTACTGGGGTTGGGCTCCACGGGCATAGTTCCCTCTTCAGGCTTACTCCCTGTGATGTATTTTCAACGGTACGGCCCCCCTCTCGGCGGACCCGCATTTCTCTTAGGCAGCCCCGCTGCCTCGGCCCCGTGCCTGTAGAGTCCCCCCTTCGTTAGGCTGGACCTACCACCGCGCAGTATCCCACGGCAGGCTTCACAACCCTCGTGGTGTATTTACCACACATTACCTCTCCCTGGACTGGGCAGGGTGTGGCCTCTGCAGAGTCTTCCCCTCCTGAAAGGATAGGAAATTTGTGGGCTGGCAGCTACCTTGCCTCCGGTCCCACCTCAGCGTCCGGCACGTGGCGCGTGGAGCAGGGTTAATGCTTCAAGTCTTCTCTCAGCACCGCCAGAATAACAAAATAAGGTACTTCAGTTGTTGAATAAAATAATAAAGCAAAATAAATAATATAAAAAAATGCGGTGATGTGGACAGTTAATCCATCAACGTGTGTTACCTCGATGGCTTTCATTGCGCACTGTCTCCGTGTTTTTATCCGCATATCCCACTGAATGCTACAATGCTACACAGCTGTAATGAAAAATTCTGTTACAGTTTACTGTGATAAATGTTAGGGTGTTTAGCATGGATGTGTTTTCTCTATCCCTCGTCTGTGCTGTACAAAATATCGTAGCTGTTTAGCAGTTTATATTGATTGATTGGTTCCACAGCGCTTTGAAATAGAAAATTCCCATGTAGAATTCAAATGTGTTGGATCCTGCACGATATCGAGGGAAGTCAGGTTTAATCATGCATCTTGTAAAGCTTTGAAACAATCTGTGTTTTTTTATTTGAAGCTCAGCTTGTCAATAGAGAATTTTTTAGATTGTCTTTACCAATTGTCACAGATTGTTACAGAACCATTTTTACAACAAAACATCTACAGGTCAGAAGAAACATATGACATACAGTATATATGACCTGGCACGGCACAATGATCTGAATTTCTCCACTGGTTGGCAAAGCAGAAAATTGGTGTAAGATGGCAAGTGTGGGGGGCAAATGATGCACCATTGCCACAAATAAATTACTGACCACAGAAAAATATTGTTAAGATTAGAAGTCGACCGATATTGGATTTTGCAGATACTGATAAATAGTGTAGTGGGAAATGCTTATAACTGGTAATCAGTCTATAGCTTTTAAAATCAATTTATTAAATGTGTTTATTTTATTTAACTTTGCTGCCACAAGGGGAATAAATTATTTGGGGATGTATCTACATTAATTTCTGCTGATAATGATAGTTTCAAATGTAGCTTTTGGCACAGATTAATTGGCACAACCAATGATAAACCTCTTGTTGAGATATGTGGACTTCAGTAATAATGAGGCTGTGATAAGCAGAGAGTGCCATGTCAAAAAAGATGATAAACAAATGTGGTTTAGATCAGTGTTTAAATTGTGTACCAAATTCACACAATACAACCACATCAGGCCCACAAACCTTGTAAAATCTCTTGAAAACCTTTCCTGGTTCATAGTCTGTTTAAAGAGTAATGGAAGAGCCAGATAATTCTTGGCAGGCTGTGTGTTGATTGGGTTTCCCGCAGGAACTGTTGCAAGTGAGAGGTTGCATGTGGGTGTGGGTGCTAGCCAGCGTGTGTAGACAGTTATAAATAGATTTACCAGATTAGATGAGCATCTGATAGGCAGATAGGTGATCGGAAAATTCAGAGCCCTGTGCCAGTTTGGCTCGACCTTATTTGCAGAACATGGGTTCGTCCTGGGATCCCCCTTTCAACAGCCCACCCAAAAAAAAGCTCAGAACAGGTCACAATCCTGTCCTGAGAATCTCTGTGGAAAAAGGTCTCCAGATATCTCAACTCATCCAGGGGCAGAACTAGGGGGTGAACCGAAGCCTGGCCACTCCATTCGCAATTGCCGATTCGGTAATTTTTTGTCTTGGCACAATTTTGTTTATTAGAGATGGAAACATCTCTGTACAACCGCAACACACAGGAGACTTAACATGTGTGCACCCCAAGGTTTTTTTCATAAAAAAATTTATTAAGTTCCCAGGAGTGTTGAGTATTCAAGTTTATGAGACGTTACAGACATTACATCAGAAAAGATCATAATTAATTCTGATTCAAATCAATGTCCAGCATCACCCAATCATTGCAAAAAATGTTAAAATAAAATGATCCATTATAAATTGTGAATCTATGTACTGATTATTTTGTTGTACTGATTGTATCTTGTTATTATTATTATGTTGAGTGATCCAAACATCATCTTCAGCCTGAACTGAACTTTTGATCTGATTTTAGGACTGAATGCACTTAGCTGCATAGAGCTATAGTATGCTCCCTTGTTCACTTTTTAGTGAATGACTTAACCTCCAGTGTGCTGTCTGTCTGCACTGATCTCAGAACAGTTTGAAATGCACCTCATTTTCATCCTTATAAAGCCTCTGAAAGAGATTTTGAATCTATTGTTTGAGCCCATTTATTCTCAATGCACAGTAAATATAGGAATGCATTTATTAATGTTAATGAATAGAATCATATTGCACAGAGATAACAAAATTAAACATAACAAAATGTATATAAATGAAGCAAAATAACCCACAGATGTGTTAGAGGTGAAAATGATTCAAAACAACGAACATGTTTTTGGAACGTCTGTCAGAAAACCGCTTCACGAAATATTTAAAGCAGCATATCAAATGAAACTAGAGATGCTATTCTTTACAACCAAACAAGTTTCAATGAAAAAACAGAGATTTCTTTACAGAGGCACTTTTGTTGGCGATGTGTGGTAAGAGCGTGTCTAGGAAATCGACGGTATGATGTTGTGTCGCGTGACTCGGTGCAGCAGAAGTTAACCATTCAAATGACAGTCTAGAGACTCGTGAACAGTATTCAGTCAGTTTTTATTCATTTAAATTATGTGTTATGTTTAACGAAGCCAAAATACAACATCCACGCATGAGGATGCGGGGTCACACGAGGTTAAGGTGTAACATTAACATGTCTTGCACTCATTTGTGACTGTATGTGTTTTTGTGTTGTGTGTGCAGACACATTGTTCTGACCAGTCTTTAGAAATCACAGAGCATAATGAAACTGTTGTAATGTCAAATTAGGCATTGTTAACTGTGTTCACTGTAAATGTTATGGAGTAAACCCGGGACCTTATTTCATCCCCCTACATCATCCATTTTTTGGAGTTATGCCCACATCTCTTTAGTATTTCTCAATCTGTCTCTTATAGTGTAACAATAAATAAATAAATAAATAAATAATAATACAAAAAAAATTCAAATTGCACCAAAAAAAATGTAAAAAAAATACAATTTCAGTACCAAAGTGTATAGGGTCATTAGAGACCATAGGCTTGTTTTTTTTTCACTTCTATAAATGTAATTTTTACGATAATTTCATATCTATATAAGTTTACTATAACAGAATATCTTTTTCTTTGTTTATTACAAAATAAATTTGTACTATATTCATACAAATAAATACTATATCACATTGATTTTCCATGCAACAATTGTGAAATGCACACATACATAACGCACATAATATTTCTTAACTAAGGTGGTGCTAAAGTTTCAGTGATTGACTGATTTACATTTCACATTGCTATTTGACAAAGCAACATGGAAGTAAACTATAGCAAGTGAAACACATGAGCAGTATGATATGACTATTTTCATTTGGGTGTACTACTAAAATTATGTAAGTTCTACATCTATTTAAAAGGGATGCTGTTAATACATTAATATTGTAAATTTCAGTGTCTACAAACATAAACATTTTTTACATGTACAAGAACCAAACATTACCTAGAAATACGTGCAAATACTGTACCTATAAAATACTAATAAGATCACATTGTAAGCTGTGCTCCCTGTCAGAGACTGTTTTTTGAGGTGGATTTGAATAAATTGCAACCCTCATTCCCTTTACATTCAAAAGGAGACAAGAAACAATAAGACAAATGGAGGCGGCATTTTGCATAATCTCATTCACAGCAAAAAAAATCTAATTTCCTGTATGCTAAAGGTCACTGCACACCTCTAATCACAATTTAATACATTCACTGTTCAATTCAATTCCACCACAAAAAATAAATAAATAAAAAAAATGAGATGCATGTTCGGCATGCAAAATGGACAGAATCATCTTTTTAATTGTTCTCGAGAATGTAATATTGCTGAATTTAAACATGCAGACAGCTATTTGTAGGCATGCCAACATTGTCATGTATGTGCTGTACTCTGAATATCAGTAAGTATGTTCGTGATGACAAAGTCAGAGCTTTTAAATTCAGTCGCCCATAAATAAATCAAGCTCATATGCTTTCAAGGCCATATTCAGGCCTGGACACACATGTAGGACATGCCCCAGTCACGCTATGGTGAGTAGTAACTTATACACACACATTTGCGTACTTGGCACACAGGGCACATTGTACTAAGCGACCAGTTGCTAAGGAGACCCATGGGAAAGGGAGGGTTCTTGTTGCCATAGCAGCCATTTTTTACTCTCAACCAGCTTCCCTTTCCCATGGAGGTGGCATGGGTGAGTTTAGGGGGGAGGGGCTGGAATTTACTCAAGAAGACAGTGAGAGATAGGGATTGCCAAAAACAATGGAATTTGGAAAGATCACTAAACAATTACTAAACTAGTTAGAGAAAGAACAGATTTTGAAACACTTCTCATTAAATACAGACAACAATGTGTCGATCAGGACACATCCGTTTTTGACCATATTCGTATGTGGTTTCGTTGACCCGATCACAAAATGTTTTAGACCATGTTTATACCTGTATTTAGGGCTGACCACAAGTGATTGGATCACCCAAAGCTCATCTTAATACCAGGTGGAAACGGGGTAATTAAGTGCTCTAATCCAGAATCACTTCAGCAGAGTAGAACTGAATCAGCATCATTTTTTACAGTCCTTTCTAAACATAATAATACCTGACATGTCTGTTAAATCTAACTGCCTTGTTTAGATCTCAGATTTCCATCCTGATCTCATGAGAAGTATGACTGTGGCAACATTACATGGTTGATTACACATTTAATTTCAGTTTCAAAGTGAAATGTCCACTGTGTGGCGCTAAAAGCGAGTTAAATGTTCACCCAAAACAACAAGGTTAATGCTCTATTGAGTTTATGTCAACAAAACTTGCCTCTCTTTCCTAAACCTTAAACCTAAACCTAACTGATAGTGTCATAAAAAGCAAATGTGTGATAAAAAACACGATTGGTGAAGCAACCATGTCATTTTTGTGTTTCTATGACACTTACAGCTCACATTTCAACTGCAGGCTCTTCAGGACTCATACCCTAATCGTTTGCATTACAAGTATAATGCTTTATCAGTTGGACTTAAGTATGATTGTACTTTAACAAGCTTGTAAATGTAGTTGGTTATGTAATGCAAACATTAATATGTATCACCTTACAAGCCATGTGTTATAATAAAAGGTTGTAGACGTCATAAGATAGAATTGTGTGAGGAACATGGCGAAAAGTGTTTATGATAATAATAATCAGTAATTGTCCTCATGATTTGTGAGAGAGTGAATAAAAAAGTTATTGTTGTTGTAGCACCTCTAGTGTTAATTTAACCAGATAATTGCCGCATTGAATACAATGAGCCATATAAAATAATTTCATAAAAATGTAGGTTGAGTAACTTGATTTTATGAGACCGGGTTGCTGATTTCAGGAGTAAAGAATGAATATGAGGTGAGCATCACCCCTTCTGAAGACCAATGTTTAGATAACAATCCCGCAAGCCATTTCCAGAAAAAAATCCCCAATTACGTCACGTCTAGTTAAATCTGATAGTGAACTTGTACAAGGGAGAATCAGTAAGAAACAGAGAGAGTTGGGAGTGTTGGGGAGTGAGTAGGGAAAGACAGAGAGCAGAGCCTTTCAGAGGTGGAGTACAGAAAGAGATGCATTCAGCTCTGAAATACTGGACAAGATAAACTGAAATATTAATGTGCACTCCAGCTCAGACTGCTGAGTCCAATGTCTGGAGTAAAAGCTCTAATGAGATACTGCATGAGTGGCTGATGGATGTCTCGAGCTGGAAGTGATTTAAGTGGTACACTGAGATATCACTGAAATACAGAAGTGGCCAAAAATATTAGCACCCTTGATAAATATGAGCAAAGAAGGCTGTGAAAAAAATCTTCACTGTTTATACATTTGCTCTTTCTTTCAAAACATTCACAAAAATCTAACCTTTAACTGATGTAAAACAATTGAAACAAGGGAAATGTCACATTATTAAATACATATTTTTCTCCAAAATGTATTGGCCATCACAGCTCTGAGTTTTCTCTTTTAATGCTTAATGAGGTTGGAGAACACTTGACAAGGGATACAGAATACAGAATCTCTCCAGAAGCTTCAGATTCATAGGTCCATGTTGGAGTGACTCTCCTCTTCAGTTCACTCCACACATTTTCTATGGGGTTCAGGTCAGGAGACTGGGATGGCCATGACAGAATCTTGATTTTGTTCTTAGTGAACCATTTTTGTGTTGATTTTGATGTGTGTTTTGGATCATTGTCCTGCTGGAAGTTCCAACCAGGGCCCATTGTAAGCTTTCTGGCAGAAGCAGTCAGGTTTTGATTTTTTATCTGTTGATATTTGATAGAGTCCATGATGCCATGTAACCGAACAAGATGTCCAGGACCTCTGGCAGAAAAACAGCCCCACAATATTAAAAATCCAGCACCACATTTAACTGTGGGCATTGGGTACTCCATCTCTGTGTGCACCAAAAATCTGTTTTTTTGTTTCATCTGACCATAGAAACCGGTCCCATTTGAAGTTCCAGTAGTGTATTACAAACTGAAGACACTTTAATTTGTTTTTGGATGAGAACAACTTGTGGTGATGTAGGTGATGTCTGATGTATTTTTTTGAGACTTTCTGACCCCAAGACCCAACTAATTTCTGCAATTCTCCAGCTGTGATCCTTGGAGATTCTTCAGCCACTTGAACTATCCTCACTGTGCGTGGAGACAATATAGACACACGTCCTTTTCCAGACTGATTCTTAAGATATCTAGTTGATTGGACCTTGTGCTTTGGCTATTTTCTTATAGCCACTTCCAATTTTGTAAAGCTCAACAACCTTTTGCTGCACATCAGAACTATATTCTTTAGTCTAACCCACTGTGATTGATGATTAAGGGAATTTGGACTGTGTACTATCTCATATTTATACCCTTGTGAAACAGGAAGACATGGCTGAACAATTTCAAGTTCCTTGTCACCCAGGTGTACAAATGTTTTTTAAATATGAATGGGAATATACTTCAGTTCCCTATCTGTCACTCACACGACTTTGTGTCGATGTAGTGACACTAGGGTTTGCCCTTGGGATCCCCAAACATCCAATGGGAATTGGCGAGTGGAATTTGCATGGCACTCCCCCAGACATACGGGTATAAAAGGAGCTGGCTTGCAACCACTAATTTACATCCATTCACCTCTACAAAAGCTGTTGTATTTACGGTGCATTACAGCAGCTTCTCCCCCTCCTACACCGGTTGAGTGCAGAGAACGTCCCTGGGCCCTTCAGCAGCATAAAAGAGTATATTCTTCCTCTAAAAGAGTTTATTTCCCCTCTAAAAAAGTGGCACTCATAGAGAGCATCTTTTTAAAGATGCCTTTCCTTTTGAGTATATTTCCTGGTTGCGATCGTTAACTCTCCGCTTCCCATGGCAATGATCGCTGTCTCACGTGCTTGGGCGCTGCCCACGTGTGGACAGCATTCATGGACGGATCATGTTCTCACTGAGAAAGCATGATAATGGCGACATTGCGTTTGCGGCTTTCCTTAGAGGGAAAGCCACCCCAGCGGCTCCCTGCCGTGGTCCTTCTACATACGGGTTTGAGGCGTCGGTTACGTTGGTTAGCACTAGGAGCAATTTGTGAATTTCAATGGGAGCCGCTCCGCCGGGTAGCCCCTCATGGACCTCCCATTTGCTTGTCTCATGGTGAGTTCGCGATCACATTCCTGGCTTGCGAAGCAGATGACTCTCAGACAGACAATGTCCACCTTGGTGGTCCAGGAGGCCACTTATAGCTCAACTTGGTCAAGATGAGGGTGGCTTACAAGGCACGGTTCCTTGAATCCCCCATCTTCCAAATTAGCCTATTCGGCGACACGTTGAGGACTTTGCCCAGCAGTTCTCGGCGGTTAAGCAGCAGATGGAGGCTATTCAGCACAACCTGCTGAAGGTCCCTCACCCCGTCTGCTTGTCGCCAAGGGCGTCCCCCTGCGACAACAACACCGGCTCTGCCACAGCCCACCCCAGTTGGCCGGCCCCGGTGTGGAGCCATCCGCAGAAAGCAGACGCCACCCGTCTCACGGCCAGCCGCCAACACTGGGACCCAGGAATCCGCTGCACAGGAGCTGGTAAGCAGACCACTCCATCCCCTGGTGGAGGGCCGGGTGGAAAATCCTTATATACCTTTTCTGTTGATTTACCCACATTGTCAACAAAAGAGCAGTTTCCTCACTTCCTGGGCCACACATTCAGTGTCCATGGCCATCATTATCATGACCGCCAGGCACCATTCTTTGCAGACATGTTTGATTCCCGGGAATCCACCCAATGCCCACTCAGGTGTTCTCTGACCGAGGTTCCCCTCGGCACAGATGTGCTGTCACACAGCTGGCCCATGGGGCTGTGCAAGTAGTCCCCCCAGTGAGCCTACTAGTACAGATGTTGTGCAAGGTCAGGGAGGACAAGGAGCAGGTCATCCTAATAGCACCATACTGGCCACCCAGACTTGGTTCTTGGACCTCACGCTCCTCGCAACAGCCCCTCCCTGGCGAATTCCCCTGAGGATGGACCTTCTTTCTCATGGATGGGGCACCATCTGGTACCCGTGACCAGACCTCTGGAACCTCCATGTCTGCCCTTGGATGGGACACGGAAGACCTAAGTGGCCTACCATCTGCTGTAGACATGATCACTCAGGCCAGGGCTCCCTCTACGAGGTGCCTGTATGCCTTGAAGTGGTGTCTGTTTGCTAAGTGGTGTTCTTCCTGACATGAAGACCCCCAGAGATGCAAAGTCAGATCAGTGCTTTCCTTCTTGCAAGAGAAGCTGGAGGGGCGGCTGTCCGCCTCCAATCTGAAGGTGTATGTAGCTGCTATATCGGTGCACCACGATGCAGATGGTAAGTTTTTAGGGAAGCACAACTTGATCATCAATTTCCTGAGAGGTGTTAGGAAGTTGAATCCCCCCAGATCGCACCTCATCCCCTCGTGGGACCTCTCAATGGTCCTTCTGGGCCTATGGGGCGCTACATTTGAGCCCCTGAAGTCAGTTGAGCCAGACACAACTGACCCTCCTGACTGCGCTCACTTCCATCAAGAGGGTAGGTGACCTGCAGGCGTTCTCTGTCAGCGAAACTTGCCTGGAGTTCGGGCTATGTGACCAAGGCTCCCATGAACCCATTTAGGGATCAGGTGGTGAACCTTCAAGTGCTGTCCCAGGAGGAGGCAGACCCAGCCTTGGCTTTATGCATCTATTTGGATCACATGCAGATTGTCTGCTTTGGTGGAAAGCAAAAAGGGAGCGCTGTCCCAAACAGAGGATCGCCCACTGGGTCATTGATGCCATCGCTATGGCATATCACGCCCAGGATGTGCTGCCCCCCCTTGGGACTACGAGCTCACTCTACTAGGAGTGTAGTGCCTCCTGGGCCCTGACCAATGGCACACCTTTAGCAGACATCTGCAGAGCAGCGGTCTGGGCAACACCCAACACCTTTGTGAGGTTTTTCAACCACCGAGTTGAGCCGGTCTTGTCCCGTGTGTTGTCAGGTATGAGCAGGTAAGTTCCGGAACAGCTGGCATGGTGTATCGCTTGCGCGTAGTGCCTTTCCCCTCACTGAGGTGAAGACGTGCGCTTTTACCCCCAGTCTTGTTCACAAAGTTGTGGACCTTGGATGTCTCCTCCTGAGCCCTGTGGCAGGCGAGTTTATGGAGAAATTTGCTGCTAACTACATGTGCTGAGTACATGTGCTAACTGGGCCCTGCACTGGGGTAGGTGTGCAGGTTGCTCGTAGGTAACCCTGTGTGCTGTATCTCCTTCAAAATGTTTTCCATTTTGGTAAACCCGCATCTTCCTTGAGCAGAGGCACCTCCACGGTCACCACATTTGTAAGAGCTCCTCCCCCCCTGGGGTAAGACCTACCATGGGACTTCTCCACATACTACTGACAAGACTTGGCAAGACCATCTGACATATTTCCACTGAAATACCCCTCCGGGGCAGGGTGTGGTCTCCGCAGTGTCCTTCGGAGGGACATCCCCCGACGCAGACCCCCAGCTATATGTCCCCCAGCTGAACGATTTTGTTCCTTTGGGGAGAAAAAAGGAGAAGAGTCCGCGGCTGTGGCAGGACCGTATGACACCTGTGAGAGCATTGGGGGAGGTTACGTGATGGCCGGGTGCGCTGGCTACGAGGCACACAAAAGTCTGCCCATCTCGCACCGCCAGTCCACGTAATACAGTTCAGTTAGTCGTGCCGTTTTGTATAGGGACCCCTAGTGTCACTACATCGACACAACGCTGAGTGAGTTACAAATAGGGAATGTCCTAGTTACTTTCGGAACCTCCGTTTCCTGATGGAGGGAATGAGACGCTGTGTTCCTCCTGCAGCAACACTGCACTACATGCTGAAATGGCCGTGACCTTGTCTTGGCTTCTCAGCACAAAACCTGAATGAGTGGTTGCAAGCCAGCTTTATACCCGAACGTCTGGGGGAGTGGCAAGCAAATTCCACTTGCCAATTCCCATTGGCCTTTTCTCAAAGATCAGAGGTGTTAGGGGCTCCCAAGGGTGACCCCTATTGTCACTACATCGACACAACGTCTCGTTCTCTTCATCAGGTAACGGAGGTAACGAAAGTAACCAGGACGATATATTGAACTCATAAGAATTTCTAAAGTTGCCAATAATTATGGTCAATACGTTTTGGAGAAAAATATTTATTTAATAATGAGATATTTCCAGTTTCAATTGATTTTTTTGTATGAAAGATCAAAAGGATAAACAATGCAGATTTTTTTCACAGCCTTCTTTGCTTGTATTTACCAAGGGTGCCAATATTTTTGGCCACAACTGTAGGTGTTGTGAGAAAAAACAGGAAGTGCATGTGACTGAAGTTAGCAAAATGGCAGATGTAAGCAAAACAGCTAAAATTGCTTGCAGCACCTTTAAAGCAAAACATTCCAATGAAAAAAACACAATTGGACAATTTGGCTGGTAGAATGATCATAGACAATGACTTCAAAGTGTACATTTCAGCGTTGGGCAAAATTCTGAATTTTAGAATTGGCTTGCTTTCAATTCAAGAGGTGAAATTTGAAGTTATTTGGCCACACCCCTAAGAAAATGTAATTGGAATTTTAAATAAATAAATAAATATATAAATAAAAGAATATTGTTATACAAAAGTTGCATGGAGATGCATTACTTAAGTTCTTAAAAGTTGTTAGTACCCCCCACCAAAAACAAAAACAAAACAACAACCCTACTATAATCAAGACTTCAGTTTTTGACAGTGCAATGTTTTTGGAAATACCCCATATCTTAAATGTATGATAACATATTTTACGTTATAATGAAAAGTCAAATGTATTTTTATATATATATATATATATATATAAACATAAACATTCTTTGAATTTCATTCCATTTTAATTACGTACATTTGACTGAATCTAGGACAAGTATGATTAAATAAGAAAATTATGATGAAAAGGGAGAACAGGGGAGTTTGTGCTAAATGAGAGTAAGACTAAGGAAGAAAAGAGGGAACAAAGAGTTGAATAGCGGCAGAGATAAAGAGTGTGGGTTCAACTGTGGCTATCCGGCGGCTCCGAGCTCAGCGTTTACATGGATGGAATAGCAAACACTCAGACTTCAGTCTTGACCTACTTTCATCAAACCGACGCACGGATCTACTTACAACAGCCGCATCTCAACCATGTGTACCTCTCTCAGATCCTCCACTGCCTCTGCTGAACATTGACTACAGCTTGTTATTACTGCTGCAGTTCTAAGCAAGTAGGGGTGACAACTTGTGTTGGGATTTCAATTGATTGCTTGATGACATGAATCAATTACTATGTCATTGTGTTACTGCATGATAATAAACCGTGAAAAAGTTGTAAAACCGGCTCGCTGTTTCTCTCAGATGTTTTTCTGTGTCACTCATGTTGATATCAGACACACTTATGCAAAAAAAATATTTTTTTTCTCGTATTTTTGTCTTGCTTTCCAGTAAAAACATCTAAACTTTCTTAAAACAGGATTTATTTACTTGACAAGCAAACTGGCATAAGACTTAATATTTGTTAGTTTTGTGTTGAGAGAAGTCTTTAAAAAAATTTTTTGTGGGAAATTGCTTAAAACAAGAAAAAAACTGTTAGCCAATGGGGTAAAAAAAAACCTTAATTCAAAGGAAAAACAAGTTTGGCAGATTTGTATTCTTGTTTTAAGTCTAAAGTTCACAAAAGTTTGTCAGATTTATCCTAATACAATATTTAATATCTTATCCCATTTTGCTTGACAAGTAAATAAATCATGTTTTACGAAGGTTTAGACAGCAAGGGCCAGGGTAGCTCAACAAGTATTGGTGCTGTCTACCACCCCTGGAGTCACAAGTTCGAATCCAGGGCGTGCTGAGTGACTCAAGCCAGTTCTCCTAAGCAACCAAATTAGCCCGATTGCTAGGGAGGGTAGAGTCACATTGGGCAACCTCCTCAATGTCGCTATAATGTGTGGTTCTCGCACTCAGTGGGGAACTTGGTGAGTTGTGCGTGGATGCCACAGAGAATAGAGTGGGCCTCCACATGCGCTACGTCTCCGCGGTTACACGCTCAACGACCGTTACTGGCGCTCCTGTCTACAAGAGCAATCACATCATGGTGATCTTCGCCTATGCCTAGAAACTGCCCTGAATATAAGTAAGCAATTCATGGGTTTACCTCCCCTAAATGTATAAATGCTTAGCCTCCCAGGAACTATCAAAAAATATAAGTTTACATTTTGATTGGATCACTCAGCTCTACCCATCCCTTTCTAGCTTAACCTATAGCTTGAGTTTGGGACTTGGCTACTTGTTCAGCCAGGGGAATATGAACATCCATGTCAGACGTGAACACAGGAAAATTAATTTTGCTTCACTAAATTCGAAGACTTGCTAAATGTCACAGACAGATAATGGAGTAAAATGAGAGTGAGCATTGATGTTGCATTTGCAAGGGGGCAGACTTTAAGGAATTTTTGGGGTTTGATGGAGATGTCAAATTTGTGGAGTTGCTTCACGACAGGTAAGCTACATTCAAGGTATTGCCACACATGTTAGCTAATTACTGTTGAGCTCTAGATAAATTGGTAAAATACTCGGAATATGCATCATTATGCTTACTAGTTACCAGAGGAACTGTAGTGTAGTAAGCTATGGTGGTCTTTTTTATTACGTTTATCACCTTTTATTAGAATGACATGCTTTTTCATAGGATATCAGAGAGTGTGAAAGTGCGTGATGATTCAAAGGGGTTTTGGCAAAGGTTGTTTAAAAACATACTTTATTTTAGTAATTTCGTTTGGTGCCACTAGTAGCAGAGAAACTACATATTTCACCTTTAAATATGCAAGGGACAAGGCCTTTGTGACATAAAGTGAACAGCTGAATGGGCCAATGCAGAAACCAGTTCAGCACTGCTTTCCCAGGAATCATAATGAGGCTGGACCTTGGATCACCCCACCAGTCTGAACAGTGTATCAGCTCACTAGCGGTCACTGTGAGTGGTATGAGATACAGCCCTGTCCCAGACATCCATCACCACAGACTGCTCATAACCCAGCCACAGTCACTGTTCAGACTTTTAAATTAATCTGTGGCCACTTTGCTATGCTCTCCAAACACTACCCCAACCCACACTTTTATACATATCAACAGACCAACAGTGATTAAATTGTTGGAGCTTGCCAAGTTGCTGTACTGTTGCTTGCTAGCAGGCGATCCTACTCACCTACAGTATCCAGTTTTATCAGCCAGCAGATTGCCTGAGCTTCACTGTTTGTCTGCATTCCCATTGGTAGTTGCTGCTCAACTTTGTTGCATCACCAATGGTCATTGTCTCTCCCATTGCTTTCAATCGCCACATCTCAATGAATAGGAATGACTTCCTGTTGCTTCATTGCTATAAATAATTTAGTGTGAACGGTCCTGAAGCAAACCACAGACTGACTTCCTGAGGAGTGGTCTGACATGTCAATTTCCAGCACTATCAATTCAGTAAGTTTGCCGTGGAACTACCTGTCTGATGAATGGCAGATGGGTGCAGTGTTTGAGAAATTTGAGAAACAGTCATTATATTGCAGTTCCATTTAAATTTTTACAAGTGCTGCAAATATTACACAATTCACCTTTAAAGACATGAGTGTGAAAGATTACATTTCACCAAATTGCACAATGACTGTGATTTGCCTGAATGATTAACATCTTATTAGACAAGAGTTTTTTTTTTATATTACCTCTGACAGGTTCATGAAGATTTGGAGGCTGTTTCAAGTGTGTGTGGAGCTGAGAAATACATACACACATGAGGGGGAGTTAATGTGCTGTCACTGACAGACTGCCTGAGCAGAACAGACTGCCTGCAATTAAGATGAAACCTGCACTTCCTTCATAATAAGCCACGTCTGAATTATTAACAGGAGCTGTTCCCTCAGGACGCAGTCTCCCACTGAGCTCATTAGCACACGCACGCACGAACGCATGCACACACACACACACACACACACACACACACACACACACACACACACACACACACACACACACACACACACACAATACGCACAACAATACTCACATGAGAATAGACACAGTGTAAAGAACAACCAAATACAAGACAAGCAAACATGTAGACAAGTATACATTTATACATTAAAAACGTGTACATGGATTCATGGGTATGAACATGCACAGCAAATAATTTTTTTAAAAATATTTTTGTGTGATCTTTAAATCAAGAAAAAATATATTTGGTCTTTTTCAGATAAATCTTACAAAATTTGTTGGGGATTCTGCTTATAACAAGAAAAAAACTATTTGCCAAAGGGGTAAGAAAAATAAGCTTTTTATTTTTATATATAGTCATTGTCTATATTTATAATATATTTTTTTCACAATTATTTCTTTGCAGAAATCTAAGGTTCTGCTGAACCTGTGATAACTTAGAGCAGATTCTGACCTTCAAAATTGACATTCAGTGAAAAACAAACAAGGGTGTCACTTATGTTTCTGACACTCTCGTTCCTCATCACATATGGTTCATTAATTCACTATGACTCATAAGCAGGTCTCTGTGGGCATGTGTTAACCACTGGTCAACAGGTTGAGAGGGAATTTAGTCAGAAGACAACTCACTGGTTATAATATCTGCCTCAGTAAAGCTTTGGGAGGCATAATGCTCTGTTGATTTCCTTGCTTACAGAGGACAGGCCTTCACAGACAGACTTCACATGTAAGACATCGAGTCAAATCTGTGGGTGTTGTCAATGAATGCCTTTAGTTGTCTAACACGATTCAAAGCATAATAGCTGAGCCAAATAATGTTTAAAATGTCAAATGTAAAAAACAACAAACGGGCCTCTGGATACTATGGATGTGCACCTATAGTCGTTACTTGGTTTAATGTTCAATGTGCCTGTATTTGAACTCTAAAATCACTTTTTTGGTTATTCTACACATGTAATGCAGGTCTCTGCAACTGTTTGGGTCAGTTTTTCAAGTTTAGGGTGAGGGGGCTGTTAAAATGTGTTTTGCGTGTAAACGCAATGAATGAACATCTTTTACCATTGATATTTGCATCTTGCTGTTTTTTTCCTTCAGCATGTCGAGTAGGATCACCTTTTCTTGACATCGTGTCAAGTTAAAAAGAAAGTACTTTTTTTGTATAATTATTTTTTTATTGGCTTTTCCAGGAAATGAACAAGTAAAATATATTAAAAAAGAGTTGCCAGATCTCATACATATACTATAAACATATACAAAAATACATCACATTGTTGCCAGACATTTCAAGTTTTCATATAAAAGCAGCACTTTCTACATAGAACAAATCGTCTCGGGTTACGTATGTAAACCTTGTTCCCTGAAAAAAGCGGAACGAGATGCTGTGGAAACGATCCTAGTTGTGACCGAGCTGTGAATATGTGTGTAACACGTCAATGCACATTGACCGGAATTTATAGCCTTCGGCTGATGTAGTCATTAGACGCACATGTGGCCAGGCTATAAATCGATGCGTCACCAGGTGTCGTCAGATACTTTTTTTTTGAAGAGCAGTCCTGGGACGTCCCAGTGCGGCAAAGAAGCGCAGCATCTCGTTCCGCTTTTTTCAGGGAACAAGGGTTACACATGTAACCCGAGACGTTCTATTTACAAAAAGCTTCACTATGATGCTGCGCCTTGCTAAGCGCTATGGGAACGCAATACCCACGCCGCCGCACTGGGGCTGTCCGAACCCCTACGGTTGTGAAGTGTGCTCACAAGAACGCGAGAGGTCTCAAGGATGTAAGAGTCCGGAGTAGCAAAACATCTAACCCATAAAGTTTGATGAATGTGTGCAAAGAGACTCGATCGCAACACAAACTTGTCATAAAAACTGATGAATGTGCTTGGAGAGGACCAGCCCGCCGCATCACAAACTTGACCAGGTAGCAAGAACATCCAAACTATAAAAGTCTAATGAATCTGTGCGGAGAGGACCAACCTGCCGCATCACAGACTTGCTTATACATGAGCTTCAGATGTCGACTCAGGGGTGTAAGAGCCCGGAGTAGCATGAACATCCAAACCATAGAGCCTGAAGAATGTGTGCGGAGAGGACCAGCCTGCCTTATCACAAACTTGCTTAGACATGAGCGTAGATGTCGACCCAAGGGCATATGAGCCCGGGGTAGCATGAACATCTAGTAACATGACCATAAAACCAGATGAATCTGTGCAGAGAGGACCAGCCTGCCGCATCACAAACTTGTTGAGACATGAGATTGAGATGTCGACTCAAGGACATAAGAGCCCAGAGAGGCAAGAACATCCAAACTTATAAGTATCTAATGAATGTGTGCGGAGAGGACCAACCTGCCGCATCACAAACTTGCTGCAGAGGGAGACATCTAGCCAAGGCTTTAGAGGAGGAGAGCCCTCTGGTAGAGTGCGCCCTAAAACCTACTGGCGAAGCTTGACTGCGCAACTCGTAGGCCCGGGCAATAATGTCCCTCACCCAAAGTGACATAGTCTGCCAGGAGGTGACCGCCCCCCGGTCATGGCTTCCAAGTGAAGAATTGCTGCCCTGACTTTACGCCACTAGCAAATGCGGTGTACAGACGGGTACAGAAGGGTACAGACTGGGCAAAGTCTGAGAAGTCTTAGCTGCTCTGGCATTTTCAAATGGTAGGGAGCAGAAGGCTTAGAAAATAACCGGCCAAGGGTCGCGAAAGGCACCTTGGGCAGGTAGTTAGGGTGAGGGTGCAAAGAATGCTTTTGGTCATAGCTGGGGAAAACTCTAAACAGGCCGGCAAAAGAGGCAGAGCCTGTAGGTACCCAAGTCTCCTTAGAGACGTAATTGCCATAAGAAAAACCATCTTTAGAGTCAGAAGTCTACCAAACGCTGACTCTAGAGGTCTAAAAAGGGGGTCTTACCCTATGAAGAGGTCCTAGCAAGGATGCCTCTTAGGGGGCACCCCGCCCACCAAGGCATGGCAAACTGCAGTGGAGGCCACATAGAACCTGGCAGTGGTGAGGCAAGTTCCTGCTGACAGTTCTTTCTACAGAAAATCCAGAACTGAAGCAAACTGGGAGTTAGCTGGTTCTGTAATATGAATTTAGGGGGGGAAACTGGGTGACTCGGGGAGAAGTAGAGGAGACATTGCGCTATCAACAGAGGCGAAGAGGTCCTCTTCTGCCCTGTAAAATCTACCCAAATCAGTTCCAAGTGGAGGGAGCCCTAGCACTTGAAATGGTCTCGATAACCTCAAGAGAAAGCCCTGTGAACCTCAGTTGCTACCCTTAGGGGCCAAGCATGAAAGGTTTCACAATTCGTGCCAGGGATGAGAAGGTCCTCCCTGTTCGGAATCGCCCAAGGCGAGCCGTCGAGTAGAGGTATTCGAGAAACATATCCTGTTTGGCCAGCGCAGCGCCATTAGTAGGAGGCAAGACCCTTGCTGGCGAACCTTGCCAAGACTCCCGGGAGCAGAAAAACCGGGGGACTTTAAGTCCAGACCCAAGGGGCCTGGGTGACTTAGGGAGAAGTTGAGGAGACATTGCGCTATCATAGAGGTGAAGAGGTCCTCTTCCTCTTCCAGGGGAACTGGAAAACATGCATTCATTATCTTTATCTAGATTTTTATTTCATTAAACATTTTGAATGTATTTGGCTACAACGGCTGATAGAATTAATTAAAATGATTTTTTTTATGATTTAAAATCAATTTTATGTAATAATTAAAAAAAATTCTAAATGGGGCACCTGGTTGGTCGGTTGCTTTGGGGACTCAGAAATCGTCAGAAAATCATAATATTGGAGGACTCACTTCTCCATTGTCATTATTTACATGTATAGTTTAATTTCTGATTTAATTTGTGCAACAACTTTCCAATTACACCTGTGTTTAGCCTCATATTGTGTCTTTAATTCTGCTGTTTAAATTCAGGATTAAATAAAGTGTTCCACGATCTGAGATATCAGCAGGCCCCATTGTACATTCTCTTACCCTGTGTCTGTCATTGCTGAACATAACAAACAATTATCTATTCTACTATAAACATTATGAGGTGCTGAATAATGAGATCATTCTTGTTCTGAGGGGTGGAGTTCTATCCAGAATCCCTAAATAATCCAATGATTTCTGAAATATTTTTGATTGTGGTGTTTTAATTATTTTACTACTGGCTGAGTCTAACCCTCAGTTTAGAATAATATTATCCCCACCAAATATAACTTTTCCCTTTGATTCAGTAACCAGTAGCTAAAAAAAAAACTCTTTTGATCCCAGGAGGTGCATATAGGTTGAATAAATTAACTAGATTGTGATCTAATTTTCCCTGTACCAAAACATACTGGCCTTCCTTATCCGCAATCTCTTTCAGCAGCTCATAATTGAGAGAATTGTGTATTGATATAGATTCACCTCTTGAGCTGAAAAACATTTGCTATACCCATATGTTTTCATTTTGTCAAGTTCAATTAGAGAGAGATGTGTTTCTTGCAAATATATTATCTGGTCATTTTGGCTATAACCTTACTCCTTTTAACTGGGTTGTTTTATCCATTAACGTTTAACAATGCATCTCTAACATTCGGATGCATTTAACTTTAAGATATATGGCATCATGATGGCAACACTTCAAACAAAACTGAACTGTAAGTACATTGAACAAATAAAGAAATAAAAATAAAGAAAGACTTCTACAATTGAGGTCCAACACTGACCAACAGAGTCCCAGATATTCTCCTGACGTCATGCTCTTTCTCAGGTAGAGAGTTGTCGTTGTCATCAGCCGTCTTTTTAGACTCCTCATGTGTTTTTTGTTTCATTAATCCTTTCTTTTGTTTCACCCCACTCACTTTCCAAGCATATCATGTTATTTAGATAAAGATTACTTGAACTTTTGAGGGCTTCTACACTAAATGACCGGGAGCGATAGTTCTATTCTGGCATCTCACGCCTCGTGCAACCAGAAGTCATCAAGAACTTATATTTTTATAAACATATCTGGAGACACCTGCATTCAGTTTTATTTGTTTGTGTTTTTTTAGTGCAGGTGTCTCAAAGATTCTACATTCTAAAGAAGTTCAAATTGACTGTTACATTGATACACATGATTCCAGATTTATTATTCACCCCCCACAAAGTTTCAGTGCTTTCTTTATTCCAGACTCGGTTTGTGAACCCTTACGATTATCTGAATAGTATAAACTGTTACCGTGCACAACCCTACTGTGCACAACCCACCCTAAGGGGTGCATTTAAAATAGACATACACAAACATGTAATATGAATCAGTCATTACCTGGGATTCAATCTCCCATACTTAAATCTTCCTCAAATATAACATGACTGTGTTTCTGTCCTTACACTGCCTGCAGACTGAGCCTGCATACTCCGAATGCTGTTCACAATACCTTTATAATCTGCCTTTAGAAAAAGACACTAACCCTAAGACATATACACCACTGCTCCAACCACTGTCACAAGAAAGATGCTGGTGGCAGATTCACATGTGAAGATAATTCCTAGGGAAGCTCATGCAGGAGAAATCGATGGCACAAAGTGAAGACAAACCTGCAAGAGACTTTCAGCAGGTCAATGATCCAAAACATGAAGATAAAGTCACAGTTGAGTGTTTTATATTCAACAGGCTAGACCTCAGTCGAGTTAAATCTGCTATTCACAAACGTCTGGTCTCCATCCACCTGAACATGCCTGAGTGGAAAACAATCCCAGTGTGACAGAAGGAATTACAACACATAGTCCTTCCACCTATTAACTTGTAGGATGAATAATTTTACTATGATGAATAAATTACTGTAAATTAAAGAGTAAATTAAAGCTATACATCATTATTTAAAAAAAATACAAATAAAAACAGTCTAATATCTAATATCTTTTAATTACCCAGTATACAGTATTTCCTGTTAATGAATTAAACACATTTCTATTAAACACATTGTTCGTTTTGTTGGAGTGGAATGATACATAGTGCACATACTTTTACATAATATGTGGCCATGTTCATGTGGGCTCTTATATATTTCTGGCTACTCTCACACTATTGATAAAGTCTGGCTACTATTAAAAAAAACTTTTGGTGGAGGCACTTCTGTTTTTAGCACCCCAGAAAATAACTGCTTTCAATGGGCACATCATTCAAATCTTTCTAGATCCGACACATGGGGATTGTTTGTTTGTCTATTTTAGCAGCAGCATGCAAGACATGCTCGATGCAGCATGTCTTGCATTTGGTCTAATTGTGCAGCAGGATAACTCAGTATGTCTGTGTACTTTCTAGCAGTGGCAAGTCTCTATACTTGCTCTGCAGCAGCAGCAGCAGCATAGCAGATCTAGTCTGCCAAGACCAATATTCTATCAATATGTCATACACACAATAACATGCTAAAGTTTTCAGAGAGTTGTCATATCTTAACTATTAAATCATGTAAAAAAAATGCATTCCGTAGTTTCGTACCATAAGGAAAGGACATTATATTAAAGGCACTGTGTTTTATAATTCTTTTTGTCATCCAAGCATAGAGAATTGATGAGTAAATAAAGAACTGATCTCTGGTCTTATGAAGCGAATCAGACTCGTTGAATCAGTATTACATTTACACAATCTTTCACAAACATGCTGTTAGAAGCAGAGCATGTGCTAATCTACCATTTTGCCCTTTGAGATATCTCAAGTAAATATCAGATGGTATAAATTTGAAAGTAAAATAGATCAAATTCAGCTAATTTTTGACCCTTTATACATAAACTGTTGTTTTAATCAGTTTACCTACTAAAATACATAACTCGGATGCCATATATATTTATAATTTTTCTTTCATGCATGGTAGCCCAGGTGAGTTTTAATCACTGTATGGCACAGTATGAATACCAGAGGAGACTGACCAATCAAAACGGATATTTAAATGACACAACATCATCTGCTTCCATCTGAAATGCAGAAAAAAAAGCAAAACGGAGGCAAAATGAAATTTGCCTCCTTCTGTATTCATAAAAAATCATTATCAGATATAAACACTGAAGCCAATCACGTATCAGATTAATGTGTATCAGATTAATGTGTCATAAATCCTGCTTGATGTTAACGCGACTGGTAAAGTGAAACTTTTAAACAGGTATTTGAAATACAAAATAACTTTGTATTTGAAGTCTTTTTAAAAAAAATCTAATGTCATTTGTATTTATATATATTTAAGTATGGTTTTTGTGTATTTTCAAAATACATTAAATAATTTGTGTCAGTCAACCTCTGTATTAGGCTGCTGATTTACTGTATCAACTAGTTCAGGCGTGCCCCCCCCCCCCCAACCCCAAGTTTCTTGCATGTGAGCAGCAGATGTCAGAGAGATCGGCTCCATCTAGCATTTCTACAAGGAAATATGGAGTCATGCTGCATTCCATTCAACTTGGATGTGGGATATTCCTACTTGATATCTCCGATCTCTGACCATAAAGGCATTCCATTGCCAGATGCTTGGAAGATGATGTGTAAGGAAACAAATCTGCAATGCTCCCTTTAGCTTAGCAGGTGTTCGACTGTCACCAGAGACTTTTCCTAGCAACCCAATTCATAAACAATGCTGCAATGCTAGCATTTGCGCTGCAGGTGTACTGTTATAAAAAGAGAGTGTAATTTACCATGTTTTATACACCTGCTTCAGCAGGCTTTATTAAACAATTTTAATATCATGTAATGTAGGAACTTTGACTCATTTATCGATATTACTTAATAAAAGTGGATGTTTATAACTTTGTATATCTCAGAGACTTTATATCTCCCCTGGAGCCGACATGTTTGTGTGATTCTCGCACCTGTATCTCAAAATCGAAAGCTGTCTTCAAGTGCAGAGGAAGCTCATACCTCCATGTTGGGCATTCGTTACAATGACATGTGATGCATTTATGAGGGAAACAAAATATGGAAGAAGCCAAACTTAAACAATCACCCAATGTACGATGGCAAAAGCCCCTTTTCTGTTGTTCTGGTTAATAATCAGTGCATCACTTATAAACGACATATATCATTTATTAATGCATGGTATCTAACATGTTTATTAATTAATTTGCTTAATTCAATTTATGAAGGGTGAGTCATTAGTTGACTGTCATATAAAACAAATGAATATTACTGAAATTACAGAAGTTAAAATTATTTAGCAAAATCATTGCTTTTCATTATCTGTCATGTCGACACGCCCCTTCCAGTGTCCCAACTCAGAAACTTTTCTGAGTTTTCCACTTGTTAATGCTACTTTGCGGGGTCATTCATGTGCTCGGAACACATAATTACGAAATTATATAATTAAAGGAGCATGTGTTGAAACTTTCTGCACAAGTTTTCCAGTTGGAATTCCTACTTGGATTTGAATGGAATGCAGCACAAGACAAGGTTAGGATGTGATGGTCAATTCTACTTAAACATAATAATTACTGGCAACTGTTTTTTAATTTCCATTAAAATATTATGGTAACTATGATATTTCTCGCCAGCCAATGCAATGTATGTCAACAGTGAGGAAATTAAAACTAGTCAGCTAGTGAGCTAGTCTAACTATTGTTAGAGAGTTCACTAGCTATCGTTAGCTAGATTGCTAGCTAGCAAGCTAAAATGGAACATCATTCAGATTTGCCTTCAGTGAACATGAAGGAATAAAAGAGCACTGACAAGGGGAAAATAGTGTTATTTCTAATATCTAATGGACATTAGCGCTAACTAGTCAGTCTTGCAAGCTAATTGGATGTTGGTGTTAGCAACTGCTTCTGTATTTACTAGCTAGTCAAGAGTGTAAAACATTACTCCTTGCTAGAAATCAAGAAAAGTATCCACTGTTTTACACATGATTTATTTAATAGGGTTTGCCACAAGTAATAGGAGGCTGCAGTGTAACCTGGACAGAAATACATATAGAAATGGCTGCTATTTGGCATTTTGCACTACATAAGTTTGTAAGATTTTACCTGTTTATTTATAATTGTCTTTAATTGATTGAAGAGGTAGGTGGAATGAAAACAAACTTTTCTAAGCAGTTGTACACCAAAATGTTCTTTGCATTAAGAATAGGTCCATGAAATGAAAATTATTGTAGGATCTAAAAACACGTGAAAGAGTGAATGACGGGAAAATATATAATTCGACTCAGTGAAGCAGTTGAGGATGGAGTTCCTCTATACAGGGGTGGATTTAGACATGGGCATCTTGCCAGGGGCAGCATGGAGCGCCTTATTTGCTTGAACTTTCAATACTGATTTACATATTTGCCTCCCTGGAAAATATCCTCACAGACCGCCACTGGTTCATTCTGTCATGCTTTCTCTCTCTCTTCCCTGCTCCATTAAAAACCTTAAAGACATGTTATAAATAACACTCTAGTCACTTCACATTACAGTCTGAATGACTGCCTGACACCAGCGCTGACCCACCACACAATCCCCTGCCAGCACATTACCAGCCATCACACACACACACACACACACACGCAACACAGGTTAAATAGTGTGTGTTGCCACCGTATGAAATTGTGAGGGAAGGCAGCCATACTTTGTACAGAATAATCATTAAGCTTATTATTACATGGCTCTCATATAATTGATGGTGATCTCTCGTATCACTCCACGCTCTCTTTCATCTGACATAATTAAATAATTTAAACTAAAATCAATATCCATGTCCATTTATTTATTTATTTGGTAAATGTCCAAGTTATAACTAGGATGATGTGCAGTCAGTCGGTTATTGTTGTAAAATAAACATTTACTTTGTAATAATGTCCAACTGAATGCACATTATCCCTTACATAGCTGTGACAAAGTTAAAAATTCTCTCTGAGCCGGATAACAATCCACATAAGACTCTTTATTTTCACAATACTTCGCAGTATCACACACTATTTGCTTTTCTGTCTCTCTCTCTCTACAGATGTCGCTTGGCCACACCCACATCACCACAATAGAGCTTTTAGATGTTTTAGAAGAGTATCTTGTCCAGAAAATCACAGAATAATTTTTTTCTCCCCTTTTCTCCCCAATTTGGAATGCCCAATTCGAATTCACAACTCCATGGGTGATAGTCAGCATCTTTACTCACTGAGCTACCCAGGCCCTCATTCACCTCATTCTTAAGGCTCCTGTATACTCACTGAGAAGTTCTTCTTTGTTCATCACTCAGAGCCAAAAAAGACATTCGAAACAGCTGAGCAACGACATACTGATTATGAACATTTAGACACCGACAACACTGCAGTTGGAGGCATTTAGAGAAGCATTTTAAATATGAGGATGCACATGACTACTTGTAAAACCTTAACTAATGTGACATTAAAATTAGTTATAAATGACTTCATGCCTCATTCTATGAGTAGAATTCACATAAGATCAGTAAAAGATGATAATTTAAAGTAATATATACTGTATGCAGTAGATAATGTGTAATTTGTCATGTTTACATTCTGCATTCATGGCACTAATGAGCTAAAATGCTATACACAGCACCATTTTATGATGACTTTGATACTACTGCAAATATGGGTGTATAAAAGAGATGTAATGGGGATAACAGAAACAAAAGAATGACGATAGGTATATCTTACTTTGGGCAGATGTGTGAATAGCTTTCGGCTGCAGACACCACTGAAACAAACTTGAAAACACCTTTTGCCAGATTTTGTTCTAAATGGCATCACACCCATTCGTTCTTCGATGAAGTGTGCTGGGGCCTTAAGACAGCATTTTACATTCTTCTTATATATATATTCATTTGGGTTTTAGGGTGACCATACCCAGGGTTGGGGGTTAGTTTTGAAATGTATTCCACTACAGATTACAGAATACAAGATGTAAAATGTAATTTGTAAGGTCAGTAACGTATTCTAAATACTTTGGATTACTTCTTCAGCTCTGGTAGATTTTTTTCACTTGTTTTGACTATAAAAACTCTGTCAGTACAGTAAGACAAAATACACATGTTAAAAATACATTCTCTGAAAAACCCAAATATCTTATGCAGTGTTGTTTCTAAAACAAGATCAATCTAATTGATCTTGTTTCAAGGATTTTTAGATATTTCTACAGTGAAACAAAACAAAAATGATTATCAAGAATATGATTTTTGCCCTAATATCAAAGGTCTTACTAGAAAAAAGATATTATGATCAAACGTGAATTTTCTTGATAAAAAAATATGATAAAATATGATGGTGTCTGGTAACATGTGCATGTAAAATGGCTAGAAATAGCATTTTAGCTTAGCGTAAAGCTAACAATTTACACAAGGTCTATTTCTATTTCTTCAAACGTACTTCTCTGTCTGCTCGTATGAATGTAACACATCATAAGAAAGTGTTTCACCGCTGTTCAAATGCACTTTGGATCACATCATTTATATGTATGAATGTTTTCCATCTGAAATACTAAATATTAATGACACATGACAATAAAATGCAAAGAAATCTCTTCAGTAATCAAAATACTTTTTGAATGTAGCTGTATTCTAAATACCAATAATTTAAATTGTAACTTTTGTGGACTACAGTTACTTATATTTAGTATTTTAAATACGTAATCCTGCTACATGTATTCTGTTATCTTTTCACCAGAAATGTCAGTTTAATGCATTTAAAACATTAATTTAATTAATAAACCTGTTTGCAATTCTGTGACATATGTAATAATACACATATACATTGTGACAGATGTATAATTTGTCATCATTATTAAAATTTTTGGACAGTAGACTATATAGCAAATGTGAATGAATGTAAGCAAAGGGAGGCATGAACAGGCGGTGTGCCCCCTAACAAGTCAATGAACAAGGAATATAGACATTATTTTGAATTTGTTGAGCAGAAAAAAAGCTTTTCTGTGAAGTGATTTAGAAAATAACTTAAAAGTAATTATTCATGTGATTACTTTTTCAATTAAGTAATTAGTAAAGTCAATAATCTGATTACAATTTTAGAGAATACTGTAGAGAATTCCTTTTTTGAGTAACTTACCTAACACTGTTCCTGACCTTAAAAAGCATTCTGCCTGGATTTCTAAATTGCCCTGAATGTTTTGTTTTCATGTTAAAGTGTTTTCTGCAGTTGTCATACATTGTGTATCTGATACTGCAAATCACTTTTCCTTTTAACCATCTTGATATGGCTTCTCTGTAGCTCTTCCCGCACACGAATATACCTAATTTCTTACTGTACAATATGCCAAAAGCATTATGTCAAATGAGCAGGGTGTCAGAATCCTCAGTTTTCATAAAAAATGTAGTTAAGTGAAAAATTCCTGGATAAGCTATTGCATCCAATGTGATTGTGAAGTGCGCATTCCCTAGACACTTTACTAGCCCATAATACCACAAAAGCTCAACAGCCATCAAAATTAAAACAATAAATAACAATAGGATGTCAGAGAATTGTGAGTTGGGTGTCTCTTTTTAACTGTAAGTTATATATACACCAAGTAACATGTTCCTTGTGGTTAAATTAAACTTGTTTAACACAATCAGAGTAAATCATTTTTACAGCTGTTGTTACTACGTCATACTTTTGAGTCACGGAACAATGCCCACATTCCCATATAAAGTATGCCCAAAAATGTATTAATACTACTCAGCTGCATACCTAAATACTTTATTTAACAGCCAAGAGGTAAGTTCTACTCTGACTGTGTGTGTATGTGTACGAGAAAGAGAAAGCTGAAATGGTCAAAACATGTCATTGGGCATACTCACTAAACTATGTCTAGGGCATACACTTTGAAGTGAAATTTGAGAGTTTATGCTAGGGATGTCCCGATACCATTTTTTGGGAAACTTGAGTATGAGTACCAATACTTCCTCTTTGGTTTTATTATTTTTGCAATAATGCAGTTTTTAAATACAATACTGAAAGGCTGATGATTTGCAGACAGCATGTTTATTGTATTTTAATAACTGTTACTCAAAATACATAATCATAAAGTTATTTTTAGCTGTTAAAAAACTAACAAATATTTGTTTTATATTTTATTTTTTTCTGAATACTGTATTTGACAGTTTAACCCTCTATGACCTGTTGCCAACAACACGTCTGTTCAACCAAGACAAAACCTGCGTTGTAGCTTCAAAGAACGAGAAGGTAACGAATCCAAAAACCTTGCTGCTTCCCCTCTTCATCATCACCTTGAAACTTGTGACGAGTCCAAAAAATGAAAACAGTCTGAGAAGCTGCTCAGTGGCCAAGCTGTATGGCAAATTGGACACGTAGACTAAGTGTCAAGTCGTCATTTTTATTTGTGTAGGGCTTTCACAACAAACATCGTTTCAAAGCAGCTTTACAGAAAATTAAACTGTTATATCTATAAAGTCTCAGTCATCATTGTGTAATTGTAAATTGTGCATAAAAAGAAATAATTAAATAGTTAAATAATAACTGTATTTAGAGTGAGCAAGCTGAAGGCGACTGTGGCAAGGAACACAAAACTCCATAAGATGTTGATTAATGGAGAAAAATAACCTTGGGAGAAACCAGACTCACTGTGGGGGCCAGTTCCCCTCTGACTAACATCATGAATATAATGTAAATATTACTTATGTATAGTTAAAGTCATGGTTTAAAATTATTAAACTAAGTTAGTGTTAAGGGTCAGTGTTTAAACATCGATTGTGTTTGAACTGTAAGATTAATGACTAATGTCTTTGAAGTCCATCCTGGATTAACTGCAGAAGTTCACATAGATGCAATTGTACTTTGTTAGTTGGCTAATGAAGGCTTTTTTGGCAATTAATTAATAGTCTATGTATTCCATTCAAGTGTAGTCCATTAATAAACAAAGTTGATGCAGGCAGAGATCAATTAGGTTTATCACAGTTCAACCGGCAGATAATTTCAGCGATGTCCATCCTAAATCCTAGGTTCAGGCAGTGGCATATGAAGTATCCTATGTCTTACAGTTGGAGTTGGCATCAGTTTATCCTCTGAAATCCATCGTAAAAGACTGAAGTGATGTCTGGCTGGCACTGGCTGTAGGCTGTCATCATCACTCAGTGGCACATAGCAGTGGAGTCCGACACCAAGCAGAAATGGAGCTGGATCTGGCCAGCTCTGGTAACCTCAGGATATGAATCCTGAGGTTGAGACAGGGAAACAAATAGAATAATATTAGCTTTGATGCTATTCAATTTATTGCAAAGTTATAAATTATGAGAAATGTTTCTGAGAAATGTTTCTGGTTCCGGCATACCTAACTAAAGCAGCATCAATGTGAGTTGAAGGATAAATGAGGTGTATGCCTGGTTAAATAGATGAGTCTTTAGACTAGACTTAAACTGAAGGAGTGTGTCTGCATCTCGAACAGTGTTGGGGACAATATTCCATAGTTTAGGAGCCAAATATGTAAAAGATCTACCTCCTTTTGTGAATTTGATATTCTAGGAACTATTAACAGGCCAGAATGTTGTGATCGTACTGAACATAATGGAATATAGCGTGGTACAAGGCCACTTAAGTACTGCAGAGCTAGACCATTCAAACTTTGTAAGTAGTTAACAGAATTTTAAAATTAATACTACATTTAACAGATAACCAATGTATCAAGGATAGAATTAGGCTAATATGATCATATTTATTGGTTCTAGTCAACAATCTGGCTGCTGCATTTTGAACCAATTTTATTTTATTTATTGACTGCAGCACATCCTCCCAGTAATGCATTATAATAATCTAGTCTTGAGGTTATGAACACATGAATTCATTTTTTGACATCAGGTGGAAGAATTCTGTTCTACAAACATTATACATTTTATTTAAAAGTACAGATTGGTATCAAATTTAACACCTTTGCTGTAGAAGACGACATAACAGTACATCCATCGAGAGTCAAATTATATTTTAAAGGCTTATTTTTAGAAGTTTTTGGTCCAATATTTAGTACCTCTGTTTTGTAGGAATTGAGTAGAAGGAAATTTCTGGCCATTTCATTGATACACTCACAATTATACATGCTAATTGGAGAATTGTGAAATTTCATCGAGTTTCAAAGAAATATAAAGTTGGTTATCGTCGATATAACAGTGGAAACTTATTCCTTGATTTCTGATAATATCTCCCAGGGGAAGCATATACAAGGAGAAAAGCAGAGGCCCTAAAACTGATCCCTGTGGCAATCTATACTTAATGTTTGTTTGATTTGAAAATTCCTTGTTTACACAGACAAAATGGTAGGAGTCTGAAATATAGGATCAGAACCATGCTAAAGCAAGTCAATTAATGCCAACATAATTCTCCAGCCTATTCAAGAGAATGTCATTATCTATGGTGTTGAAAGCAGCACTAACAGAAATGCAGACGTGATGAGATGAGAACAGCAAGTCGTTTGTAACTATGATAAGTGCAGTCTCTGTAATGTGATGGGGCCTAAATCTTGACTAAAATTGTTCATATATACCATTTTGCTGTGGAAATTAAAATAGTTGGGAGGACACTACATTTTCTAGTATTTTCATCATAAATGGAATATTTGAAATCAGTCTATAATTAGTAAATTCTCCAGGATCAAGTTGTGGCTCTTAATAAGTGGTTTGATAACTGTCATTTTAAAGTTTCATGGGATTTGTTCTAAGGATAGTGAGGAGTTCTGAAATTACAGGGAATACCTCTTTTAGAGCTTATTTGGTATTAGATCTAACATAAATGTTGTGGCTTTTGATTTTTTAATAAGTTTTGTTAGCTCTTCATGAACTATGACAGCGAAGAATTGAAGTTGCTTGTGAGGAAAATTATGAGACACTGTTTTATAAAGGTGCTGTGACAGTTGATTGCATAAGTCCAGTTTTACTTCTATTTCTATTACATAAGTAAATCAATTTATGAAGGCATTGTGCTGTGGTAGAATATGTGGTTCATTCGAGGCTTTATTCCTAACCAATTTAACCACAGTACTGAATAAACACCTAGGATTGTTTATGTTGTGGTTATTTTCTATAAATTTGCTAAAATATGCTGACCTGGCAACTTTAAGTGCCTGTCTGTAGCTACAGACACTATCCTTCCACATTTATGTATGGCTCATGTTTAAAACAATAACCTGTTGGAGTAGATTAATTTAATCTAATATATTCATCCGGTTTAAGTCAGGTTTCAGTCAAACAGAGCACATCCAAAATATGATCTGTAATAATTTAATTACAATTAGTGCTTTGTTTGAAAGAGATCTTCCAAAATACACATTTAGATGGTGTTTGATTTAAGCCTACTACCCTCCATCTATTTGAATCTGTAGATTTTTTCTAAATTAACCAAAACAAGCTAATCTGCATATTTAAACATAACATTTCAGGGGAAAAGACTCTTGATGTAAGTCATTAACTGTGGAAGTTCTGTAGTGATATGCTTTAGTTATTTTGCTTATCCTATTCACCTGCAGTGCCTTGTCAAATGTATGCAAATTAGCGCATTTTAATTAGTTATTACCTAATTTGCATATCAATGTGGCGATTGCAATGACGTTATTAGACACAAATTTTACTATATTCACCTGTAGTGTCTCCATTAAGTACAGTTCATTAGACTGTATGGCCATGATATATTACCTTAGCTAAACTTTAGCTAACTTATTACATCAGCTAGTAGCTCATGAGTCATGCATGTTAGCAAGACACAAGTTAACTATATTTGTCTTTTGGCTAATTAGCTGTAAAGTCGAGGCACTGGTAGCTTAGTCTTTTGTTCATCACCACAAGCCAAGAAATATATATATATATATATACATATATATATATTCATTTATTTAAAAAAAGCACCCCAGGGCAATTTCTCTTGTGGAAGAAAAAGGCAGACTGTCCGCACTAATAATTGCAAGTGATTAAATCAGATTTGCGCATTCAGACATAACCAACCTATCTGCATGGGTTGCTTTGGTAATGACGTAGGCGTACCCACGTGACGATGCTTTCAAAACTAATGCGGGAAAAATGGAGGGGCATCATCTCCCTCTCCAAGTAAGTACCCTATCCACTATCAGTATTATGCAGAACTCCTCCAACGCACAAAAAAAACTCAGTGATTGGAGGAGACTGGTAAATATTGTGATGTTCAATGCTGCAGTCACCAATTTTTGACATCATCGTTGTGTATTACATTAAGAGTGAATGCAAAAGACCATTTGAAATCCGATTTGAGCAGCCAGAGCGTCCAGACTGAGATGTATCTGAAAAAAATCTGATTTCAATCGCATTTGAAACCACTTCCGATGTGGTTTGAATCAGATTATGAAAAATCAGGTTTCATGTGTTTTTTTGCTGCCAAACTATCAAAGAAGCCTATGTGCGCTTGTCTATATGATATCTAGGTGATATAGTCTCTATATGTTGTAATTTATGTGACCTGTATGACGTCTCAAGGCAGCTAGCAGACGTTCAGTTTAACCAGTTTGGCTGCTTCCTGACCTGGGCCCCAGTTAGTCAAACACTATCACTTCCTCCAGGGAAGGTGCCGCTCTTCTCTCTTGTAAGCCTATGAGCCAAATTACAAGAGAGAAGAGCGGCACCTTCCCAGGAGGGATGGAGTTTGTCTATCTTTAGCAGTTCAGGTCTAGCCCAAAAACTCTTCAAATGTTCTATGAATCCTATGCTATTCTCCAGACACCACTCAGACATCCAGCCGTTCAGGACACTAAAATCTACTATAACCCTCATCACCACGATAAGCAGGGAGGGGGCCAGAGCATATTACAGTGTCTGACATAGTTTTGCATGTTCACACACCCCTTTAAAATGATCTTTAGTGCTATCTGACTGGTGAAGCCAGACATTGTTAATGCTGACATGAATAACAATTTTAGAAAATCTACGTTTAGAATTAGCCAGCACTTGTACATTTTATCTGAAGTCAGACGCTCGAGCCCACGAAATACAACTATTAATAGTGGCTGAAGTCTCCATTTCCACGTTCCTTAGAATAGAAACACCTATTACTAAGGCTCTTTCAACACGATGCATCACTGAATGTGCTTCACTGAATGTGGAGAATTGATTGGAAACCCTAACAGCAACAGGAGAGTGGTGTCACTCTGCTGAGCAAGTATGCCATTGAGACGCCACCCAAACGCCCTGAGGCAGGGGCTCTACAGCCGGAACCAAAGTGTTTGTGTGTTGCTCTATGTAATACCCGCATCCAAAACATTATTTACCAGCTTCTCTTTCTCACTGACCTCTACTAGTGTCCGGATGCGTCTCTAATTCATTAAACATCTCCGCCAGCCTGGCTTATTCCTTCATTCCTTCATTTATCACATGTGAATCCCTCACTGCTGATGGAAGAAGCTATAGTAAACATGTGGCATGCAATGCAGGAAGAAATAACATGTGCAGATGTCATGACTTACCGCAATTGTTTGTTGTTGTTGTTGTTATGGTTGTTCTTGAGGGGCGAGGGTTTGAGATCGATGTGATTTGATGTAGTTCCTGATTAGTAGATGTTTCAGATTGATGTAATAATCCATGTAAAACACAGAGGATAAAATGAATCCACGAAATCGAGACGCAAGATGTGTATAAGCGGGAAAAAAAGAAAAGAAAAAGAGAGAAACAGGAGCATGCTGTAAAATACACGCAGTAATAAACTGAAGCACGTGGTTTAATGGCAAAGTATAAAACAATGAACATATATGAATAGGAGGCTAGCAAGCTAAAAACACAGACTTGTACAGCATCCCAGCAGCAACCGGAAAATGAATAATTTGTCTAGGTTTCAGTGCTTCAGTAAACGGTGGATAACAGCTCTTGCGGTCTTTCTTACCAACATTTCTTTCAGCCTAACAATCCTCATAGCTCTTGAAATGGCATATGTCCACTTGCCCATTGTTCAGCATCATGCCATCCAGTTTTTTGATGGCCCTCTCGACAGCCTCAAAGGTAGTACAGTGGACAAATCCATAGGACTTAGACCCATTCTTGTCACCAGTGACTGCAGGACAGGATGTCCCTGTAGACATAGAATAAGTCAAAAAGGGCTATGCTGACAATGTCATCTGCCAGGCCCCTTATATAGATGTTGCTGATTCCACTTCTCCGCAAAGTGAAATCGGGCTTGGCCCACAGCAGTCTCATGGGCTGAAACATCATCATAGCCTGTGCAAGCTCAACATTGGCATGGTGTACGAAGTTGACATATCAGTACCCTGGAGAGCAGTTGGTCACTATGTCTCTGTAAAGCCGCACAGAGCAGATAGGACCAAAAAGATGAAGGTTTTCGGAAGCATGTCTTCGGTCACCTCTGGCCTCCCACAAAGAAAGATTGGGTCTGGCCTGTTGACAAGAACTACCTCTAGAATGCTGTTGACAGGACGAGGCCATTATACTGTAGCTGTCCATGTACAAAGATGTGCATCATCACCAAAACACGATTGGGGTGCTACACATGATGCTATACAGTAAAAACATAAATGATAACTGAAAATAATTTAAACCCTCATTACTGCCATAAATAAGATTTCCCTTCAGCTCATGGAAAATAACTTTCCAGTACAGTGTAGTGGGTATTATTGTGCTCATATTGTGTTTATCACAAACCTTAATTGCTATTAACAAGATATACAAAATATATTTAGCATTAAATAGGGTTGCAGCAGTTTTTTTAAAGACCCTTTTACCACCTGATCAAATAAAATTAAAACTCTATGTCCATTCTGAAACAAACGCAATCTCAAAATAAATCATGTATCACTGATTCTTGTATATATTTATTTAATAATAAACATGCATATAATAGTTATATTACATAATTTTAAAATTGGTTTATTCCTAAGACAATATCTTCCTTAATTACTTTAAATTGAATGTAAAATGCCATTGTTACACCCTCTAGGCATATGTGTTTTGTTTTCTCTCTGTGTGTTTTCTGTTGCAGGAGCCTGCCCCCATTGGTTCCTCCATTTGCCTTTGTTCCAGCCAATCACTGCCTGTCTTGTGTGATCAGCCAATCGCACATGGAGTCCTGAGATTTTTCAACTTTGTAAGGTCCTTGGACCTTTCAGGATACATGTTATATTTTTGAATTGGGAACAGGTTAGGGTCCCTGCACATGTTGTCATGCTGCATTAGTCAGGTCTGCTGGAACCTAAAATGCTTCTTATATTTTATAACTCTGCTTTAAAATTAAGTGAGTATCATCTATGCTAATATTATTCCTTTTGTTTCCCTGTCTATCCTGAGGTTACCAGTTAACAATTAATGGTTACCAGTGTAACAATTAATCGGCATAAACGTGGAAGCCCTAAAATGGACAATTAATAGTCATAATCACCACAACCTTGAGAGCCCTGAAACAGAGCTATTAGTCATCATAATTGCAGTTATTTGTTTGACAGTTAATCGTTAGCCAAATTTCATAATCGTGACAGCCCTACGCCCACCGCGAGATATTGCTGAGCAATAACTACTAACTGCAGGCTGTGCCAGCCAGACAGCGAGGGGCGCTTCGATGATTACTGTCTGCTTCACTTCAGATGATTACGATGGACTTTACAGAGGATGAACTGCTGCCAACTCCAGCCAAACATCAAGGATCCTTCACTGTCCACTGCCTGCCCCTCGGACTTCGAATGGACTTCACCAAAAATAAACTGCTTCCAGCTAGACTCCAATTCACACCTCACTGACCACTGCCTGCATCGTCTCAATCTTAGTATGGATTCTACAGAGATCAAACTGCTGTCAACCCCAATCCAATGAACAGCAAGTAACACTTTCATTGACCACTGCTTGCTTCACTTCTCTTAAAATTAAATCCATTGAAAATAAACTACTGCCAATTAGACAACAAATACTATCAAGTCTTTGCTGCATCTACCTACACTTCCGCAGTCCATTCAGGATGGACTTTTAAAGACAAACATTAATTATTATAATTACAGTTTAATCAATATCCTTCAGATTTAAACATTGCCTACCAAATATCTACCCAGTTTACTCAATTAATACATGACTTAATGGGGTCTGCTCACTGGGGTCTATAAAACATTACATTACAACCAGATTTTCTGCATGGTAAAAAAAACAAAAAAACACTGGTAACCTATGTTGTTACCTTAAAATGTAACTTCATAGAAACTGTGACACGTTTATTAACATTACAAACCTGTACTTAAATTTCAATGGTCACCAGGCTTTATTATACCTGTATTATGTATGCTGTGAATGAGCATGATGATCTAACAAGTGTTTTTGCTGAGGACTTCTAGTAAATTGGCACAGCTCTCAGAGAAGCACAATTCTTTTGACATCAACATGACAAGAAAAGTAACAACACAAGTGAGACAAGACATTACAGTAATGAAAATAAACAATAGCGGACTGTAGAAAAATGACATAATCCCTCCTTTATATCTCACATTTTATCTATTTTTTCTGCATTGTGACATAAATCATGAATTAGGGCATTTTATGGTTTTGAAGTATGAATGAGTATACTTAATTAGCATTTATAACCATTATAAATTTGGCAAAAATAGAATGAAATTAGCTAATTATGCATATTGCTATAACTGCATATAAAGGATTTATAATGCATTTGTAATTGACTTATTAGTCATTCATGAACCATTTTATAACCCTTAACAAAGGGACCATTAATGTAATGTGTTACCCAATTTTTTCACAAGCCTAAACCCTAACTGAAATTGTTTCAGATGGTAGGATATGTATTTTGAGCAGAGGCACATTTGTTCACGTGTCATTTAGGATTGTGGTTAGAAGTATGACAGAGTGAAAAATCACCTTCCTTATAGGACATGTCTGAACGGGCTCCATCCCATGTCAGCAGGATAGTTGCGGTTTTAGGGTGATGATGTTGTTTTATTAAAATAATGCACCTAATACCCCTTTAGACGCACCCTTGAACTGCTCATGACAAACGCTTACAGAGGCCCTGAACAATTAGAGCTGAGCAGACTGAGGGTCCATTGTTAGGCAAGAAACTCATTCCACCCTTTTTCTTTAACAATTCAAGTGGCAAACCACAATACTGACACTTCAGCATGTCCTTTGTCTACAGTAAAACTGTGCATTTTGTTATATGTAGGATTTGTGGTTGCTGTCTACCTGTTTCATATACTGAATGCACTATAAGTCACTTAAGATAAATGCAGGAATGTAAATGTTATTTAATTCAAAATAAATTAAACTTCATATTAATGTTCCTTTTTAATGGTTTCATAAAGGGGTTCATTTATGACTAATAAGCCATTTTCAAATGCATTATTAATCACTGATATACAGTTATAACAACATGAATAAAAATGGAGGCTATGCAATACTTGCCAATTAGTAAGATAATAAGACTTAATAAGACTTATTCAACATTAAAAACCTATAACCTATGAAAATGTACCTTAATGTGTAATGCACACATATGAAGTATTTCTTCAGGAGTTGCCAACATTAGAAACCTATGCACATAAAGTTCAGTATGGTTTAATGGTCATCAGTCTTTTTATTATGCTACATTTTTTGACTATTTGTCTTTATTATATGATATAATAGTCTATTTGTGCTGCGCTGTGACATGCATCATGAGGGCATTTGAATATGTCATATTAATGTGAAGGAGTGTATTAATTAAGCATTTATAACATTACAATTCTTACTATCTGGTCGTATTGCAAAGGGAAGTAACCCTTTGTATTTATATTGTTATAAATGCTGTATAACTTCTAAGTAACCTTCTAAATGAACTAAAGTAAAGTAACTAAGTAACTAAAGTTATGTTGAACAAGTGTGATGTTCAGACTCATAAGATGTAACTAAGGTGCAACATACATGGGATGAATCAAGTGTGTGTTTTTGCTGAAAGAAGAGTAAAGAAGGCAGTTGGATATAGAGAGAGTTTGAGTTTCTACATATAATGCATCTAGCAGGAGTGCTGTGACACCAACCACTTACAGTTTACTGCAAATATGAATAATACCTATTCATTTCTCATACACCTTTTCATTCTCACCGTTTTTTGTACATTAAATAAGTCACCTGATCTCCCTTGTCAGCTCAAAATCACACTCAAATGAATTCGAGGTCCAATACTAATGAAGGTGACTATGTGAGAATAGAATCATTTGGTAAAAACACATATTGCAGTCCACCCATAGCCAACAGCCCTACACTGTATGTGCACTATGAGTGACAATATCCAGATAAGTTTTTACCTTGTCTAACCTAACGTAGTCAATCTGATTCAGTCACATTAATTCATATTTTTGACGTGACCACTTCTTAGAGATGTTACACGAGCATTTTAGGTTACCCAACGATATATTTTTCCCTCCAGTTACCTTCCAGCCGGCAGAGCTGTTGCTGTCTCCTTTATCTTTGAAATAGGGAACATATCGGACCATCCAGTCGTAGATCTGTGACAGGGTGAGTCTTTTGTCGGGCGTGCTCTCGATGGCGCGGGTGATGAGCTCCGCGTAAGACTGGTTTCCCCACGCGTTCCGCCGGGACGAGCTCTTTGTTTTACGCAGCGCAGCTCCGGTGAAGCCGTGAAATCCTTCTCCATCCAACATGCACGATGATGATGGAGCATGATCCGACTCCACTTTACAGATGCTCAGATCGAGCGACAGATCCGCGCTCAGCTCACAAGAGGAGTCTGGCCAGCTGCACGAGCGAGGTCTACTCTCCATATCCACCTGATGAGCCTCCGCTTCATCCTCCTTTATCATCATCTTCATCATCTTAAACTGATGGCCGGAGAATGTCGTCAGTTGATGTCGTGTTGTCAGAAGGAGGAGAGCGGATGCAGCAGTCGAGCGCGCATCATGTTGAAGTGTGATTGCAGTAATAATGGACGCATGTGTTCAGAGAGCGGCTCATCTGCATTCCCAGTCTGATTTTAAATCAGTATGACCGTAAAGCGCATGACAGCAACATGAAGCAGAGATGAAGCAGCAACAGATAACAGACCTCACTGCACCAGGAGCGCAGAAAACTTCATACTGCACGAGATAAGTCCTGATACATGTTTGAATAAGTCACCCCCGCCCCCTTCCAAAAAGCAATCCGTCCAAAGGACAACACTATTCTTCTATTCTATTCTATAAAGATTTTCTGATCCCATTCTATTCTACTATTTTCTATTCTATGGAAATTTTCTAAAGAGTTTCTGACTCTATCTTGACAAAATCAATGTTCCCAGCAAAGTGTGTCCAAAGGTCAACATAATCTATTCTATACCTTTCTCATTCTATTCGGTTCTATAGAATCAATGCCCCTAACAAGTTTATTATAACCCAAGCCTAAAGCTCACATACTAACATGAGACTAACATCTCACAACAAAGTTTAAAAGGATAGTTCACCCCAAAATGAAAATGAACAGATGTATGACTTTCTTTTTCTGCAGAACACAAATTAAGATTTTTAAAAGAATATTTTCAGCTCTGTAGTAGGTCTATTCAATGCAAGTGAATGGTGATCACGCCTTTGAAGTTCCATAAAGAAGATAAAGTCAGCAAAAAAGTAATCAATGTCTTCTGTAGTGGTCCAGTTGGTTTTGGGTGAAAACAGGCCAAAATGTAAAACCTTTTTCACTGTACATCTTGACGATCATGATTTCAAGCTTGATTACACTTCCTACAGTGTCATCTAGTGCTCTGTGCATGTATCAAGCTCTAGGAAGTGTAATCGAGCTTGAAATAATGATCATGTCTAGAGTTATATTTTGGTCTGTTCTCACCCAAAATCAACTGGATCACTTCAGAAGACTGGAGTTGTATGGAATAATTTGATACCGACTTCATCTCCTTTTTGGAGCTTCAAAGGTCTGATCACCATGCACTTGCATTGTATGGACCTACAGAGCTGAAATATTCTTCTAAAAATCTTCATTTGTGTTCTGCAGAAAAAAAGGCATGCACATCTGGGATGGCATGAGGGTGAATAAACGATGAGAGAACTTTCATTTTGGGTGAGCTATTCCTTAAATTTTTTATACTGGTCAGCATTTTATTTGGTTCCAGAAGGACGTTTTTGGATGGTGACGCAATCTACTGTGTTAAAAATCAGATTTAACTGTGAAAGCTGTTGGTTCAAATCCCACATGAACTATATCACCAATGAATCCTCAAAGACACTGAACCTTCGTTTGTCTTATTGACATTCCAAATATAGTGTTCGCCCAAGAACACCGGACAGCTTTGTCTAACATTAAACATCAGACATGCATACAGGCACAACACAATGAGCCATTCCAAGAGTGACATAATTCACCACAATCCAAATCCACAAAATATCCACAGGATACAAACATGAAGCCTTTGCTTTGTCTACACCCAACACACCCACTGTTTCAGCACATTCACGTTACACAATACACCCACAGAGAACCAGATAATGTGACCTCACACTCATTATATGATGCATGCTAAACATAAGAGTATACCAGTGTGCTAGCATGCAACCTAGTGTTCTGCATATAGACTCAGGGCTCAGCCCTACATCTCTAACAGCTTTATAACATAAAAAAACAATTGTTAAATTTACTGTAAAAAAAAAATACAGAACACATTTCAGGGTTTACGGGATGTCATTTTGATGCCTGTATGCTTAAGTGTCAGTACCGTTTATATTATTAAATTATATAAACTTGATACATTAACCTTCTGAAATTATTAAAGTCTGCTTTTCACCTAACATGTATTGTCAAACACTGTAGTAACAACAAAAGTCTGCATGATGACTTAAAGTTCATCAAAAGTGGCCCTTCCAGGAGCTAAAAATAATACACACACAAAATCACTGAAGATATAAAGTCAATGGAAAGTGCTCACCATGATAGTAAAATGTGTGTGTGTGTGTGTAGGTGCAGGACGAGTAAAACAACCATTATACAATACATTATTCCTCTAATTACTAATTAGTGTGCATGTGATGATATTGTTTATTGTTTCTATGGCTGAAATGGCTTGCATCAGTAAGCTCTTTAGCTGCCAGTTGCAGGTGTGTGTGTGGAGGTCATGCTCATTCTAATCAGTATTACTGATACTGTAAATCGCCAACCACAACATATGATGAAGGCATATTTAAAAAAAGCTCATAATATGGTTATGCTTATTATCTGGATCATAATCTGGGTACACAGATCTTATACATGCACAAAAGACTGACAAATAGTTTGACACATGCCTCCACTTTTTTAAATATGAAAGATACACTGATATTTCGAATTTGTGGTATCTGCATCATTAATTAAATGTTTATGAATGAATGCACACTAAAACATTAAATTACGCTGCTTGCTCATCAATGCAAGTCAATATTCTATAAAAGCCTATTTTCTTGTTTCCTTATCTGCTGAAATCTTTTACATAATTAAAGTTTTCCTTTAAGCCTAATTTCATATGATAAAAATATCCCTTCATGTGAAAACATATTACAATTTCATGTTTACTGTATTGAAGGAAAAATAAAGGTATACATAAAGTAGACTTTTTTTTTAAAGAATTGATCACGTTGGCACATGATATGGGTGAATGCCACTGATGAAAGTGGCATTCAAAGTTAGCCGTCAAAGGTGACATTAGTGCTTTATAAGAAAAACAAGCTCAGTGCAGGAACAATTTTCTTCCAACATAAAGCATACGAACAAAAACAAAGCATATGAACATTGTCTTCTGAATAATACAGACAAGTGAATATGTGGCTAATTGCCTGGACAAGAGCAATGAGAAGATGCTCAATATTTACCTAATGAATCAAGAACTACAAATGAAGATTCCATATTTAGAAATCAAACATGATGTGGTGTTATTAATACGTATGACAACAGTACAAAACAGGATTTTAGCACAGGTAAAGGGTGTTCTTAGGCACAACTCACTACATATGAGCTGAAAATTGGAAAAAAAGGAGTAAAAGAGCCATCTAGTGGTGAAACAGAAGAAAGGTTCTCACCCAATCAGATTTGGGTGAGAAATGTAACACAATTTTCACTATAAATCTTGACATCTGCAGTATCCTTGGCAAACGAGGCAAAGGGGGCAACAAAGGCTATCCTGCCTGGTCCAAGACCAATCAGAGTGCTCATGATGACCCCTGTGACCCCAAGAGGCTCTTGTAGATTCAGAGACTTGAATGCATTACCCATGCATTCAAGTCTCTGGGGGGTATTTTAATGTGTTTAGTACTTGTGATGGATAAAATGCTTATTTTCCCGAAATTAATATTTTCCATATTTTGAAGCTGAATTGTGTAATTTCTGCACCACCGAACATAATGACAAAAATAAACATTGTTTTCAACCAGCTTTATGAATAGGACTCATCAGACCAGGCGACCTTTGTCCACTGCTCCAAGGTCCAGTTCTGACCCTCACATGCCCATTGTAGGTGCTTTTGACAGTGCGCAGGGGTCATCATGAGCACTCTGATTGGTCTGTGGCTAAAAAGCCCCATACGCAGCAGGGTGCGATGCACTGTGATGTGACACCTTCCTCCCATAACAATCATTAAAATGTTCTGTGACTTGTGCCACAGTAGACTGTCTGTCGGTTTGGACCAGGCAGGATAGCCTTTGTTGCCCCCTTTGCCTTGTTTGCCAAGGATACTGCAGATGTCAAGATTTATAGTGAAAATTGTGTTACATTTTCAAGAGTCTCATGGGGTCAATCTTCTCCAGGTGCACCAGAGGTTTCACATCCTCATGTCTTCAGAGACAATGTCTTGTCCTGCAGGTCCCAGCACAGTCAGCTCAACCAGATACGACAGAGAAAGTGGCTCCATGTTCAGTGGCTCCATGTTCTCCGTGTTTTCCGGCACCAGCACACATGACAGTTTGCTCACCACCACCTTTATGGCGCCCTTGAGGAACACCTGGCCCTTAGCAACAAACTCATGGTCCATGCGGAAGCCTCTCTCGTTGAGGAATTCTGGCAAGCTGTGTGAGGCTCTTGTCACCCACCTCAGGCTGGCCCAGGTTGCGCAGATGCCAGGGTGCGGTGGGGTGGAGAAGAAAGCGGTGGGCACGCAGGAGGAACGGGATGCCCCATTGACCCTTCAGTAGATACACCAGCTCATAATCAGCAAAGCTCTCAGGCTCCATGTTATCCCACAAACCTCTGAGTCGATGTAAGGGACTCTCCAGAGACTGGTCCATTACACAGCCTGTAACAAATAGAAAAAATAAATCAACAAAATAAACATCAGAAATAGAGATACAATCAGATGTCTTACTGTAAGTTGCGAGGTGGGGCCTCCATGGATCTGACTTTTTTCAATGGTTTGTTCCTCAAACCATTCCTGAACAATTTCTGCAGTGTGGCAGGTCGCATTATCCTGCTGAAAGAGGCCACTTCCATAAGGGAATACCATTGCCATGAAGGTCTGTAACAATTTCTAGGTAGGTGGTACATGTCAAAGTATCATCCACATGAATGCCAGGACCCAAGGTTTCCCAGCTGAACATTGCCTCCACCGGCCTGACTTCTTCCCATGGTACATCCCGCTGCCATCTCTTCTCCAGGTAAACAATGCACACGTACCCGGCCGTCCACGTGATCTAAAAGAAAACTTGATTTTTCAGGCCAGGCCACCTTCTTCCACTGCTCTGTGGTCCAGTTCATTGTAGGTAGTGAACAAAGATCAGCATGGGCTGTCTGACTGGTCTGCGGCTACACAGCCCCATATGCAGCAAGCTGCAATGCACTATGTGCTCTAACACCTTTCTGCAATTCACAATTTAGCCCTTGTCAAAGTCACTCCTTATGCTTGCCCATTTTACCAGCTTCCAACACATGAAATTCAAGACCGACTGTTCACTTGCTGCTTATTATATCCCTCCATGTGCCATTGTAACAAGACAATAAAGGTTATTCACCTGTCAGTGGTTTTAATGTTGTGGCTGATCAGTGTATATCTTCACACATTTCAAGGCTTCATAATCCAGATTGGAATACACATGTTGACAACCTGTGTAACAAATTGCAGCAGAGGCTTTATTTTTTAAGGCGTCTAAGCTTGTATGGTGTGAGCAGTCATATCATGATGATCTTCTACCATGCAATCTTAGAGAGTGTCATCAGATATGGAATTACTGCATGGTTTGGCAACCTAACAGTTAAGGTGAAAAACAAGCTTGCCAACATGCACAAAACAGCCATGAAAATTATAGGAAGGAGAGACTATGAGCCTATACAGAGCCTGTATGATCAGGCAATTATGAAACAGGCTATGCAGGCTCAACATCCCCTCTTTCCTGAATATGAAACCCTGCCATCAAGAAGACTCCGTGTACCAAAATGCAAAACTAATCGCTTAAAATTATCATTTGTGCCAGCCTCCATTAAGTTGCTGAACAATGTGAAATAGAACTGTGTGCAATAAATATGTGAGCACTTCAGCACTTGTGATCTCGGTGCAATAGGGCAACGTGCAATATACATACTAGCACCTTAGTATATGCACTTTACACAAACTTCAATACAATGGAGTAATGTGCAACAACCACACTAGCACTTTAGCACTTGCACTTTAATCCATGGAATTGCGCTGTCAATAATGTCCTTTTTCTTCTGTGTTTATATTTTCTTCTTGTAAAGTACAACATGTCGATGCTTCTCAGGTTTTTGTTGATGTGTTTTGTGATTTGTGTTGTCTTTTGTGATGTTTTTTATGAAACAACTTTGCACTGTGCCCAAGCAAAATTTCCCCTCGGGGACAATAAAGTTAACCTTAGATCAGAAGGTGGCAGAAATGCCCCTTTTGTTGGTTTGCCAACTGCCATAAAACGCAGCAGCAGCAGAAGCAGCAGCAGCAGCAGCAGACCCCATGACTGTAGTCATTACAGTCTAAACTTTATAGGGACCTGCCTGTTTTTATTTTACCGCCTTTCATAACTAGAAACATTACAGTCACTATATTACTATGACTTTATTTCCATATTTCATGACCTTGATGATACTTAATAACCTTATTCAAGGAATGTATTTGTTTACCTTACAGCAGATACTCCATCATATTGATGGTTCCACCTGTGACGGGCATCACAGTGACTGGGGGAGCATCCATCACTAATTTCTCACTTATCAAACTACACCACTAACTGATCTAGCTGTTGATAAACATGAACAATAAAAGACGTGCAGAGACGGTAAGAGTCTTACTGCTAATGACAGTCTGTCAATATAGTTAAGCAAGGTTAAAATAATTGCAAACCAGTTAATTTACTTTAAGTAAAAGGAAAAACTGAGATTAACGCACCGAATACTTTGTATAAAATATTGTCATCGAATTAAGCATCTAAATCGTAGCCGCAACTAAATTTGTAGCCCACACATGCGCAGTTGCCATGGAAGATAACACACATGCGCAGTGTTTCTTCTCTTGCTCAATGAATGGTTGCAGTGTGACCAGTCATCTACTGGACTGCTGGGATCGCACAATCTGTTTCATACCATTTAACACTTGTGTAAATATGACACAAACAAACTGAAAGAAAATGAACATTTGAATAAATTAGCATACACCTGCGTTATACATGGTTCAACATAAAAAGAATTAGATCCTGTATGCTGTAGTGTAAACTAGCACAACTTCCACCACCCTACTGTTTCCCAATACAGATGCAATATAATGCTCGTAAACGACTCGTTCTATTGAACAGACTCTTTTCATGAACTTGATTAAACTTGATCTGTATGATGTGTAATAAATAAGTGTTCAAAACCCAATTAAATTCAAACCCAATGTATGCAATTAATTCAAGGCTTTTGTTATTATTTTGTATATTGTTATTTTCTTCAGAAAATATCCTGTGGTACAAAATCTTTGAGACCATTCTATCGAATCAGAATCAGAATGAGCTTTATTGCCAAATATGCTTACACGTACAAGGAATTTGTCTTGGTGATAGAAGCTTTTATTGCACAAACAATACAACAACAAGACAGAGATAATAATAATTACAACACCAAAAAAAATCTGAATAAAAATAAAGAGTGAATAGAAAATCTAAGTATGTATCGAAATACACAATAAGACATTATCTATCTATCTATCTATCTATCTATCTATCTATCTATCTATCTATCTATCTATCTATCTATCTATCTATCTATCTATCTATCTATATATATATATATATATACATATGTACAAATACCAATCTGTTATATACAGATGCAATGGAATGGAATGACAGAAGAGGTAGGATATGTTGAATAAATATAATTGACTAGACTGTGTATTGCATATAATAATTGCTCAATGGGGCGGCTTTAACTGTTTATGAGATGGATAGCCTGAGGGAAAAAAACTGTTCCTGTGCCTGATGGTTCAGGTGCTCAGAGCTCTGAAGCGCCGGCCATGAGACAACAGTTCAAAAAGGTAATGGACAGGGTGAATGTGGTCTAGAGTGATTTTTCCAGCACTTTTCCTCACTCTGGAATTGTATAGTTCTTGAAAGGGAGGGCATGGGGCAACCAATAATCCTCTCAGTAGTCTGAACTGTCCTTTGTAGTCTTCTGATATCCATTTTCATTGCTGCACCAAACCAGACAGTTACTGAAGTGCAGAGGACAGACTCAAGGACTGCTGTGTAGAACTGAATCAGCAGGTCGCCTGCCTGTGGCAGGTTGAACATCCTCAACTGGTGAAGGAAGTAAAGGAAGGAAGTAGGCCTCTGCTGGGCCTTTTTTACAATGGTTGGATGACTAGTGGAGAGAGCACACATCCCTGGGGGGCACCAGTGCTTATAGTACAGGTGCTGGAAGTGAATTTCCCCTGTTTCACTGGCTGCTGCCAGTCTGTCAAAAAGCTGGTAATCCACTGACAGGTAGAGGTGGGAACAGTGTTTGTGCGCGTGCGTGCGTGTGTTTGTGTGTTTAATATATTTTGATTCATTTTTTTTAAAAGCATCCATGGGCATGGCACTAGACGTTTTCTCTGGGACTTGTATTATGAAAGTTAATGGACCTATCGGACTTTTATTTTGAAGGTTATTGCCACCATAAGGCTGCATGTCATCGCTGGGTTTTGAAGATGAGCTCAACTGTAATGCTCGCTGTCGACGCTTAATTAATGTAATTTGTTCATCTGTTTTCTATCTGTTGTTCATGTTCAGATGTATGAGGAGATGTGATCTTTAGGACAGGGGTATTTTTTAACGCTTCAAGGGCGTTAGTACGCGTTTAATGTTGTGCTATCAGTGTTAGCTTTATTTACATACATGATCAAATTTACTGCTTAGAATAATTAATAAATATCACAAATACTGTGTCTGTGAGTTTAATCGTTCGGTTTATAGATTAAGTTTGTCAGTATTCTGTTTTTCATAGATAGTTGAAATACTGACAGCAGAGCATTAGCAGAGAGACTAAGTTAGCATCTTTGACTTCACGTGAATCTGATGATTATTGTAGAATCGATTATGTTTATAAACACTTTGTTATTGGTGCAGTCAGTTTAGAAGGTGTGATTATATTACATAGAGCACTTGAAGAGATATGAATGGCTGATTATATTTGTGTTTATGGTTCATGCCAGTTCATTTCCTGTTTACTCAGTACTGTGTCAGTTAGTCTCTCTCTCTGTGTGTCGTGTTGTGTTATATTAGGCTATTTGTCAGGTTTATTTAAGTTTATGCCAAGACGTCTTGATATCCTTATATTATAAGATTCCAGTGGTTTTAACTCCGTGCTGGCTCTTATGTGTCCTGAACCGATCAATCTGAAGACATTATATGTGTCACCTGGAGAAAGAAGATCATGGCAGATGACAAGGATGTCCTCCGAGATGTTTGGTTTGGAAGGATACCAGCCTGTTTTACAATGTCTCCAGAGGAGAGCACGGAGAGAGAAGCAGAACCATACTATGTAAGTTAAGAGAATGTACACTGTCTTTCTGCTGTATAGTAATTAATTTGATATTACCTGACCTGTTCTCTTCTCCTCCATCAGCTCCTCCTCCCGCGGGTCAGCTACCTGACGCTAGTCACTGATAAAGTCAAGAAACATTTTCTCAAAGTCATAAAGGCAGAAGACGTGGAGGAGATGTGGTTTGAATATGAAGGAACACCACTCAAATGGTGCGTTAAAACTCTCTGATTTTTGATCGAAACTTTAAAACATTGACCCAGGGTTTTCTGTTTGTTTACTGAGTTTCCACATTGAATACACACTGTTTAAAATGGCAGAGGACATTGCTGTATCTATAGTAATCGACTCTTGCGCGGCTACCACAAAATGGGGAGTAGCTATTTTTCCACTGAAAAAGCTGACCTTCAGAATGAGAGGTCTACAGTAGTAAGACAGTAGTTCCATTCACAAATGTGTTTTTATGACCGTACTCGGTTCTTGTTTGTGCTCTTTACATTTACTTGTTCATTGAACTGTTGTATAGAAGCAATATCACACTCGCAATCGTGCTATATGGCCCTAAATCAGCACTGCTGTAATTACCTATGTGGCCGAATCACAGCAGTGCTGATGTATGACCATGTCGCACTCTTCCTCGTGTGATATTACATAGATAATACGGCTGGGCGATATGGCCAAAATTGTTATCACGATAATCTTTTCTTATTGTTCGATATCGATATTTCTCACGATATACATTTATACATTGCACTTTCTTTTTTATTTCAAAGTTGATGGAAGAAAAGAAGAAAAAATTTATTCTAAACAGATAAATATACTTTCCTTATCCATTCCAGACATCTAATTAATTTTCACAAAATTAGAACAGAAATCGATTTGTTTATTATTAAAGGCTTGTAACATGCTGATTAATAAAGATACATTTAGAAGGGAATAACGTTTTGGTCTAAAAGGTGCTTTGCAGGGAAAAGAGGCAACGTGTGCGGAGTGGGACAGGGCAGAAATTATGCTTGTTGGGTGCTAGAGAACAATATTCAAGATTACAGCGCAGAAAGATCAGCTGATGTCCACATCACTCTTCACTAGAGACAATGAGAGAGCGCAACCGTTGTCATGAAGTCTTGCGGTGCGGATGGAATCAATCCGGTGTCCGGTGTACTGTAATCATTAGCAAGGCAGCTAGCATAAGCAAGTTCGTCCAGTCTGACCCTACGTTACCACTGGCACGTTGTGAGCGAAGCTGAGAGCGTTTTCAATTCATTCCTATGAAAGCCGATCATCATGTTCGCAAGGTGGATCGTAGGTTTGGCAGCGGTGTGGAGCAAGCTCTCTCCTAGCGCTGTGAGCGCCTTTAAACAGATTTCGTCCGCCCCAGTGGAAATGCAGCCTGAGAAAGCCGAACTGCTTTTAGCGACACGCAGTAAATATAGAAAATTCCTCAAAAGCTTATCGTGGATTTTCTTTATCGTGATATATATCAATATCGTTTTATCGCCCAGCCCTAATAGATAATAATAATAAAAAAATCAATTTTACTACAGTAACACCATGGTTATTTTGTGGTAGATGTATAATTTTTAAAGCCATGGTTTTCCACGAAAAATAAAGAAATTATTGCCATCACAAAAACTATAGTAAATATATATAAATGCTATAGTAAAACATTAGTAACCATGATGCTATATCATGTTTTGTGGTTCTAAAATCCATAGTGCATGTCAATTTAACATGGTTTGACCAGAGTAAAACTAACTTTTACAGAAGTGTTTTTTACATAATTATTATGATTTATATTACCATGGTTTTGTTTTTCCTGTATTATTACAATGGTTTTACCACAAATATCGTGGTTAAAATGTGGTTAAAACACCATGGTAAATTATGTGGTCAATACGTTTTTACTACAAATACCACAGTTTAACTATGGTTTCCGTAGTAAAACCATGGTTAATTTTCGTAAGGGATGGACAAAGCTTTTGTGAGGGATCGCAAAACTATTTTAGAAAAGAAACACCCTCCTTGTCCTCGGAAGGGGCTTCATATAGCTGTCACAGAGACCGGTAGTAGGGATATTTTATGCATGCTTTCCAAAAATCACTTGAATCACCTTTAATTAGATAGTAATTTATTCTTTTTTTCATTTCCAAAACTTTTGCACACTCAAATCCTGGCGGCTGTATGTCTGCATGTCTGCTGTGGATAAATGGTGTTGTCCAGTTCTAGCTTTATGGTTTTATTATTCCACAAGATGGCAGGAGAGATCAAGACTTATTCTGCACATGAGAACTTGCATTCGCCTGGAGAGCTGTTTTCATTTCTTCTGTATATTGAGCTGTGAGGATGTGGCCTCAGCCAACCCAGAAAAACATCTTGTAAAGCCTTGTGTATCACTGTGTGGACTATGTTTTTTGACAGTTCTCTTCATTGTTTTTAAGGCACTACCCAATTGGCGTGTTGTTTGACCTCCATGCTTTAAACACAGCTCTCCCCTGGAATGTCACCGTGCACTTTAAGGTGTGTGGACCGCTTCTTTCATTTATCATTCATCATTTACTTGTTAATATGTCACTGTAGTAATTGGTTTTGTTTTGTAGAACTTCCCAGATCAAGATTTACTTCACTGTTCGTCAAACTCTGTGATAGAAGCACATTTCATGTCGTGCATTAAAGAGGCAGATGCCCTTAAACACAAGAGTCAGGTCATCAACGATATGCAGAAGAAAGATCATAAGCAGCTGTGGATGGGCCTGCAAAATGGTAAGAATTGCCTTCGTGTTCCCCTGTTAATTTACACTTTACCTGCACTCTTTACGCTTGTGTTTCTCAACTGGTTTTGCTTCATGACCTCAGAATTTACTTCAGACATCAAATGTTGAGCAACACTGTACCAGTATGTACCATGTACATTAAAAAAGCCTTCATCGCATGGCTGTATAAAAAGATCAATAATTAATATGTTGTGATTTTATACAGCTATGTGATAATAAAGGCTTTGTAAAAAGGATGCTATTGTTTTTTTGCTGCTTTGGACTGACTTGAACTCTTGACCATTTATCACCTTAACATTATACCCCACTTTTGCAGCACTCTCTTTGTTGGATTTTTAGATTTACTAAAATATTGTCCCCAATATGTCCTTAAAGGAATATTCTGTGTTCAATACAAGTTAAGCTCAATCGGCAGCATATGTGGCATAATGTTGATTGCCACAAAAAAGTAAAATAAAAATAAATTCATCACGTTCCTCCTTTCCTTTAAAAAAAGCAAAAATGCAGGTTACAGTGAAGCACTTACGATGGAAGTGAATGGGGCCAATTTAGGAGGTTTTAAAGGCAGAAATGTGAAGCTTATAATTTTATAAAAGCACTTACATTAATTATTGTGTATAATTTGAGCTGTAAAGTTGTTTAAATTTACATTTTACAGTCGTTTTTGAGTTTGCTGACATTTCGTTATTCAAATTGTGTGGATTAGTCAAATTGGCCATAACTTCACACAGAAAAGGTCACGATAAAATCATGTTTACACGCATTTGTTCTCATCATGTGGCTATACTTTTGACACAGTGAGTATTTTAATGTTTACAGATTGGCCCCATTGACTTGTAAGTGCCTCACTGAAAAACAAGATTTTTTGCTTATTTTAAAGAAAGGATGAAAAAGTCATAATGATTTTTTTTGTTGTAATCAACATTATTCCTCAAATGCAGTTGATTGAGCTTAACTTTTATTGAATCCGGAACATTCCTTTAAAATGAAACAATGACATTTTAATTATAACTACCATGAACTGCAATTGCTAAAACTAATAATACAACAGTCTGAACAGAAAAATGTGTTATTTACCATTCTAACACATGCAACAAACATTTGACCAAATATTGTATTAGTTATTGTGACCAACTTATTCATGCCAAAATACATTAGAATTTGTTTGTCATCAGCTAAATATATATTGCACGTGTTTTCTCCTCCTCTGAAATTTTCTAAGCCTATTTATTGTTTTACACTGAATATGCACAATTATATGGTTAATTAGATTTTTTATTTGCATACAGCATTTTTTTCCCCATCTTGTCCCTATCAGAACATACCTGCGACCCACTAGTTGAGAAACATTGCTTTATACTGTATGCATTATCTGATTTCTAGATGTTACTTTTAAATAGGGCTGGGTATTGATACAATACCCTGATTTTATTTGATTCGTTTCAGATTCACAAGGTCTCGATTTGATTCCGATTTTGAGTAAATTTGACTCAGATTTATTTGGGTTTGTCATATGAAAGAATTTCTCTCTCAGCTAATGCTAGTAATTATACAGGGGACCTTTTAACTTGAAAGATAATGAAAATTGTAATACAATTTAAAATTTAGATTTTCATTACGATTCTGGATAAATTGAGAATCATGTTTTTTGTGTGTTGTAAATCAAATATCAAAGTCCACAAGAGGGCACAACAACATATATATATATATATATATATATATATATATATATATATATATATATATGTATGTATGTATGTTGATATAATGTAAAAAAAAATATTAATTAAAAATAATATTAATTCTGTTAAAAAAGTGCATAAAAAAATAAATGACTATTTAGCCTGTTCCATCATGCTAAGTCAAAAGCAAAACGAGCGGAAACAAGCTTTATTAACAGTTCTGTTAAGTTTTAAGGTTTTCAGCAACAGTAGCAATTAAACATTTAAAAAAAATATTATATAAAAACAAAAAAGTAATTTAGTGCAAATAATATTTGACAGACTTTACTGTGTGATTATTAGATCTACATTAATACTGATCTGATTAAGTAAAAATGCCTAAATGCATATAACAGACAGCATGCAGCTTGTATACAATTAGACACTCACAGGTCTTCCATTTTGAAGAATTTGTCCCATCTGCATTAACTGCTGTGTTTGCTTTAATATCTTGTCTAGACAGTGCTGATTTAATCCCATCTTTACACTCTAGTAATTCATTAACAGCTGTGTTTACATTAATATCACCTAAAAAGGGGTATTTTAATTCAAAACAATTCAGGAGTGCAGGAGCTCTGCATTCGTCACGAGACAAGCGCTTGGGCAGACACACTCATGTGAGCGATGGAAATCAGCCGAATATAATCAAACAGCGCACGGGTAGCGAATTTTGTCAGATGTTGGTCTTTTTTTTTTTTTTAGCATCGGTGGCGATTAAAATATTGAACTGAGCAGAGATTCCATCACACCAGTTAATCGTGGCAACACCCTGCAGTTTGCAAAGCACTGTGCAGGAGCGCTGTGTTTTGTAGGTGCCGTATATTTGAAAAGATCAACATTTTAAAACACGCCTTGAAGCGATTTTCCAATTTAAATTTGACAGCCTTACAAAGGCATGCCAGGGGAACGTGAATATACATTGCAGAATCGTTGTCATTTAGAAGTTAGATCACGTGTGTGTCTGAATCGAGATCGCAATCTTTTAACGATTAATCGTGCGGCTCTAGATTTTCACCATTTTGGTCACATTTTAGCTTTTTATATGTTGTCTTGATATTGCATATATTATATTGCCTATATACATTTTTTTGTTATGTTTTTTTGTTTATATCATTTATACTATTTACTAGGGATGGGACAATATATCGAATTTTTATATATCCTGAACCAAAAAAATTACAAACCATAATGTGGCAAACTATTTAAAAATGTGCAACTTTGTTTTCTGTCCATGTGATCATAAATTAAATGACCCATCAAAAATAATATCTTTATTCTACATTGCTTACAGGGTTCACAAAGACCTTAAAGTGCTCGAGTTTAAAGCGGATCATTTCCTCCGTGTAAAGTGTGTCCTTCAAAGATGAGGCGAATCCTCTTTCATTGAATAATGTGTCTTAATATCCTTTCTGTTCTTTACAGTCAGATAAAAGTGTCAAAAGAAATATTCATTTTAACCTCCCGTAGCATGGATGTGCTAAAGAAATTGTTGTTATTGTTCGCTGAACCACAACACTGAGTCGCTCATTGAACTCTTAAAGTGACAGTAACTTTTTAGTGTTTCTTATACAAATGAATGTAAACTCAATGTTATTACTTGTAAATTGTACACATTATTTCAAACAATGATACTCATATCATTATTAAATATATACACACTTTCATGATATAATATTAATTCATATAATGTAGAATTGTTGCATTTTAGTTGTTTAGTTACATTTTGATTATAATAATGATGACAAACAAAGTATTAAAATGTAAATATTTACATTTATATACATTTTTCAGGACAGGCTGTGTTCAGTTCTATTGCTTGTTCTGCACCAGATCAGCCTGAATGTAGCTCACTTTTTTTGGAAGCTTATTTGTAATTGATAGCTTCTTAGTGAGAAAGGTATATGAGCAACTACTTAAACTATTTAAATTTTGAGCTTTTATATTGTGTATTGAAGAACTTTATTTTGATGAGACATTATAATGAGCAGTTTTGTCATTTAAGACATTTAAGTGTTATAATATCAAATCGAGATTTTAACGAATCGTTAACCTCATATTGTATAGCGAAACGAATCGTGAGCTAACCATATTGTCTCATCCCTACTATTTAGTTTTGTGTATTTACAATGCATTAACATTGATATTTAGAACAAGTGATGAAATGGTGCTATCTCTTTTTTTTTTCTTAATCCCCCTTTCTCCCAATTTGGAATGCCCAAATGCCACTACTAAGTAGGTTCTCATGGTGGTACGGTTACTCATCTCAATCCAGGTGGTGGAGGACAAGCTTCAGTTGCCTCTGCTTCTGAGAGAGTTAATCCACACATCTTATCACGTGACTTATTGTGCATGACACCGTGGAGACTCACAGCATGTGGAGGGTCATGCTACTCTCTGCGATCCTGCACAACTTACCACATGCCCCATTGAGCGCTAGAATCAGTTATCACCCTATGTGACTAAGTTACCCCATGTGACTCTACCCTCCCTAGCAACCAGGCCAATTTGGTTGCTTAAGAGACCTGGCTGGAGTCACTGAGCACACCCTGGATTTGAACTCATGACTCCAGGGGTGGTAGTCAAAAAATGGTGCTGTCTAGTGTCAGGGTTTTGGTTGAGCCACATATTAAATGGTAAATGGTCTGCACTTATATAGCGCCTTTTTAACCTTAGCGGTATTCAAAGTGCTTTATACTGTGACTCATTCATCCATTCACACACACATTCATACACCAATGGCAGCAGAGCTGCCATGCAAGGTACTAGCCTTCGGCATGTGGAGTAGTGTGGGCCGGGATTCGAACCACCAACCCTGCGATTAGTGTCCGACCCGCTCTACCAACTGAGACACATCCGCCCCATATTAACAAGAGTGGAGATGAATGGCTTCTGCCCTATGTGTGATTAGAATGAAACATTTCCTGTTGTTGATAAAAACCTGACAGTAATAAATGAAAGTCTATTCAAAGAGACCATGACAAATGCATTGTGTGGATCTCTTCTTTGGACACATTACACGGAACGTATCAAACCAAATTTTTACTCTCAACACGCAGTGAAAGGATCATACTAAACTTCTTCACCGCTTTATTACTCGATCACTGCTGAGTAAAACCTGAACATTTACCAGTCAATAGGTAATCACTGCCATTTTTAATGACATTTGCATGAGATTTGGTTGTGTATGCGAGTGATTTACTCACATTGGAGAGTAAAAGATTGACCTTGTGATTTTAGCGATATTCAAAGGAAGATTGCATTTAATTGGAAAATCAATATTTATTTACCCTGTCCTAGTTTTAAACATGATAACTACAGTATCTTCAAAATCATCTGTCCATGTGTGTGTAATGGTAAATGCAGAATTAGTGTGTGAGTTGACTGGTTTCAGTAGTTAATTTGAAGGTGAAAACTTGAAGCTCTGGAGATGAACTGAGAGAGGTGTAAGTTTCAGAAGTCAGCATGTTTTGATGGTAAACAGCTGTCATCTGCTCTGATTAGAGTCTGAGAGAAGAGAAATAACATTTTCTAAGCGGATCTTGATTTTCAGCTGCGCACCTGAGAGTGCAGCCAGTGTAACTGAACATACACACAAGTTAACTTGCAACTCTCATGCCCGTGTCATTTCTTTCTCTGCCTGACTTCATCAAGTTTTTATTTTACTCACCATTATAGCTTTGACATATTTATATCAAAGAGATTTATGGTTTATGGTACATTCATTCTAAGCTCTGATACAAAGTCTGCCTCAAGTTCATTAAGTCAATATGAAATAATGTTCACAACCAATTTTATGAAGATTATTGCTGTGTTGGACGTAGAACACTACCTACTATTGCTGCAGTACACACTCACCTAAAGGATTATTAGGAACACCATACTAATACTGTGTTTGACCCCCTTTCGCCTTCAGAACTGCCTTAATTCTACGTGGCATTGATTCAACAAGGTGCTGAAAGCATTCTTTAGAAATGTTGGCCCATATTGATAGGATAGCATCTTGTAGTTGATGGAGATTTGTGGGATGCACATCCAGGGCACGAAGCTCCCGTTCCACCACATCCCAAAGATGCTCTATAGGTTGAGATCTGGTGACTGTGGGGGCCATTTTAGTACAGTGAACACATTGTCATGTTCAAGAATCCAATTTGAAATGATTCGAGCTTTGTGACATGGTGCATTATCCTGCTGGAAGTAGCCATCAGAGGATGGGTACATGGTGGCCATAAAGGGATGGACATGGTCAGAAACAGTGCTCAGGTAGGCTGTGGCATTTAAAACGATGCCCAATTGGCACTAAGGGGCCTAAAGTGTGCCAAGAAAACATCCCCCACACCATTACACCACCACCACCAGCCTGCACAGTGGTAACAAGGCATGATGGATCCATGTTCTCATTCTGTTTACGCCAAATTCTGACTCTACCATCTGAATGTCTCAACAGAAATCGAGACTCATCAGACCAGGCAACATTTTTCCAGTCTTCAACTGTCCAATTTTGGTGAGCTCTTGCAAATTGTAGCCTCTTTTTCCTATTTGTAGTGGAGATGAGAGGTACCCGGTGGGGTCTTCTGCTGTTGTAGCCCATCCGCCTCAAGGTTGTGCGTGTTGTGGCTTCACAAATGCTTTGCTGCATACCTCGGTTGTAACGAGTGGTTATTTCAGTCAAAGTTGCTCTTCTATCAGCTTGAATCAGTCGGCCCATTCTCCTCTGACCTCTAGCATCAACAAGGCATTTTCGCCCACAGGACTGCTGCATACTGGATGTTTTTCCCTTTTCACACCATTCTTTGTAAACCCTAGAAATGGTTGTGCGTGAAAATCCCAGTAACTGAGCAGATTGTGAAATACTCAGACCGGCCCGTCTGGCACCAACAACCATGCCACGCTCAAAATTGCTTAAATCACCTTTCTTTCCCATTCTGACATTCAGTTTGGAGTTCAGGAGATTGTCTTGATCGGGACCACACCCCTAAATGCATTGAAACAACTGCCATGTGATTGGTTGATTAGATAATTGCATTAATGAGAAATTGAACAGGTGTTCCTAATAATCCTTTAGGTGAGTGTATAGTAAGTATTCTGTGTACAGTATATCCATTTTCTGTACACTGAAGAAAATGTGCAGTACTGTATACAACAGAGCACACTGTTTGGAATGATGTATTCCGCAATGCAATTACAAGGGCATTTTTTAAATTATCTCTTTCTTGACTCAGTATTTCATTGGACTGGGGTAAAATTGGATAAATATTTCCAAGATGATAATTGGAAGCCTTTAACATGACAATAATCTGGAAAAGTGCTGTTTGAAACATTCATTGTGGAATAATGCCTACTGTTTCACAAGCTATTTTAGTAAGATATTTTAATTTCATGTTGACTGTATCTCTGACAGAGCTGCAGTACTGTGCTTTTAAAAGAGTATCAACATGAATGCTGAGTTACTGTCACTGAGTCAATTTCTTTCTTTCTTCAGATAAGTTTGACCAGTTCTGGGCCATGAATCGTAAACTAATGGAGTATCCCACAGAAGATGGAGGCTTCCGCTATATTCCCTTTAGAATATATCAGGTATTTAATAATTTATTTACATTTATATGCATAATAAAGAATGACCTGCATACAATAGATCACAAGGATCTTGTCAATATAAATAAGGGTTCCTGCAGGTCTTTAAAAAGTGTTTGTGTCTTAAATTAATTTTTATTTTTTAATTTAAGAGAATAAAAAGTCTTCAATTTCTTTAATGGTATAACAAAGGTCTTATAATTTGCAGTGTCTTACATTTGGGATGGAAACACCATTTCAAAAGGCTACAATTTAATTAAATGTGTGTGCTTTGTGATTTAAAGTGAAGGCACTCATGATACAATGTTTCCAGCAGTTTCAGAGCCGTTCGCAATCAATGAGTTCCGGACATTTTTGACAAGCTATCGCTGATGACCTACTTTTGATTATGACAATGTTTACTTTAAAGCATTTAGATTGTAAATGTTGTAGATGGTTTAAGAGTGCATATTATATTTCCCTTATCTGTCTGAATGAGCAGTTGGAAGCAGTGAAGCACATACATTTCAAAATAAGTGTCCCCTGTTATGGCTCAATGCTAAGGATTTTTTTCTACTGGCCGGAAGATAATGTTTTTTTTTATTTATTTTTTTTTTACATATTTTATGTTTTTAAGACAATGTCCCCCCCAAACTGAATCACATTTATAATTTGCAAGATATGATTTATGCCTTATGTAATCCCATATAAGTGCTTTACAGATATAAATTCATAAATGCATCATAATAACCTCAGTCGTCCTGCATTTACACATGTGTTTTTAAGCAAATAGTCTTTTGTGCAGATGATCGGTTTTTGGCCACCTGTTTAGTCATACTGTCATGCAACGTTTGGCCATGTGTAGTTTTTTCACACACAGGATCAAAGATTTAATCACCGAGTTAAAGATGCGATCACTTGACTTGACTTGACTGATTATTGGCTGAATGTAATAAACATATGAATCCCCGAGAAGAGTCTTCCAAATCGGTTGTGACATGTAATATACAATAGGAGGATATTAGGCCTAATCTGTGAATTATGAATGTGTATATAACATGAAATCAGACAACAAAGACCAACACAGCCTGATTCACAAAGCACAAAAATACCTGTACGGTCCAGAAATGAGAAATTTAACTAGTGTTTCATGAGGATGATATGAAGTAGACGGTTTTGAAAATTCATCTTCACCATAGTGATCTTGCTTCTTTTCATATCAAACACCATTATCATGTCCAATTAATGTTTACATTTTGAAACATTACTTAATTAAATGTATTCTTACATTTTGGATACTGAGCAACTTGTGATTTCCAGGCACATGTATAACTGTGGTTTAACAAATTTATTACAACTTATTCGGCGCTTTATCGCTAAAGGTGAATTAATGAGAGAAAATTAGCTTTTTTATAGCAGGAATAAAACTAACGCTTGTCACTTTACGAGAGCACATGCATGTTAAACAGTCTACTCTGCACGCTGCTTCTATTTTCTACACATTGGTAGTAGCTGCTGCTAAGATACTTGGAAAAGAGTGAGGACAGTGCTAGGAGAGTGCACTCGGTGTCTGCACGATCTTGTGCGTGCATGCTACTGTGCCTTGGCTCCCAAGCTGTGGTCAGCAGCCTCCCAAAACAGAGGAAAGCAATGTAGTTATGGAAGTAATTAGGATGGAATAGGAAGTGTATAAGGTTAGGGCAGTCAGCCAGCAGCAGCAAGGGTGCTGGACCATATGGGATAGGACATCTGATAGAGTGTTAGGAGGGGCTGACCTGTGGAAGGTACCCCAGGCCAGGCTAAGTTTTCTAATAAGATCCACCTACGAAAACCTACTTTTTTTTTTTTTTTTTTAAAGTGAGGTGCTGTGCAAGGCACAGCACGGAGGGAAGCCAGATCAAGCTTGGCGCTTGGAAGTGACTGGTCAATGGTGGTCGATCTCGGCCAGCAGCTACAACTTCCTACCGAGGTTGCCATTAACTCTTTGAGGCTGGATGTAGTGTTGTGGTCGAGTTCAGCTTGGAAAATAGTAATGATTGAGATTACTGTTCCATGGGAAGTGGGTCTGGAGTCTATAAGAGGAAGAAGCTAAAATATGCCGATCTAGCCACAGAGTGCAGGGAAAATGAATGGAGTACTGCCACCTACCTGTGGAGGTTTGGTGCTGAGGATTTATGGGAACATCAATGAAGCACCTATTGGTGCCACATTGGCATCATAGGAGCAACTTTAAAAAAGTATTTGAAGGAATTTGCAGAGGAAGCAGAGAAAGGGAGTTTCTGAAGGAAGGAAGGACAAAAAGTGGGGGGTTCAGAAGTAGGAAACTGAGGATTAGTGAACCTGTTTGATATGTGTTGAGGGCTTGTGCTGCGGTAGTATGTAATTTTCTAAATATTCAAAACTGAAATATTTCAAATTTGTAAATATAAAAATAAAATATAAAATTTACAAATATACTAATATTTACATTGTCAGCTCAAATATACAGACAAACTTGTCTTCGTGTTTAAATTGCCGGCTTGAATGTTGGAATATTAGAATTGGCTGTATGAATACGTGTAAATATTTGAATTTACTGTTGTAATATTTGTCTGTAAATATTTAAATTGACAGTTTGTGTCTTTTGTCTGGATTTTTTTTAAATTGAGCCTTTTGAATTTGTAAAATTTAGAGTTTGAATATTTGAATTGGCAGTTTAAAATATTTATTTCATAGTTTGAGTATATAAGTATTTGAATAACAGTTTCAATATTTATCTGAATATTCAAATTGACAGTTTAATTTTTTTTAAACTTTTGTATATTTCAGGTGAGAGCTTTAATATTTTTCTAAAATCTTGAAAAAATTTAGAATTTCCATTTATTTTCTAAAATGAATATACCATATGTGACCATATTTTTAATACACTGCTTGACCAAAAGAAAAAAGGTGCTATTTATATTTAAATAAGCAGATATTTAAGAGTCTATGATCGGATGATTATTGCAGTGATTTCATATGTTTCAGCTGGCAACAATTCTTTTAACCCTAACTGATACAGTGTGTAGCTTCTCATTTTTTAAACAACCATGTCGGTAGATGTAGCCCGTGGCCATGTCAAAGATGTTACTGTGTTTCAGAAGGGATGAGTTATTGGCCTGCATCAAGCAAAGAACACAACTTAGGAGATTGCTGAAATCACTAGAATTGGGTTTAGAAATCTCCAGAACTGTCCAACACATTATTAAAACCTGGAAGGATAGTGATGAACAGTCAGCTTCACGGAAGAAATGTGGTCAGAAAAAAATCTTGAATGATCATGATCAGAGATCACTAAAACGCTTGAATTCACATCATAAAAAAAATCGACAGTTGAACTCACGGCTTTGTTTAAAAGTGAAAATAAGAGTATTTTCACACACACAATGTGACGAGAACTTGCAGGATTGGGACTAAACAGCTGTGTGGCCACAAGAAGTTAGTTACCTGTTAGTAAGGCTAATCAGAAAAGGACTTCAGTTTGCCTGGGAACATAATAGATTGGACAGTGGAGCAATGGAAATAGGTCATGTGGTCTGATGAGTCCAGATTTACCCTATTTCAAAGCGATGGGCCCATCAGGGTAAGAAAGGAAGTGCATGAAGTGATGCACCCATCATGCATAGTTCCCACTGTACAAGCCTCTGGAGAAAGTGTTATGATCTGGGTTTGCTTCAGTTGGTCAGGTCTAGTCTCAGCAACGTTATGCAGCAATAAAATTAAGCCTGAATGTACTGAATGACCAGGTTATCCAATCAATGGATTCGTTTTTTCCCCTGATGGCACGGGCATAATCCAGGACGACAATGTCAAGATTCATCGGGCTCAAATTATGAAAGAGTGATTCAGGGAGCATGAGGAATCATTTTCACCACAGAGTTCTGACCTTAACCCCATTGAAAGTCTTTGGGATGTATTTGAGAACACTCTCCCGTCATAAATACAAGGTCTCGACCAAAAATGTATGCAATTCTGGATGGAAATAATTGTGATGTTGCATAAAGTTGTCAAAACAACGCCACGACGAATGGACGCCTTAATCAAAGCTAAAGGCGGTCCAATGATATATTAGAGTATGCAACTTTTTTTTTATGTACCAGGCAGTGTATTATACATATTATATTTATAGTACAGCTTTAATATTTGTCTGAATAATTGAATTAGCAGTTTGAATATTGGATTGATATTTAGATTAATAGTTAGAATGTTTATCTGAATTTTAGAAATCACAGTTTTATGTTTGAATTAATATTTCTTGAAATATTTGATTTGAAAGTTTGGTGTATTTGTTTTGGTTCACAGCTGCTACTCATCTACTTTTTTTTTTTTTTTTTGCATAATTTTCTACATTTAGAAGAGAAAATAGCTAGATAATTCCTGGATTAAGACCAGACTCAGGGGTATTGCCTGTGCTGAGTGAATCATTTTGTGTTTTACACCCTGATTATTGCTGAAAGAACCTACAATTATCTACATCCAGTAAAGAGCAGAGTCAGTCTGTGATCATAAGCTGAGACATGAGAGCTGAGACATCTCTTTTCTCTGGCCTCTTGCTTTTGGTGAAAGGCTAATGATGTCTGTCCTGTGGTTCATGTGCTGCTCTGCCAGCTAGTGTATCAGGGGAGATGAAAAGAAAGTGTCAGCTCCCAGAGTATCACACTTCTCATCAGGATCTTTTTGATAATGCTGGCCTTAATTATTCATGCTGCCATTTAAAAATGCAATGAAGTAGCTGTTACTTCTTACACTCTCTCCTCTGTGACTCCAGAGATAATCCTGGAGCGAGTGAGCGGTGAGTCAGTTTTTCTGGTAACCTGATCATGACTGTAATATCCTGAGACACCTTCTCTTCCTGAGAACTGACGGTGTCAGTGTCGGTGTCAGCTGCTCTACCTGAGCCATTGTGTCACCAGCTTCCTTTTCACAGCACCAAAATTGACTCCTATTGTTTGTAAGGCAGCTGTTTGTCACCATGGGTCCAGATCTTAAAGAACGATATCCTTTGTCACTGACCACATGCAAGTTGTGTGTGAAAACTGGATCCTGTCCAGCATTCGACACCTCGCCTGCTTGCTCAAGGCCGAAGGAAAGACTATGCCGCTACTACCGGCTGTTAATCCACTCTATCTCATTTAGCAACTAGTGTGGCTTTAAAACCAACTAGTGTGTTGTTACTTTATGGATATAGGTATTGTTAGCCTATTTCCATGAAGTGAAAATTACAAATTTGTTGTGATTTGACATAGGTACTAAGACATTTTTGGTTGTTTTAAAAAAGGAGAGGTCAGAGGAAAAGTGCATTCACTACTGAGTGTAGGTGTTCAGTAGGGGTTGCACAGATTAGTAAACTAGTTGACTACAATTAACGTAGTAGACACTGTCTACCCGGACTAGTCATTCAGTGTCGCTCTAATCAACAATGCAATGTATCAATGACAATCTTGCACGTCTGTATTGCACATGCGCATAGTATTGTATCAACAATGATAATGTTCAGAACATTCCATAGGCTACTCTGATAAAGGTGACACAAATGCTACGGCAACCTGCAATATAAGCAAATTGGCCTTCAGATGTAATCGAAATACTAGTATCTCAGTGTCCTACAACAGCATTTCTGCCTTGTGTTATACTGTACATCCTCAACACCCATTCCTGTTTCATCTTTGTAAACAACTCTATAAACAGTACTTCTTAAAGGAAAGAAGGGAGACCATTATGTTCAACATATTTAATATGCACACAGCTGTGATCCGATTAAGGTGTATTTATGCTGGACAAAGTCGAGCAGTCATCTTAGTGGTATGATTTCAGTCAGACTATAAAGTGTTTACGTAACATTTAAAAAAGACGAAGTCCGACTCAAATTGAACTTTTAAAATGCATGTACACTACCGTTCAAAAGTTTGGGGTCACCCAAACAATTTTGTGTTTTCCTGAAAAGTCACACTTATTCACCACCATACGTTGTGAAATGAATAGAAAATAGAGTCAAGACATTGACAAGGTTAGAAATAATGATTTGTATTTGAAATAAGATTTTTTTTACATCAAACTTTGCTTTCGTCAAAGAATCCTCCATTTGCAGCAATTACAGCATTGCAGACCTTTGGCATTCTAGCTGTTAATTTGTTGAGGTAATCTGGAGAAATTGCACCCCACGCTTCCAGAAGCAGCTCCCACAAGTTGGATTGGTTGGATGGGCACTTCTTGCGTACCATACGGTCAAGCTGCTCCCACAACAGCTCAATGGGGTTCAGATCTGGTGACTGCGCTGGCCACTCCATTACCGATAGAATACCAGCTGCCTGCTTCTGCTCTAAATAGTTCTTGCACAATTTGGAGGTGGGTTTAGGGTCATTGTCCTGTTGTAGGATGAAATTGGCTCCAATCAAGCGCTGTCCACTGGGTATGGCATGGCGTTGCAAAATGGAGTGATAGCCTTCCTTATTCAGAATCCCTTTTACCCTGTACAAATCTCCCACCTTACCAGCACCAAAGCAACCCCGGACCATTATATTACCTCCACCATGCTTAACAGATGGCGTCAGGCATTCTTCCAGCATCTTTTCATTTGTTCTGCGTCTCACAAACGTTCTTCTTTGTGATCCAAACACCTCAAACTTGGATTCATCTGTCCACAACACTTTTTTCCAGTCTTCCTCTGTCCAATGTCTGTGTTCTTTTGCCCATCTTAATCTTTTTCTTTTATTGGCCAGTCTCAGATATGGCTTTTTCTTTGCCACTCTGCCCTGAAGCCCAGAATCCCGCAGCCGCCTCTTCACTGTACATGTTGACACTGGTGTTTTGCGGGTACTATTTAATGAAGATGCCAGTTGGGGACCTGTGAGGCGTCTGTTTCTCAAACTAGAGACTCTAATGTACTTATCTTCTTGCTCAGTTGTGCAACGCGGCCTCCCACTTCTTTTTCTACTCTGGTTAGAGCCTGTTTGTGCTGTCCTCTGAAGGGAGTAGTACACACCGTTGTAGGAAATCTTCAATTTCTTAGCAATGTCTCGCATGGAATAGCCTTCATTTCTAAGGACAAGAATAGACTGTCGAGTTTCAGATGAAAGTTCTCTTTTTCTGGCCATTTTGAGCGTTTAATTGACCCCACAAATGTGATGCTCCAGAAACTCAATCTGCTCAAAGGAAGGTCAGTTTTGTAGCTTCTGTAATGACCTAAACTGTTTTCAGATGTGTGAACATGATTGCACAAGGGTTTTCTAATCATCAATTAGCCTTCTGAGCCAATGAGCAAACACATTGTACCATTAGAACACTGGAGTGATAGTTGCTGGAAATGGGCCTCTATACACCTATGTACATATTGCACCAAAAACCAGACATTTGCAGCTAGAATAGTCATTTACCACATTAGCAATGTATAGAGTGTATTTCTTCAAAGTTAAGACTAGTTTAAAGTTGTCTTCATTGAAAAGTACAGTGCTTTTCCTTCAAAAATAAGGACATTTCAATGTGACCCCAAACTTTTGAACGGTAGTGTAAATGTACTGACTGTGACTGCACTGTGACGATCATTCTAATAGGTTTCTGTCTCACTTTAGACAATGAGTGACAGACCATTCATCCAGAAGCTTTTCCGCCCTGTTTCTTCTGAGGGCCACCCGCTCACACTGGGAGACCTGCTGAAGGAGCTGTTTCCTGCTGCCATATGTGTGGGGGGTAAGCTGTGACCCACAAACACACCTGAAAGAAAATTATTTGATGAGGGAGCAGACTTATCTCTCACAGGAGGTAGAAATCAAAGATCAGAGGAAAAGACATCTTGTACATCTAAAGATTAACAGAAGAGATGGGGGGGGGGGGGGGGGAGAGATCAGGGTTGCATGAATGAAAGCCAAAACAGGGCAGTCTGGGTTTGTCCTGAGAGGAAGTAGATAAGCAGACAATAGCAGTGACAAACGGAGCACCTGCATGATAGAGTACATCTGTGCCGCATTCAGCATGACTCGAGACCTGCCTGTTTTGTCTGATCAGCCTGGTGGTATGCTTCAAGAGAAAGTGGCACTTTGTTTGTTATTATTCTGTCTATTCCAGATCTGTGAGGTGTGCTTTGATAAAGCAGGAGAGCAAAGTTTATTCATATAACTTGAAACAACTTGCACGAAATATTGGCCATCTTAATATACCAGTTGCGGATATATATTAGCAGATAACCGGGAAAATCAAAATATTATTTTCGTGCCGATTGATAGAATTACCGCAGATAATTTGTAGTTTATTTGCTTGCGGCTGAGAATCTCTGACTGCCTGTTGCGTCTTTGATTCAAGCAGAGACTCGGGCAGCCACAACGACAGAGCGTGTACCCACACATGTAAATAAGAGTAAGAGCCAAGCTCATGTCACTCTTTGAGGGTTATTTCAACATCTCTGCACCTTGTTATGTTGTTTTGGGTCTGGTTTTAGTCATCTGCTGTAAGTAACAACATGCCATTTCCCATATCTTTGCTTCATGATGCAATAAATGAAAACACGACAAAAACATGCACGTATGTTACTTGGGGGTGATCATTTTAGCATATTACTTCATGAAACATAAACAGAATGTGGGAAATTGCACATAGTGACTTGCAGCATGGCATTGTGATTAAAACAAGTCCAAACACAACTTAACACGGTTCATAGATCTTGAAAAAAGTTTCGAAAAAAGAGACTTGAGATAGCTAGTTTGTGAGTGAAATGAATGTGCTTGCTGTATATTGTGAGTTGTGACTTATAGAATGTTGTGACTGTTATTAGATCTGTATGATGTTACCTATTCCCATTATGACTGTTGTGTTCATATTTCATGTTATACTGTTACAGATGAGCGTTGTAACAAGTGGCATAAGCACACATACATGAGGAACACACACAACCACCACTGCACACACAGTCTGGCTGCTATCATAAATGTTACACCATGTATCCAGAGATTACGGTTTATATTGTGTGTTTTGTTGTTTAAAGTTCATACATGCCTCATTTAATGTTTATAGCCTCTTTTTGGCTTAATGCATTATTACAGGTGTTTGAAGTTCAATATCCTCTCTGTTTGCGAGCCTTTAGGATTACAATAAACACTCATATAAATGGGCACCATACAGTTTATGCAAGTGTATTGCCATCTATTTGTCATTCAAATCAGCATACACTTGTTTCAGGCCCATTTTGGGTTCGTGTTACATCAGCCAAACCTTAAATGGCAGCAAATCCAACTTTTAAATGACAAACTTTTCAAATGAGAAGCTTTTAATGAATTAGCTAGCAGTTCCAGATTAAAGGATTAAAAATGAAAACTTTTTTTTTTTATATCGGTTATCAGTATTGCACACTATGAGTTGTGAATTATCGGGAATTTACCAGAAATTCCATATCGGGGCATCCCTAGAATTAAACATTTGAATAGATGTCTGACTTTTTAAATTTGAGAGTTTGAATATTTTGTCTGAAGATTTGAATTGAAAGTTGTAATATTTGAACTCGCAGTTTGAATATACTGTATAAGCATTTACAGTTTTAATATTTGATTGGCTAGTTTGAATATTTAAGTATTTGAAATAACAGTTTAAATATTTATCTGAGTGTTTAAATTGCCAGTTAATTTTTTAGTCGCGAGTTTGAATATCTAAAATGACAGTTAATCAAAACTGGGGAAATATATTTTTTCTGTCTCAAATGATCTATGCCTATGAGAGTGTTGGCTTGATCAATGATTTTTCAATGAAACATGCGGTTAATGACTTAGGATTCCATAATGTCTTATTTTATGAGCAGATGAGTTTTTCTGTTTATGGAAAGATCATGAAAAGGCTTTGATGGTGTTTTAATGTCACAGATGACTTACGGTGGCAATAAAATGGGGATTTCCACAAATAAAAATACAAAACAAATCCATCCAAGAATGCTTTACCCAGACTTTTATAATGTCAACATCATATTGTGGCTGTCTAAACATCTCAGACGCCCAGTGGAATCTGTCTGCTTTATTTTTGGCCCTTTTTCTTGAAAAACGGAGATTGCTAAAGTTGTGCGGTATCTCCTACGCATTTCACAATAAGATAAATTTGTTATATATCGAAACGGCAGTAAGCCATACTTTAAAATTTCCCCATGTTGAGCTTTAGAAGTCGTCAGAATAGTGAGAGGTTTTATAGTGAATAAGAGGGTGTGTAGTGGTATTATTTCAAATAAACGAATTGCACAGAAAACCCCCACCTGTCAGCTCTTTATGTCAACCCACGCCATGAGGGGGGAAACCTCTTGCCCACCCACCTCCACCACCACCAGCAAGTCTCACTTCTCAACTCTGTGTGAGCTCACTCTCAGTGGTCGTCTTACACTGTGAAAGTGGGGAAAAAGTGGTCAGTGACTCAATTATGATTAGAACTAGGGGTTTTTATATAATAAGTTGTTTTGTAGATTGGATTTGATTTGTAAGATATAGAGGCATGCTTATATTCTGCATATTTCTAATCTTACCTGAAACTTAGACAAACATTTGTGTCCCATTAAACTAGGGTTGCCCGAACACAGTTTTAACGTTGTAAAAAGTACTACTACATTGATGTAATTGAGAACAATTTTACTCTCTCTTGTAAATCTGGTGGAACCATTTGAATTTGAAATGTAGACTTGCTAAAAAGATTTGCTTTCTTGAGCAAGAACAGTAAATATAGAGCAATTTTAAACTGATGCATGATGTTTTATGTAGAGGACAGTAACAAAATGTATTTTTGGCATCATTTGTTTGTTACTACACACAACTATTTCTATTTAATAAGGTAGTGCAGTGTTTCATACAGAATTCAGCTTCTGCAGCGTGGAAAATAATAAACTCAGCAAAAAAGAAACATCCTCTCCCTTTCAATTGCTTTTATTTTCAGCAAACTTAACATGTGTATATATTTGTATGCACATAAAAAGAGACATCTAAGACATAAACTGAACAAGTTTCACAGACATCTGACCAACAGAAATGGAATAATGTGTCCCTGATCAAAGGGGGGTCAGGTGTGGCCACCAGCTGCATTATGTGCTGCAGTGCATCTCCTCCACATGGACTGCACCAGATTTGCCAGATCTTGCTGTGAGATGTTACCCCAATCTTCCACCAAGGCACTTGCAACATCCCGGACATTTATGGGGGAATGGCCCTAGCCCTCACCCTCTGATCCAACAGGTCCCAGTTATGTGCTCTTCGCTGGCCATGGCAGAACACTGACATTCCTGTCTTGCAGGAAATAACGCACAGAACGAGCAGTAAGGCTGGTGGCGTTGTCATGCTGGAGGGTCATGTCAGGATGAGACCGCAGGAAGGGTACCACATGAGGGAGGAGGATGGTCTCCCTGTAATGCAAAGCGTTGAGATTGCCTGCAATGACAAATAGCTCAGTCCGATGATGCTGTGACACACCGCCCCGGACCATGATGGAACCTTCCCTCCAAATCTATCCCACTCCAGAGTACAGGCCTGGGTGTAACGCTCATTCTTTCATTAACATGAGTCCGACCATCTCCCCTGGTGAGACAAAACCGCATCTCGTCTGTGAAGAGCACTTTTTGCCAGTCATATCTGGTCCAGCGAAGGTGGGCTTGTGCCCATAGGAGACGTTGTTGCTGGTGGTGTACAACTGGCCTACAAGCCCTCAATCCTGCCTCTCTCAGCCTATTGCGGACAGTCTGAGCACTGATGGAGGGATTTTGCATTCCTGGAGTAACTCGGGCAGTTGTTACTGTCCCACAGGTGTGATATTTTAATGTACCGATCTCTGTGCAGGTGTTGCTACACGTGGTCTGCCACTGCGAGGACGATAAGCTGTACTTCCTGTCTCCTTGTAGCACTGTCTTAGGTGTCTCACAGTACAGACATTGCAATTCATTGCCCTGGCCACATCTGGAGTCCTCATGCCTCCATGCAGCATGACTAAGGCACGTTCAGGCAGATGAGCAGGGACCCTGGGCATCTTTCTTTTGGTGTTTTTCAGTCAGTAGTCAGTAGAAAGGTCTCTTTAGTGTCCTAAGTTTTTATAACCATGACCTTAATTGCCTAATGTCTTTAAGCTGTTAGTGTCTAAACGACTGTTCCACGTGTGCATGTTCATGAATTGTTTATGGTTCATTGAACAAGCATAGAAAACATTGTTTAAACCCTTTACAATAAATATCTGTAAAAATATTTGGATTTTTACTAAATTATCTTTAAAATAGTGTCCTGAAAAGGGACGTTTCTTTTTTTGCTGAGTTTAGTTAATATTCCTTATTATTACCAAGTTAAAAAATTACAGAAATATATTACAATCATATAATAATAATAAAACCACAATTATAATAATAATGATAATAAAACCACAATAATAATAATTAATATAATTAATGATATGTGATACTAATATAAACAGTATAATGTAATTGAATAATTTAAATAGTAATATGTGTAATAATTAATACTGTATGTCTGCAATTATTTTATAACTTGTAAGTAGTATTGCCATGCGGCAAACTATTACAATTACTTTTCAACAGACCATTGCATTATTTATGGCTGCAACTAATGATTATTTTGATAATCAATTAATCTAAGGAAGAAGCACATTTTAATTCCTTTAATGAATTTATGCTAGACATTATGTATTAAAATAGGTTTAAATTATAAATGTTACATTATATTATATAAATTTGATATATATTACTTATTTTCTTGTTAAAATGCATTTATTTCCTTAAGCAATATGTAACAATTTAGTGCTGAGGAGTTGTAAACTTTTAACATGGCAGAGGAGAGTATGCTTCTGTTCAAATTTGAGTTCCACAAGAAACTGGCGTCCTCTTTTCCGACAACAGAGCTCTTGAACATGAGTGAAAAACTCATAGGATAATTGTGATGGCACGTTTGGTGATCCACGCTCCGAGTAGATTGTCTATTCCTCAGCTGTAGTGTGATAGTAAACTAACAGCTGCAGCATTACTGTTCATTCAGTCTCACTCTTACACACACACACACACACACACACACACACACACAGACACAGACAGACACTCACATGTCCTTTTTTGTCCAATAACTTGTTAGAAACAGCCCAAGCTGTTGTTAATATTTTTCGTTTTTGAAATGGTAACGGAGGCTTGGCTGCATCTTTCAAAAGTAATAAAGAGCATTTTCTGGGACAGTCATTAGTTTGTCAATTCTTATTGATATACTTGTTTATTGAACTGTTCACAATCATGCAGTATTGTCCATCTGTTAGCACGGCTGTGATTACCTGCGACAGAATCATAGCCGCGCTGATAGCTGGAGATACGGCACTCTTGCTTGTGTGATATTGCTTTACTATTGTTTACATTGAATATATGTGTTATTTTCATCATCTAAGCATCTGGAACCTTTTGAAATTGACAGGTTTTTATTTTTTCCTCAAGGTGCTGTTGGAAATCAAACTCAACTAACTTAATATATAACATCATGACTGTACCATGAGTAGACTACTTTGAGTTGGGACTGTACTTTAGTAAAAAGTTTGTTCCCTAATCAGATATATATATTTTTTTCATTAGGCTCTTAATTATTTAGGTAATCTTTTGAAATATGTCAAACATTAGAATGGAACATAATACGCACATGAGGAAAACGTTATCCATAATTTGTAAAGGTCCAGACTTTAAGGTCCTTTATTGTACTTGCCCTCATGTTTAGCATTCTACTTCCATTTTTTAACAGTGAAATTTGCAATAATGTTTGTGCTGTCAGTCTATTAAAATTTATTATCACAATTAATCACATAATCCCGATTAAGCACATATTTTAACAGTGCTGAAATTTGGCACTATACATACTATGCAAAAGTTTTAGGCACTTGTGAAATATGTTAATGACATAAATAGTTTTCGTTTATCTCTTAATGTCATCAAAGTCCGGTAAACATAAAAAAGTTAAATCAATATTTGGTGTGACTTCCTTTACCTTTAAAACAGCACCAATTCCCCTAGATACACCTGGACACTGTTTTTCTTGGTTGTTGGCAGATGGGATGTTCAAGCTTCTTGGAGAATTCGCCACGGTTCTTCTATATGTTTCAGGTGTCTCAATTGCTTCTGTCTTTTTATGGCTGCTTTTCTTTATTATTTGGTCAAAGTCATCCATTTCAAAAACTTTATTATTTTTTTTTTTAAATAAAATTTTAGTTGAATTGAATATGTTGGCACAATTATATTTTTGTATATAAAATGCCAGCGGCCTGCACTGCTTTGAACTCACCATGAAAAGCACTTACAAACAAAAACATCTCATTCTGTGTTTTGGTGATAGTTAAGAATTGGTGTATTAAATGTTGTAATTAAAACATGCCTTACATGGGCTGAAAAATACTGGATTTCTATCACAAGTCCCATCTGGGCTTATTTTGTGCATCAAATAGTGTTAAGATGTCCTTTCTCTATCATTTAATCACTGACTGGGAAGTGCTTTCAGAGATTCTTTTATTTACTGAGATAACATCTGCGACTCTATCATAGGAGAGAGCGTAACCAGTGGCCGACCGATATATCGCCAAGGCTGATAAATAGGAGGATATTCTGACTATTTTAATTATCACTATCTGGATTTTTATTCTTGCATATGAAGCAACTGAGATGTAAACATTCAGTCACGGTTTGTTTTGTTGTTACGTGCCATTGTGTTACTACAATAATTGACTGGTGTGTAACACAGTGTCATTTAAACGGTCCGCATATCAGAGCCGCGGCAGACGTGTTTGTGTTCATAATGTTAAAGTGCTCGCCTATTTCATTCTTCCTCTCTCTCCTCAACAGTTCTCTGTAACGTTTAACTGTCTTGACTAATGATAAAAAGGTGAATATGAATAAAACTTTTATTATATACCGTCTTCAGGTTCAAAAGTTCCTCTCATTCACAAATCATGACGGTCACTCGCTGGATCTGCATGAGTGTGTGTGTGTGTGTGTGTGTGTGTGTGCAACTTCAAGCCTGCATCCAAAACTGTTCAGAGACCAGTTTCCTTAAGAGTTCCATTCATTGAAAACAGCTGTCAGTTAAGCCATTAACTAGTTAATTAAGCTGTAAGGTAGCAAGTCAGCTGTCTACATTTTCAGATGGTAAAAGCGCTTCACATGTGCTAGAAGAAAATGTCTTATTCACTATGCAATGTATGTCCCATTGGTTTGATTCTGTAGTTTTTCCAGATTCATGTTGCTAACGTGGACATATCGTTCATTGTTGCTGGACTTCTGTGTGTGCTGTTATTTCCTTCTTCCTAATATATTAACCATTTCTTCATGTGCAAATAAATGACTAAATAACTGTGAAATTGAGTAAATATATGCTTATTATTATTTGTTAGTAATTATATGTTTGTTATTTACTATATTAAATTGTGTGATATATCTGCATTGTATCGGCCATTAAAAACCCCATATCAGCCGACAACTAAGTGTAACGGTCAACTAGCGTGTAAAGTGTATTCCACTCATAAAATGTTTATGGGACTGCTGCGTTATGCTGTTTTATAGTAAGCTTGCAGGCTGTATTTGGCAGAAGTGCTCTGGCACTGTGTAATGACTCCGGGCAATTAAGAAAAATTAAAGCATTAAAATTTTTAAATTAATCGCATGTTTTACACGTTAATTCTGACAGCTCTAAATAAAATAAATATTAACAAAGGTAAGACCTTAAATGGCTCCTCATTACTATGGTTTGGTCAATGTAGCTAGTCTAAAAAATAAATAAAAACTAATAGAATATTATTATAGAATTTGTTTTGGAAAAAATTGCCTAAACACTTTTAGAAACACCACGGTTGTAATGTCTAGTAGAGTCCTCCAGAGATATTATTTAATATGAAACTACTCAAAAACATTTCTGGTATAGTTTACCATGATACATTTTAGTAGCCTAAGTGTGGAAATGTGTAACCATGTACCTAGCCTAGATATTAATGTTGGTGCATTGTAGGGCTGCAACTAATGATTATTTTGATAATTGACTAATCTAACGATTATAAGAACGAATATTGAACTATTCGGTGATTATTGCAACGATTAATCATTAGATTAAGGCAACGATCAACCGATTATTCAGCTTGTGTCCCGACTTTAAAGGTTGTATTAAATGTGCTTACTAACAATAAAGAGGACAATCATCTTTTAAAAATACCTCTAAATGACATTCACTGAAGGGGGGGGGGGGGGGGAACACTTTTGAACTTTGATTTATTGTTTAATTAAAAAATTCACTGCGAAAATCCTGTTGTTATCAAGTGTTTTGTCTTGTGTTCCATTTCAAATTGTCTAAAAATCCTTAAAACAAGATACACCTGAGAAGCAACATATTAGATATTTAGATTTGTTTTTAGAGAATGTATCTTGAATATAAGTGTATTTTTCACTTGTTCATACTTCTGCGAGTGCAGTAAAGACAAAACATACTTATATTCAAGATCTATTCTCTAAAAGCAAGTCTATAAATCTAATAAGCTGCTTCTAAATTAAATGTATCTTGTTTTAAGTATTTTTAGATCATTTTAAATGGTAAACTCCTAAAGTAAATGTAAGGAGTTTTAGATATTTATATTGGAAAACAAACCAAAAAAGACAAATCTAAAACTTGTTTTGTTTTGCATTGTATAGTAGTTTAAGCCCTCTCACCTTTTTGTTTGTTTGGTTTCGATTTATCTTTAACTCACAAAAAACAAACTCTCTCTTCTTAATAGAGTTCAAATTGCAGATTTTCTTCACAATAAGATACACAGTAATCTAACTGCAGCGAGCACACACAAGGGATTAGCGTCTCCGCGCGAGACAGTGTATTAGCCGGGAGATGTTTGAAACTCTCTCGCACTGTTTTTCACACGGCTCATATAAGCGGCTCTGACCGCACAGAGAAATGCCATTTTTGTAGTTTGTGCTTATTTATACAACCTGCTTTCCTATTATTTTAACTTGAATAATGGATGTATTAAAGATGCTCAGTGGTGTTTCATTTTTAGACGCTCTGACAGACAAGTTTTGCTCAAGCAGAACGTCAGGTACGGCTCTGCTTTATTTCACGACGACACTGCTTCTGCATTTATTTATTTTGTATGTTTGTATTGTGTTGCCCTCATACTTTGTGATCTACTTTGTGATCGTTTGGAATGTATCTGGGCTGTGAGCTGTTCTTTCTTCCTCTCCTCAATCAAGCGTGAGCTTCATTACCATTTCAAATGATCTTATTTTGCGTTAAATGAGATCAAACGACTATTCGACAAAGGTCATTTTTGTCGACAAATTTTAGTGTCGATAATGTCGACTAATCATTTCAGGCCTAGTGCATTGAAGGCTCCAACGTTGTCTTTTTTTCTCAACAGAGTGCCTAAAAGTTTATCTGTCAAATTCACAATTGACATTAGTTTTGTGGTGATCCAAAGACAGGATAGCGCAGAGCAGATAACTTGTGAGTTTTTCTACGGTTGATCACGTGACGCATGTGAAACCAGTGAAGCACAGTTTCAGATGTGAAGAATATTTAGTGCTTATAAAGTATCAAACGTGAGATGAATATCTCTTGTCTTTACCTTTTTTCAGTTTAGTCAAGAAACAACATTACTTTTCCCTCTGATTTAAACTAGCAATAAAACTCTGCACAACACAGTGGCAGCCATCTTGGATAATGGTGTAAATAAATGTTTTTCTTCTCTTACAAATCTCATCCAGTTGTCAATTTTTCTCAGATGATCTTCAGACTAAGCCGCACAAACATTTTCAAAGCCTTTTGATTTACGTAACCGTTAACAAATTACGCTGTAACAAAGTTAATGAGGTCGGCATAAAACAGGAAGTGAGGCTGTAACTCGGAAGTGCTTTGTCCTCTTTGACATCATGTCCTGAGAGTACCTGAGCAGAAATAAATAAAACATTATTCAAAAGCTGCATTAACAACAGCAGTTTCTCAGCAGCAGTTTTCTGTGCTGACTCCATTTGGTTTGTCTCTTTAGCACCTATCAAACTTGTGTGGTGCAGAGGTAAGTGTGCCGACCTGTGTGCTGTGGAGGTGTGAAAGTGTGCCAAGGTGCAGTTTTCAAGCCGGGAGACTAATCTTGTATTTTTCCCCATCCATCCTCTATCAAATTATATGCCCTGCTTACCTTAACTTTTTTTATTTCCCTTTGAACCCTCTTATCTAGAAACAAAAATATTTTTTTGCTATATACACTGATGACAAAACTTTGACCACCTGCCTAATATGCTGTTTGTCCTCCGCGTGCCGCCAAAACAGCACCGACCGGCTGAGGCATGGACTCTACAAGACCCCTAAAGGTGTCCTGTGGTATCTGGCACCAATACATTAGCAGCAGTCCTGTAAGTTGTGAGGTGGAGCCATCGTGGATCGGACTTGTTGGTCCAGCTCATCCCAAAGATGCTCAAACAAATTGATATCTGGGGAATTTGGAGGCCAGTGCAATATCATGAACTCTTCATCATGTTCCTCAAATCATTCCCAAACAATGTGTGCAGTGTGGTAGGGCATATTATCCTGCTGAAAGAGGCCACTGCCATCAGGGAATACCATTGCCATGAAGGGGTGTACCTGGTCTGCTAAAATGTGTAGGTACTGTATCCAGCATAAATGAGTAAACAGATTTCTCAGAAAATCATCTATCTCATTTTAGAATGAATACTTTCTATGGGATCCTATATAATAAAATATTCCAGCAACTATTGGTTGCAAATGAGATTTGTCTGTTCGAAAAAGAAAATTAGAATTTTGATAAATGATTTATGACCATGGTGTAAAAATGAGTAGACCTCAATGAAAGTTTTAGGAATAAAATTGATAAAATACTAATTAACAGGAATTCAACAGCAGATGTTTAATAGTTTAATAATCTGTTTAACAGACTCATCAGATGGTTTAATCCCCTCCCATTCAAAACTGACAATAATTACGCCACATGGAAGAGAAATGTCACAAGACTTCTTGTCAGGGCTACAAGAATATTAGTAAAGCATTGCTAATCAGTCGGAATACGGTAACAAAAGTGATTAAAAAAATGTAAAAAAGATGGATTGTGGCACACTCTCTGAGACGTCCAGGCTGTCCAAGAAAGCTATCACCTCGAGATGAGCGTTTTGTGCTAAGAAGAGTTGAAGAAATTCGCCATGCAAGTTCATCACAGTTAGCAAATGCTGTAGGAAGTCAAAGTGGGGTGACTGTTTCACGTAACCTAATACAACGTACACTGCAGAGGAGTGGCATGCAAGGGTGTCATCCATAAAGGAAGCCACTGCTAAAGTCCATGCACAAAAAAAATCACATTTAGCATTTGCCAGGGCCCTTGTTGACAAAGGTGTAGAATATTGAGACTCAATACTTTGGTCTGATGAGACAAAAATGCTCAAACCAGCCCACCAACAATCATCCATATGATTATCTAACCAGCCAATCATGTTGCAGCAGTGCAATGCTTAAAATCATGCAGATACGGGTACGGAGCTTCAGATAATGTTCACATCAACCATCAGAATGGGGAAGAATTGTATCTCAGTGATTTAGACCATGGTATGATTGTTGGTGCCAGACAGGCTGGTTTGAGTATTTCTGTAACTGCTGATCTTCTGTGATTTTCACACACAATAGTCTCTAGAGATTAATCAGAATGGTGCCAAAAACAAAAAGCATCCAGTGAGCAGCAGTTCTGCAGATGGAAATGCCTTGTTGATGAGAGAGGTCATCAGAGAATGGCCAGACTGGTTTGAACTGTCAAAGTCTACGGTAGCTCAGATAACCGCGCTATACAATTGTGCTGAGCAGAATATCATCTCTGAATGCTATTCTGAGATGCAGGTTGGTGCTGTTTTGATGGCACGAGGGGGAACTACAGAATATTCGGCAGGTGGTTTTAATGTTGTGGCTGATTGGTATTTAATATATATATATATATATATATATATATATATATATATATATTATTCATTATTTAATCCTTATATATTGAATTATTGTTATTTAAAGGGGCTTTCTCAACCAATATTTATATATGTGATTAATTGCAAATAATTTAATTAATCGGCACACCATGTAACCAATTAGATTAAAACATTTTAGCGATTCACAGCCCTAATCATTACTGAAAACTTTTAAAGTGTTACAGTCTAAATAAAAGAGAGACATTTAGGTCTTTAGAATTTGCCACCAAATATCTATTTCAGAATATCTAAACACCAATAAATGTCCAATTGTGAAAGATGCCATTTAAATCCCCTTTCGATACAGGTCGACTCCTCAACAGGCTTTATCAATGAGTATAAATGCCAAGAATTTTACTTGTCACAGATATCAATCATTCTGCGCTTCATCAGAAATAGTTATAGTGCTCAGTTTGTTTGGATATAGTAATAATCATGTAGCACATACAGTAGTAGAATGTGATAACTTTAGGATTGAGAAACTATGCTAAAACTCTGCTAAGAACAGCAGAGGTCCAGAGCCGACCCATGATGTGGGCGTTCCTATTAACTGCCAGAAGAAAGCGACTTCTGTACAACTACTGTACAAGTTTGTGTTGTTTGAATTCCCCTTGTATCATACTGAGAGTGACACTGGGGACGCACCCACCTTACAACCTGACAGGCTTCACGGGGGCAGATCCACACACTGATAACTTCAAGGAATGAGTTTCCTCCTCCTGCTCAATACATGGTTACTTTGTGCTGGCATCAGTCCTATGTCAGTTTACTTTTGTTCAGTTTGACTGTTAAATGTTGCAGTTATTAAGGTCTGAGTTCCGTTGAGGTTTTTAGATATCATAAAACACTTTAATATAGTTATGCTTAAATTCAATTTAAACAGCCTTTTAAACTGTTCTCCTGTTATTATGTGGACGTCTTGTTCATAAACGTGTTTGGATGGAATGGTCAGTGTGGTTAGTCATCCACCCTGTGTGATCGCTGCTCCTGTGTTCTTGGTATTTGTAGGAGGAGTTGAGTACACATGGGTTGAATTGTTTCCAGTTGAACAAAAGACCAACTTACCCGAAGAACTAATCAACTTCCAAAATCGCATGTGCAATCAACACCTTCTAAAATGCTTGTTTGTTTCCCGTTAAGATTGTTTTATTTGAAGAGGTATAAGTAGCCTGTTTTTCATCAGTTCCATGGTTCATGGAAACTTTCTGCTTTCAAGTATTATTTTTTTTTTTTTATATGAAATCCTACCACCACTACCAAACTGTTGAACATAATCTGTTATACAAGCACCAAAACTTAAACATTTCACTGGGTATAATCAGAAAGATATATACACAGATTAATACAATCTAGACAGCTATACAGTGAAATGACTGTATTATGATTAGTATGATGATTTTATAGTAAAATACATTAAAAAAAAATATGTATCAATGTTCTGATATCATGCCTAAATCATTTTCTCCAATCATTACTTTAGTTAAAAGGTTGATTCACTGATGTTAGAGGCTGTACACGAAATCTAAAAACAAATAAAGATGAAATTACAGCTGCTGCAATTAATTTGTGAAAAGTGCAAGTGATTGCAATCTATTGAGCCCTACTCCTATTTCTGCAGTCAATTCTTTTAATCAAAATTGATAATCAATTACAATATCAAGGGAAATAATAATCTATTATTTTTGTCATAATCATTCAATCTTAACAGTTAAAAAATATTGAATTTAAAGGAATTATCCGGATTCAAACAATAGTTCACACACTGTCATTGGGAATTTCAAGCGAAAACTTGAAAAATTTCTTCACAGCCATTGTGACAACAGAACAAAAAACAACAGCACATTAAACAGAGAACAGAACTTATGAAACATCTCTGAAGAGTTTGTAGTTGAAGAATTTATGCATTTCTATGCCCAGACTTATGCCGAAAATATAAAACAAGTAATCGATAGAATGTATCGTTGCTCATCACGGCTGGTTAGGACAAAAAACACTGATTAACATTGAAAAGATACCTTATATCACATGTTGTTTGCCGTCAGTGTGACTGTGGCTGCCTGTAGCCACCTCTATGTTTCTGTTTGATTTCCGAGTACTCCATTTAAAAAAAATTAAGGCTGGACATAGAAATGCATCAATTCTTTGACTAAAAACTCTTCAGACATGTTTCGTAAGTTCTGTTCTCTGTTTTGTGTGCAGCTGTGTTGTGTTCTGTTGTCTCTCACTGTGGCAGACCTGTTTTTAGACAAACTTGTTTTTGAATGCCCCAATGTCATGACAGGGCTGCGTGAACTGTTGCTCTCGTGCTCTATCATGATTGTGCACTGGTGATCAATGGTCAGTGAACATTTTCACTAAATAATACATTAGATTTTGAGTCGTTTCTCTCCAAACCTTATCGTATGCTTTCATAACAATCATGAGTCTCATGAAATAATTCCTTACACTTCTGAATTATACTTTAGTTTCCTTTTGAAGCTTAAAGAGGTAGTCACCATTAACTGCCATTGTATGACATCACTGAGCACACATTTTTTTTCTCACAATTTCTCCCTTTGTGTTAAGAAAGTCATACACTGATCAGCCACAACATTTAAACCACCTTCCTAATATTGTATAGGTCGCTCTCATGCCACCAAAACAGCTCCAAACCACATCTCAGAATGGCATTCTGAGATTATATTCTTCACAACACAATTGTACAGAGCGGTTATCTGAGTTACCGTAGACTTTGTAATTTGGAGTAAATGCTAGAGCAGGGGTTGCAACCTTTTTGACATGGAGTGCCATATTTTATTTTCCTAGTTAATGGCTGTGCCGACGTCCAGAAAAAGACATCTGGTTAAAATAACAAAAAAGATGTAGTGTTTTCAGACCTCAAATGATGCAAAGAAAACAAGTTCATATTCATTTTAAGACCAACACAATACTAAAGTTTTAACTTAGGAAGAGTTTAGAAATCAATATTTGGTGGAATAATCCTGATTTTCAATCCCTGCTTTCATGTGTCTTTGCACGCTTTCCACCAGTCTTTCACATTGCTGTTGGGTGACTTTATGCCACTCCTGGCACAAAGATTTAAGTAGGAATTCATCAGACACTGGAATGGAATATCACGTGCCGTTTGCAGTCCTCCTCAAGCTTTTCATGACCTGTTCAGCTTATTGTGGCCCATTTGCCCCATTTCTCTGGCCCTGTCCGTATGGACAGTCTGCCCCTGTGTAGAGATACTGATTTAAGAAGCATTTGGAGTGGTCTTTTAATTATACAGCGGGTGAAATACGTTTTGAACACGTCAACATTTTTTTCAGTAAATATATTTCCAAAGGTGCTATTGACATGAAATTTTCACCAGATGTTGGTAACAACCCAAGTAATCCATACATACAAAGAAACCAAAAGAAATGAGCTCAGCAAATTAAGTTATGTGTAATAATGTGAAATGACACAGGGAAAAAGTATTGAACACATGAAGAAAGGGAGGTGCAAAAAGGCAAGGAAAGCCAAGACAACAGCTGAAAACTATCAGTAATTAAAAAGCAATCCGACCCCTTGTCAGTGCAAATTAATATCAGCTGGTTCAGTCCCAACTGATGGCCTACAAAAAGGTCTCATTGCCAAGGTGTCACACAAGACACATCTCATGATGGGTAAAAGCAAATAGCTGTCTCAAGACCTTCACAACCTAATTGTTGCAAAACATAACGATGGCATTGGTTATAGGCGCATTTCTAAGCTTCTGAATGTTCCAATGAGCACTGTTGGGGCCATAATACGGAAGTGGAAAGACAATCATTTCACCATAAATTTGCCTCGACCAGGTGCTCCTCGCAAGATTTCTGACAGAGGAGTGAAAAGAATAATCAGAAGAGTCGTCCAACAGCCAAGGACCACTTGTGGAGAGCTTCAAAAAGACCTGCAATTAGCAGGTACTGTTGTCTCAAAGAAAACAGTAAGTAATGCACTCCACCGCCATGGCCTGTATGCATGCTCACCACGCAAGACTCCATTGCTGAAAAAAAACATGTTGAAGCTCGTTTAAAGTTTGCTGCACAACATTTGGAAAAGCTAGTGAAATACTGGGAGAATATAGTGTGGTCAGATGAGAGCAAAATGATTGGATGCCATAATTAGGGTTGCAGTGGTAGTCCGGTTTCACGGTATACCACGGTTTGAAAATTGACGGTTATCATACCATGTGCATTTGCTTATCTACGGTATTGAGAAAAAAAATGCAACCGGTCGGAGAATCTCACATGCGCATCTCTTTTCCTCCTTGTCTGCCTGTCAGACTCGTCAACTTGCGACATGCATGCACGCATGCACGCAAGCAGTGGAGAAAATGTCAGAGAAGCGAGGCGAGGGGGTCTGACATGAGTGTGTGTGTGTGTGTGTGTGAGTTAAAGCAGTGTTTCTCAACTGGTTTATTCGGACTAGGTCGCGGACAGCAGGGAAAGAACAATGCCATGGTTCTCCCATTGAAGATATTTCGGCGGCTGCCCAAGTTATAGACTCATTAGAACTGCCGAGGCAGATTTAATGATAATCTAGCATTCAGCTAAAGCTGACATGGGCAACATACGGCCCGCGGCTCATTTATTGTAAAAGCGTTTTTATTTTTTATTGGATAATTCAGTTAACTTGCATTTGGACCTAACACGCCTCCACACGCATTTAACTTGCTCAGGGTTGCCAGATAAGAGACAAAACACCCCCAGTTTGAGATTTATTTGTTGTGTAATCTGGCAACCATGCACGCGAGTGTGCTATTTCTATCTGGCTTTCCCCTTTGAACAAATTTGAGGAGCCTTTCCTCCTGTTTAATATGTGTATAAATATGTAATATTAGGTAACAAACGGGATAATAATGGGCTCATATATGTAAATATGTTCTTACATTTTTAAAAGGTGGAGAGAAAACTTCCTGTAGATTTTCACATCAACAACAAAAATGTCACATGATGCATGTCCTTGTACTGGAGAACCATGAACAAAACTATGCAACATAAAAGGAAATGCAACCCAGGATACATTAAATACAGGTTATGTTTAATCTATGGCAGGTTGACACTTGATGTCCAATGTAAAATCTGTCCTGAAGCAAAACCGGTTGAGAAGCACTGAGTTAAAGATACAGACAGGAGCAGTCTACAGTATATGTTAACTGTTAATAATCAGAGGACATTACTTTAAAACCAGTTGAGAAGCACTGAGTTAAAGATACAGACAGCAGCAGTCTACAGTATATGTTAACTGTTAATAATCAGAGGACATTACTTTAAAACCAGTTGAGAAGCACTGAGTTAAAGATACAGACAGCAGCAGTCTACAGTATATGTTAACTGTTAATAATCAGAGGACATTACTTTAAAACCAGTTGAGAAGCACTGAGTTAAAGATACAGACAGCAGCAGTCTACAGTATATGTTAACTGTTAATAATCAGAGGACATTACTTTAAAACCAGTTGAGAAGCACTGAGTTAAATGTACAGACAGCAGCAGTCTACAGTATATGTTAACTGTTAATAATCAGAGGACATTACTTTAAAACCAGTTGAGAAGCACTGAGTTAAATGTACAGACAACAGCAGTCTACAGTATATGTTAACTGTTAATAATCAGAGGACATTACTTTAAAACCAGTTGAGAAGCACTGAGTTAAAGATACAGACAGCAGCAGTCTACAGTATATGTTAACTGTTAATAATCAGAGGACATTACTTTAAAACCAGTTGAGAAGCACTGAGTTAAATGAACAGACAGCAGCAGTCTACAGTATATGTTAACTGTTAATAATCAGAGGACATTACTTTAAAACCAGTTGAGAAGCACTGAGTTAAATGTACAGACAGCAGCAGTCTACAGTATATGTTAACTGTTAATAATCAGAGGACATTACTTTAAAACCAGTTGAGAAGCACTGAGTTAAAGATACAGACAGCAGCAGTCTACAGTATATGTTAACTGTTAATAATCAGAGGACATTACTTTAAAACCAGTTGAGAAGCACTGAGTTAAATGTACAGACAGCAGCAGTCTACAGTATATGTTAACTGTTAATAATCAGAGGACATTACTTTAAAACCAGTTGAGAAGCACTGAGTTAAATGTACAGACAGCAGCAGTAAAAGCTCACACAGCTGATGTTATTTTTCATTTAGTAGTTCATTTAACATCTAAACTAACATGCTTTAGTTATATAACATGTTATAGTTACATTATATTTTTATCATGTTTATAATTCGGTTTATTATTATAATTCTGTTAGCTTCTATTTATATTATTTATTTTCAAAAGGGAGAATTTTTTTACACATCAATAAAATAAATGGTTTCAAGTTTCAATTATAATAAAGTGTTTGCTCAAAAATAAATAAATAAATAAAATAACCCTTCTGTTTTCACTGATAATACTAATTGTGTAATACTGTATACCGTGAAACCGTGATATTTTCTGAGACGGTTATCATACCGTGAAAAGCTCATACCGTTGCAACCCTAGCCATAATACACACCATGTTTGGAGGAGAAATGGCACTGCACATCACCCTAAAAGCACCATACCAACAGTGAAGTTTGGAGGTGGGAACATCATGGTGTGGGGCTGCTTTTCAGCAAATGGTACTGGCAAACTTCACATAATTGAAGGAAGGATGAATAGGCAAATTTACCGAGACATTCTTGACAAAAATCTGCTGCCATCTACCAGGATGATGAAGATGACACGAGGGTGGACATTTCAGCAAGACAATTGGTTTCAAAGAAAGAAAATAAAGCTGCTAGAATGGCCCAGCCAATCACCTGACTTAAATCCCATTGAAAATCTATGGAAAGAACTGAAGATCAAGATTCATAGAAGAGGCCCACGGAACCTTCCAGATTTGAAGACTGTTTGACTGTTTTTTGACTGCTACAGGAGGCGTCTTGAAGCTGTCATTACAGCTGTCAAAGTATTAAATAAATATCAGTAAGCGTGTTCACTACTTTTCCCTGTGTCATTTCACATTATTACACATAACTTAATTAGCTGAGCTAATTTCTTGTGGTTTCTTTGTATGTATGGGTTACTTGGGTTGTTACCAACATCTGGTGAAAATTTCATGTCAATAGCACCTTTGGAAATATATTTACTGAAAAAAATGTTGACGTGTTCAAAACGTATTTCACCCGCTGTGTGTGTATATATATATATATATATATATATATATATATATATATGTATATATATGTATGTATATATATATATATATATATATATATATATATATATATATATATATATATATATATATATGTATATATATGTATGTATATATATATATATATATATATATATATATATATATATATATATATATATATATATATATATATATATGTATGTATGTATGTATGTGTGTGTGTGTGTGTGTGTGCTTGCATGTTTTTTTGTTTGAGTCCACTTGTGAAAATGTTTGTATTTTGCATTTTTCTAATTTAATCGTTTAGTTTTTTTTATTACAAATGATATCAGCATAATAGTTTGACTGAAAACCTGATGATTATGATATAATCATGATCCTACATGTGAATGATCACAGAACATCTTTAATGCTTTGATGAAAGAAAACCTGTCCTTTTGTAGGCTACTAAATGAGTTAATGTCATAGATTTGCTTATTTGATTACTGATTATGAAATTTTGTGCAATCTTAAATATTTCTTATATTATGTCATTTTCAAAATCACACAGAGGGGTAATTTTGAGTGACTATGGTTTAAGGAAGGTGTACCTGTTGCTGGTCTCCAGGATTAATAGTGGTGTTTTCCTTATTACATCACGTATTGCTCTGAAAGCATTAAGAAAGAAACAAAACAAGGAATGTTGGCTGTCATCCAGATTTTGTGCATAAATTACTTTTGTAACTTGGATGGAAACATGACTAGTGACAGATTTGCCTAATGGAAGCACAAATGATGCATGAATCTTGTTAAAGATAATGAGGCTGGCAAAGGGAAAGCTGAGGTCATGCCTTTTTCACCACTCATTTAATAAACAAAAGAATGCATTATTATTTGAAGTTCCTTCTTGCACCCACATTATCAGTTTCCCAAACCTCTCCAGCCCTGAGCTATAACTCATCACACTCATGATTAATGGAGTAAGTTAACTGAACATGATGCATGTGTTTGAGAGAGAGCATTTACTTGTGCTGTCCATATCTGACCTTTCTTCCTCTGAAATTGATCAGTGATGGGAGATATTCAGTGTTGTGTATCTTAAAGTCTTTCTCTTAAGGGCAGAACAGCGATTGTGTGCTGTATCTTTGTTTATTTGCTAATGTTATAGTTCAGTTGTGTGAGAAGGTCAAGCAGCGCACATGCTGATGCCTGAATCATCATTTGCTGTCAAACTGAAACTGCAATTTAACATCAACAGGTCAACAGGGTAATGTTACTGCCTCTAGCATTTCCTTTAATTTTCCAGTCGTGTGCAGCTATGTTGTGTGAACTTGCTCAATTTCTTCTGAGCAGGAGATGATGACGTGTTGGAGAATGGCAGCAATGAACATACTGTTTTCCTCTGACAAAACATCTCATGATATCAACTTGAGTTTTTAACCACATTTCATGCAATTCATTAAATTAAATCATGTGGCCTGATTCAGCTATAACAAAAAAAAGTCAATTTAGTTTGCACGTTATATTAGGTGTCATTTATAACTGTTTACTTTAAAAAATATAAAAAGCATTTGATGCAATGTACTTATCGTGTACTTATGTGTTCGTACTCTAACAAGATACACATTTGCTGCTACTAAGGTTGGGGTATGTTTACGGGGAGTGTCAGCAGTGTAACTGCAGATTTGCAGATTAATTACAGATAATTATAGGCAGGTGCTTTAATATAAGTACAGTGTAACAATATGTATTAATTAGGGCTGTCGATTTAATTCAGTGCGATTACTTTGACTAAAAATAACACGCTAAAAAAATTTGTCCGTCATATGGAAGATTCCTCAGAAATGTAAGCTTGTAGTACCACCTGTTTACTCCAGAGGGCAGTAAGTGAAGAAAAACACCCTTGAGCAGCAACTAAGGAATCTCAATAAGTGTTATAGTATTAAACTATATTTAACTTGACACAGTGACCAAAAAATTTTATGTTTGTGATGCCACGCACCCGAGACGCTAGACAAGCATGTCTGATGCAGGTGTAAATTGACGGATCCTTAAATAAGCCCTCATAATAAATCTCAAACTGACTGACAAATTCACTTGTGAAATGGATTGCTGTGAACTGTATGCCAATGATTGGCTTATGATCAATAATATGGTAGTAAACAGTACATTGTATTCTAAAGCCTTTGTATTGTCTTATCAATGATGAAATCTTCTACCAGGTGATGAAAATTTTTGTATTATATATATATATATATATATATATATATATATATATATATAATTTTTAAATATTTAAAGATAACTATGTATCATTATATATTGAATTATATTTATATGAGGGGCTTACTCAGCAAATATTTGTATATGCGATTAATCACAATTAATTAATCGGGACATCATGTAATTAATTTGCTAAAAAAATTAATAGATTGACAGCCCTAGTATTAATACAAAGTATATTTGAATTAAATGCTTACATTTTCTGTGTAAGTAGTAAAAGCCACCTAATATAAAGTGGGACATGAATGAATATGAATTTACTCAATATTTGAATAAACTAAGAAAAGTTGTTAAAGACATCTAATGTAAAGTGTTAAATGTAAAGTTTCGCATTAGTTAAAATGTGCATTAAATGATGGAAACTACTAAGTTTTGACCATTCATGCATGTGTTATGAGTGCGAGAGCTTGGTGTGAATTAAATGTCCAACATAGGTACACAATTCTTCGTGCATAGCCCTTGGCATTTGGTCTTTTAAATAGATCCTCACAAACCACAAGAACAGTTTTGAGTGGTTTGGGCATTCCCAGGTATGCGGAGGCTGGTGGCTTGTGGACATCGCATCCATTTTAGCCCTCAATATATCAGATATTACACTTATTCTGCAGTGTCACCTGACAGGATTTAATAAAACGAGGTACAATTGCTCAAATTCTGCAAATAAAACTCCAAGCAAGGTAATTTACAGAAGATTACATGCACTTAGGTTGAAGTCATTAAAACAAATTTTATAACCACTCCACTGATTTCAAATTAGCAAACTACACTCACCTAAAGGATTATTAGGAACACCCGTTCAATTTCTCATTAATGCAATTATCTAATCAACCAATCACATGGCAATTGCTTCAATGCATTTAGGGGTGTGGTCCTGGTCAAGACAATCTCCTGAACTCCAAACTGAATGTCAGAATGGGAAAGAAAGGTGATTTTAAGCAATTTTGAGCGTGTCATGGTTGTTGGTGCCAGACGGGCCAGTCTGAGTATTTCACAATCTGCTCAGTTACTGGGATTTTCACACACAACCATTTCTAGGGTTTACAAAGAATGGTGTGAAAAGGGAAAAACATCCAGTATGCGGCAGTCCTGTGGGCGAAAATGCCTTGTTGATGCTAGAGGTCAGAGGAGAATGGGCCGACTGATTCAAGCTGATAGAAGCGCAACTTTGACTGAAATAAGCACTCGTTACAACCGAGGTATGCAGCAAAGCATTTGTGAATCCACAACACGCACAACCTGGAGGCGGATGGGCTACAACAGCAGAAGACCCCACCGGGTACCACTCATCTCCACTACAAATAGGAAAAAGAGGCTACAATTTGCAAGAGCTCACCAAAATTGGACAGTTGAAGACTGGAAAAATGTTGCCTGGTCTGATGAGTCTCGATTTCTGTTGAGACATTCAGATGGTAGAGTCAGAATTTGGTGTAAACAGAATGAGAACATGGATCCATCATGCCTTGTTACCACTGTGCAGGCTGGTGGTGGTGGTGTAATGGTGTGGGGGGATGTTTTCTTGGCACACTTTAGGCCCCTTAGTGCCAATTGGGCATCGTTTAAATGCCACGGCCTACCTGAGCATTGTTTCTGACCATGTCCATCCCTTTATGGCCACCATGTACCCATCCTCTGATGGCTACTTCCAGCAGGATAATGCACCATGTCACAAAGCTCGAATCATTTCAAATTGGTTTCTTGAACATGACAATGAGTTCACTGTACTAAAATGGCCCCCACAGTCACCAGATCTCAACCCAATAGAGCATCTTTGGGATGTGGTGGAACGGGAGCTTCGTGCCCTGGATGTGCATCCCACAAATCTCCATCAACTGCAAGATGCTATCCTATCAATATGGGCCAACATTTCTAAAGAATGCTTTCAGCACCTTGTTGAATCAATGCCACGTAGAATTAAGGCAGTTCTGAAGGCGAAAGGGGGTCAAACACAGTATTAGTATGGTGTTCCTAATAATCCTTTAGGTGAGTGTATAGTTGTAGTAGTCTAAGTTGTTTAGTCTACTTTGTGCATGACACAAGTCATTTTTCCAACAATTATTTATAGAGAGATGTTTTTTCTTTTAATTGACAATCACAATTCCAGTGGATCAGAAGTTTACATACACTAAGTTAATTGTGCCTTTAAGCAGCCTGGACAATTCCAGAAAATTATGTCAAGCCTTTAGACAATTAGCTTCTGATAGGAGGTGTACTAAATTGGAGGTGTACCTGTGGATGTATTTTAAGGCCTACCTTAAAACTTTGTGCCTCTTTGCTTGACATCATGGGGGAATCAAAATATTTTTTTTTTGGACCTCCAGAAGTCTGGTTCATCCTTGGGAGCAGTTTCCAAATGCCTGAAGGTACTACTTTCATCTGTAAAACAATAGTATGCAAGTATAAACACCATGGGACCACGCAGCATCATACCGCTCAGGAAGGAGATGCATTCTGTCTCCTAGAGATGAACATAGTTTGGTGTGAAAAGTGCAAATCAATCCCAGAACAACAGCAAAGGACCTTGTGAAGATGCTGGAGGAAACAGGTAGACAAGTATCTATATCCACAGTAAAACAAGTCCTATATTGACATAACCTGAAAGGCTGCTCAGCAAGGAAGAAGCCACTGCTCCAAAACCACCATAGAAAAGCCAGACTACAGTTTGCATGTGCACATGGGGACAAAGATCTTACTATCTGGAGAAATGTCCTCTGGTCTAATGAAACAAACATTTAACTGTTTGGCCATAATGATCATCAATATGTTTGGAGGAAAAAGGGTTGCAAAAAGAGACATGCAAGCTGAAGAACACCATCCGAACCATGAATCATGGGGGTGGCTGCATCATGTTGTGGGGGTGCTTTGCTGCAGGAGGGACTGGCGCACTTCACAAAATAGATGGCGTCAAGAGGAATGAAAATTATGTAGATACATTGAAGCAACATCTCAAGACATCAGCCAGGAAGTTAAAGCTCAGGCGCAAATCGGTCTTCCAAATGGACATTGACCCCAAGCCTACCTCCAATGTTGAGGCAAAATGTCTTAAGAACAACAAAGTCATGGTATTGGAGTTGCCATCACAAAGCCCTGACCTCAAAATTTGTGGGCAGAACTGAAAAAGCTTGTGCGAGCAAGGAGGCCTGCAAACCTGACTCAGTTACAGCAGTTCTGTCTGGACGAATGGACCAAAATTCCAGCAACTAATTGTTGAGAAGCTTGTGGAAGTCTACCCAAAACATTTGACCCAAGTTAAACTATTTAAAGGCAATGCTACCAAATACTAACAAAGTGTATGTAAGTATTCTGACTTTTACTGTAGCTGCTCCATCATGACGAGTTAGCTCCCTCAAGATAATGTGCATGACTTAGTATATGAAAACGTGCAACGATTTGTATTTTCTTTATTTCAATGTTTAGAAATGTGCTTAAAAATTACAAAGCATTTCCCTATGGAAATGTGATGGAACCCCAGCTACAGCTGTTCTGTTTGGTACAGAACGATCATCTTGAGCCTTCCATGACAGCAGGTCTGTCTGCTAATAATTCCTAACAGGCTGAATTAGCTATTTGTGGATATAACTTTGCCAAACTGCTCGCAATTTTAGATGTTGAACATATGCTAAATATTGAAAATTACTCAGAATGTTTCTGTTAAATATCAATATTGTTTTATTGACCAGCCCTTCTTTAAAGCTAGAACTGCACATGTATGACAAAAATAATAATTGGTGATTATTTCCCTTGATATTTTAGTCATGGTTATGAATTTTGATTAGTACACAATGCACATATCAATGAATCATTTTCAAATCAGTTCTATTTAGCTCTAATTAGAAACCTTTAATGCAAGAGTAGAATTAAATGGAATCCTGTAATTGTCACTTTTATGATTGGCTGTTTGTAGTGCAGCCCCAGTAACAATAGCACATACAAACACTTCAACAGAATGTACTTATTAGTCCTTGTCTATGAACATATTCAAATCTTAATATGCTTTGAATCAAAACCACTCCAAATCAGTGCGACTCTGTCTTGTAGCCACAAGCTTTAACATATGGCCATCTTATAACAATACAAAAGGAAAGTAGAAGCTTTTTAGTGACATAAATGACTTTTGATCACCAACCGTGTCCTCTTTCTCTTTCTTTCACACTCAGACGAGCCAAAGAAATACCAGGTCATGATTCACGGCATTGAACCCCTGCTCGAGACGCCCATCCAGTGGTTAAGTGAACACTTGAGCCACCCAGACAACTTCCTCCACATCAGCATCATCCAAGCATCTACTGACTAATTTCAGAAGATCTTTTGCAATGGTGATGGAGAATTCTGGATGAAAGATCTGCAGAGATGTTCTGTTGGCACTCCCTTCCTCCCTGTCCTCTCATTCTCATCCTGACGTGGCCTTCCAACAATCCTGTGCTCTTCACATGAAGGAATCACTTTTACATTTACTCTGTAGATTTGGAGTGCTCCGATGGGTGTCCTTTGTACTTGCTGCCTTGAAATTCTCACATACATACATTTGCACAAGCTTGATGTGATTGTAGTCCCACATTAACTCCTTCACATGCCCGTTCCAACCCTCTAATTAGTGAGTAACATACGCTTAGACTCTCAGATCTCTGTTAATTATTAGTAGGAATCTTTTTTGGTGTTTAATGAGCCTACTAAATGGTTGCACGTACTAGTTGACTGCCATGGGGCTTGATTATTAACACGGTTTATGGGGCAGATGAGGTAATAAATCAGGAAAGAGGATGACTTTGGGATTTTAGGGATGTAAATCGGTAACATCATATTAGACGCATGTAGTATTTGATGTGTCAGAGTGTCTGGTTTTGGCTTTCTTGTAGGGGATGACAGAGCGTTATGATGCGACTAGCTGATTACTCATAGTCCCAGTTAAACATGTTTGTGGGATAGAGCACAAACGAAAGCCATCTTTTCCATACACCATTAAAGGTAATGGGTTTCACTGTTTCTGATATATATATATATATATATTTTATTTTCCCAATGCTTAGAGAGTCACAGTTTTCATTCATTTAGAGCCAAAAATTGTTTTGAAATGGATGTTCACTGCATAGTCAGTCCGACGCCATACAAACATCACATATCACCTTACAGTATTCTGTTTTTTATATTTACGACCTGTAGGCAGACGGTCTGTCTGTGTTTAGTGTGTTTGGAGGGGATGTGGGGGCTGCACATCAGTGCTGCAGATGAAACGCAGCTGAGAGTGATTATTCGTTTAGAGGAATCAGTGAGTGTTTTGCCCCAGAACTGAGACAGCGGGGAAAACCGCAGGGCTTACGCCACCACCAGGACACTTCTCGGCAGACTGTTCCTTAAACAATGCTGTTTGTGTACAAACTCTCAGATGTTTGTCTCATTCGCTATATGACTCTGAACAACTTACAGAAATAAATATCCCGTAAAAACTGATCACTTCTAATAACGTGGTTAAATTAATAATAATGTGGTTCTAATGTGCATATTCTTGCTTTATTTTCATGCAGTGATTACTTTTCAGTGTTTGCTTGAATGACCGAAAATGCATTTAATTAAAACACTTTTTTATAGCTATGTAGTGTTTGTGTTTCTTTTTGTCATTTGTGTTCATTAATCGAGATCAGAGCTTTCTGATAGCATCTCATCAATCATGTCAGAGAAACACCTACAAACAAAAGGCTGTGTTTAGAGTGGATAACTAGCATACTGTCCGTATAAATTGTATATTAAACCCTATGCAACATGCAATGATAAACGTTAAACAAGGGAAAGGTAATTGGAATCTGTGATTGCTATGATTCACTGTAAAAAACAAAAATGCAGTGGCGATGTTTCTGGCATTGTGGGATATTATATTTTGTTAAGGGTCAAAAAGTTAAGGGCCCTGTCTAGACATGATCAAAAATGACTTTTTTCAAATAGTGGTGGTGCTGTTTTTTACATCAGTAATGTCCTGACTATACTCTGATTATGTGATCAGCAGAAAGCCACTTTGGTGAATTAAAGTGCCCATTTCTTTCCAAAACAGCAAAATCTGTACATTATTCCAAACTTTTGGTTGCCAGTGTATACCATAAAATAATATCTTTTTAAATCAAATTATTTTTTCCCTGTATAATGTAAGGTTACCATTTTTATTTATTTTTCTCCCAGTTGAAATTATGACAATTAAAGCAGATGCATCAATGTTGATGTTGAGTCGCTATCACCCTGGACATTAACTAAAAAGTTAGGGATGTTGATTTAACACGTTAATTCAGTGCGATTAATTTGACTAAAAATAACGCGTTTAAAAAAATTAACACCATTAATCGCAATGCCCCCCGGAACATAATATTCCTGAGAAATGCAAGCTTGTAGTACCACCTGTTTACACCAGAGGGCAGTAAGTGAAATTTCAGCTGTATGAGCAACACACAGTTTATACAGTGAAGAAAACAACCAGATTTCACAAAACAGACATGCGTTACGTTCTTGCATTCAAAACATTTGATGGAGCGCAAATCCGAATAAGGGATCTCAAGATGTGTTCTAAGTATTAAACCATATTTAACTTGACACAGTGACCTAAACATTTTATGTTTATGACACAACACACCCTGATGTAGGTGTAAATTGACGGGCCCTTAAACAAGCCCTCATAATAAATCTCAAACTGACTGACAAATTCACTTGTGAAATGGATTGCTGTGAACTGTATGCCAATGATTGATTTATGATCAATAATATGGTAGTAAACAATATATTGTATTCTAAAGTCTTTGTATTGTCTTATCAATGATGAAATCTTCTACCACAAGAATGTAATGCATTTTAATTATCTGAATATGTTTTTATTTTATTTATATATATATATATATATATATATATATATATATATATATATATATATATATATACATGTATATAAATATATATATATATATATATATATAAATATAAAAATTATATAATTTTTAACATTTAAAGATAACTATGTATAATTATATATTGATATAAATATGTATAATCATTATATATTGAGTTATTATATTGAGGGGCTTTCTCCGCAAATATTTGTATATGCGATTAATCGGGACACCATGTAATTAATTTTATATATTTTTTTAGCCCTATTAAAAATAAAAAACAGATTTAAAAAATGTGTGTAATTTCTGCACTAATTGCAACAATGTTGTCAAACAGATTACATGAAAACTCCCCTCATCTGCCAGTGGTCAGAAAACAGTTACTGCTGCCCCAGTCTCAGGCCTGTGTCAGGCAGTGTTAGTTTTTTATTTTAGTTATAATTTTGACTTCAAATTTGGTCAATACTTCATCATGCCATTTTCATACATTTTTGTAAATTTTTCTTTGATTAAAACAAATATCAGTTTTATTGACAATAATGTGCAAAATGGCAAAACGTAACAAACCAAATGTTAATCAAACATTCAAATATTTCTGAAAAATTATAAACTACAACTATTTAGACATGTATTAAAAATATGAATGATTAAAAAGTTTAATATTTAAGATGAAACATCATTAGAAATGTGTTGTGAAAAACTGACACCTGAAATAATTGAATGAATATACTGAATTTGTGAGTTCCTTCCACAGTCAGTCTGTTTAGGACATTGTGTAAAGTGTAGCATGTTTTTAACTAAATGTGTACTCGCAGCACAAGTTACACATTCTGACTAGTTCAAGTTCCCCTGTTCATTGGCTTCATCGTCTGTGCAGATGTACGTTTTAATAAAAGTGGTCACACTTTATATCAGCTGTCTAACATTAAATACAAAGTGTTTACTGTCTAACAACATTCTGCACATTCTCATACGATTTACATTTGCTGCCTCTGAGGTTGAGATACGGATAGGTTTAGGAGTAGGGTTAGGTTTAGGACTGGGGTAAGTCTCCCATTGGGACGGTCTCTCCTGTGTGGTGGAGTGGACATCAAAGTGATGGCAAACACTCTTCATGTGTTCTATCCTCAGCCTGCTCTGATTCCAGTAAAGCCCTCACTAAAAGATCAGAGGAGTAACTCTCCTCTTTCTCTGTCATCACACATTTGTTCTGATGCAAGCTGTAAGTGCAACCAATTTCTTCATTTCCTCCATTTCTTGCGTTCCTCCCTGGGAACTAGGTGAAGACATGGCCATTTTAAGCAGCAAACACTCTTTGAAGTTAATTTAATGAGGAAGAGCTCAGGGTTCACGTCTCCTTCGGCTTTGTCGTGTGTGTTTTTCACCCAGTTTTACAGATTATATCCACATTACTCTAGTGTCGTCCACTCCCCGACGCTTGATGATTGGGATATAAAAGTAAAACGTGAAGGCCATAACTCAGCCGAGGCCTGTTAAGTTATATAAGGTGTCAGAAGACAACTTTCCCCTCTGTATGATCGCAATAGCCTTCTCGTACCCAAGTACACCTGGAACTGAGAGGCGGTTGGTGAATCGCTTTGAGGAACAAACAACAAAACTCTCTCTTCTCCCACATGAGCTGCCCTCTAATTTCCCTCAGACCCCCCCTCACCCTGTCTTGCACAGATAGAGCCAACCTGTCATTAACCTTGGCCTCTAATGGACAGGTGCTGAGGGACCCTGAGATGCTGTGATCATTTAGCTGACCCCCCATCCCCCCATTTTTTATTTCCATTTTCTTTTCTTTTTTCCTTTTCTTTCTTTTCTCTAACCACACTTGGTCTTCAGACATCTGTAAATAAGCATTGGCTGTACGTCAGACAGGATGTGTTGAACTATGTGTATTTACAGCAGGCCTGATGTTTGGTTAAATTGGATGTGTAAAGAGATGCATGGTAATTTGTTGCATTAAAGACTTTTCTTAAAATTTTGTTGACAAATATATATATATATATACAAAAAAATGTAGGTTTCTTTTTCATTATTAAATGTCAGTAAAACCATACTGACAGAATATAAACCAAATCATTAAATGAAAAGTTTTTTTAATAACTGTCCAATAAATGAAAGGATAGTATTTGGGGTAAAAAGCCCCACTGATCCACAGGCTAAAGGCTCCTATGAAACATTGTTTTAATTTTCTTAAGATTTCTTAAGCATCTTGATATCTCAAAAGTATTTGCATATGTTGACAAATTTGGCCCTTTAACTATAGCCCCTATATCTATATTACTATAGTTTCAAAATTAATTTGAATCAAAACAGCTTTTTAACAATTATTGTTAATATTCAATAAAAAAAAAAAATCTATGTATTTTTTAATGCTGCCAGTCGATTAATCTTTTTAATTGCAGTTAATCACATGATTTTTCATAGTTAATCGCAATTAATCCGATTTCAAAACTGCTGAAATTTGACTATAGATACCTCTTTTCCTGTCAAAATGCATTTTTTTCCTTTTTAGGGATAAAACAAAGCAATGTGAAATATGTTTTATTTACATTTTTCAAACAAATCATTCCACAGTATAAAGACAGAAATACCCTAAAACAGCATGAATGTAAGTAACATGAACTGTGTTTAAATGAATAAGTGGGAGGTTGAACTTGTAACCATCCTGTCACTCTATCAGTCTGGGTTTTGTCTGGCAGGACCGTGGCATCATCATCCCATGTCTGTCTTTCTGTCTGTTTCATGTGCTGTCTTTGTGTGAGTGCACAGGTCCGGCTGTGATTTCCCGCCGTGTCCTCTTCGGTCTGTCTTGTTTCATGTAATGAGTATGGTGTGTGGATCCTGACTTCCTGTCTGGTTCAGTTTTGGTCCTGTGTTGGGATCTGAACACTCATGCTCCTTGATTTGTCTGTCTTTGTATGAGCGCACGGCTTCGGGTTTGTATTTCTCTGCCGTGCGCCATTCAGTCAGTCTCGTTTCTGGTGCCTGGATCCTGACCCTTCTCTATGGTTCGGTTTCAAGATCTGGACACTCATGATCCATGTCTAGTCTTGCATTGGCGTGAGTGCATTGCGCTTATCATCTTGGCAGCATGCACTCGCATCAATAATCTACGTCTGTCTCTCGCGACCACGGACACGTGTTGCACTCGCTTTGTGCTGCACTGCTCGCCCGGGTAGCGAACTTTCTTTACGTTGTGTTGAGGTTTGGTCAGATCGGTCTGAGGTGTCAGGTGTTTGTGTGATTTTGTCACCTGTTACGTGTATTCTCAGGCTTTCATTATTGTGGTAATGCATGGCATCGCTTTGTTTGCCATTGCTACGCATTCTCTCGTCTGTTCTGTTGGTTGCCATGAGCGTATATTGCCTTATTGTCTTGGCGATGTGCGCTCATGCCATTCGGGTGTTTTGTTGTCTTGTGAGAGCACATGGCTTTGTTTTGTTTCTGTATCACTACATCACCTGCCCTGTCTTGTTAACCAGTTGATTTCTCTCCCTAATTTAGTCCCCTTATGTGTGCTGTCCAGTGCCAGTTCGTCTTGTGTATTCAGTCGGTCTTGTTTGCTCCAGTCAGTCTTGTGTGATGGTCGCTCCTGTTATTCGGTTCCCGGTTCATTTCCCCATCCCTTTTCAGTCCAGTTGGTCCTGTGTCTTGTCTTCTCCAACCTGGATTATATTAGTCCCCCATGAGGTTGTTTTTCCCCCTTGTGGGAATTTTGGTTTGTTTTGCCCTTTTTGTAATAATGAATAAATCCTAAACTCTGCGTCCTGAACCTCATTCTCTGCTTCGTAACATAAGTAGTCCACTTAGTTTTATTTATTGCATTGGCCATTAAATCTCTCACACCCTCATCCTCCACAATATCCTCCACTCTCCACTTTGCTACTGCAATTGTGAAGCTGCATTTACATGATTCGTACCAATTTGAACGCCACATGAAAAGTGTTTGCAGAGATTGCCTTGCTTTACTTTTTAGTGCATGCATTGTCCATGTAATGATACTTCATTCTAATTGTCCGGTAAGACGGAAGTGCACCACGATACCAAGGAAACGCTGATGCATCACTGCAGCTGGTCATGTAAATGTGGCTTATCACAAGCTCCATCTGGGTTTCAGTTGTACAAACCAAAATTAGGAGGCTAGAGCACAGGGTTGCTAATCAGAAGGTCGCTGGTTCGAACCCCACCATTGTGCCCTTGAGCAAGGCACTTAACTCCAGGATGCTTCGGGGGGATTGTCCCTGTAATGAGGGCTCTGTAAGTCGCTTTGGATAAAAGCGTCTGCCAAATGCATAAATGTAAAATGTAAATGTAAATGTAAATGTACTTGATCATTGACGTGTGTGCGTCAGTGTAATGACCCCTGACACATTGCAGAGGTTTCGCCCTATTCCAACCAGTTTTTACAACTCACACAGAGCTAAATAAAATGGCAGGATCTAATGTTAAATTGGTAAATGCATTAATCGTGTTAAAGAAAAATTAACCAGTTCAAATTTTTTTATTAATCACATGCATTAACTCATTAATTTCGTCAACTCTAGGTTTTTTTTCAACCTTTATAAAGTATACTTTGCAACAACAAAAAAAGCATATTTACCTTACCTTTTTACAGTTTTTTTCAAAAAACAGTCATAATGTAGTATCACATTTTTGAACCTGTCATTGGCCCTCTGTCTGAAACACTCGGTTTCTGAGTTCTTCAGCTTCACACCCACTGTTATTATTAACATCTTTGCAGAACAAACACTCCCTCACCATTACACATGTGGAACTGTTATTATTCCCAAGAATGAATTAATGAAAATGGGCAAGTGATTGACAAAATCATCTAAAAGCACTCTGTCCAGGCAAAGTACAAGCTAGTACCATAATCATTGGTAGATATAATTGACTGGCACACAATAAAATTACAACAGTTGTTTGACTGAAATAACAAAAGAAAAAAGTCGGCACATTATTGCCCCCCAGTTCTTATAATTAGGCATACCAGATTTGGTGATGATAAAATAATGCTATATAAACATTGACAATAGTCTAGACTGACACACGCTGTGAATGTGAAAGTGTAAATAAATCTTTATCCTGCTGTAGGAAGATTTATAAGGGACAGTCAGCCCTGTCTCGTCTCACCACTTCAATATGCATACCGTGTTGGGAAATACGGGATTGTTCACAGGGTGGGGTGAATCAAATCGCCACTTTAAAACAGGAAATGGGCATCCAGACTCGTTAATTGGGGGCAAAATAGAGGATGTCCTGTCTAAAAACACAACAACGTCTGGGGACCTTACTCCACATCTTAATATTTGTATTGATTAAAAGCAAATCTTCTGTAACAGTAGTACCACTTCCAGTGTTGGGGTCCCAAAGATGCTCTCTATGAATTCACAGTGAATATTATGTATGTTCTGGAGGCGGGGACTATTCAAATGAGCCCCATTCCTGTCACTGGGGCCGATTGTAAAATGAGTCGTTTTTGCAGGATGGAAACAATAAATGCTTTTTGGGCTAGAAAGGAAGTTTTGAGTTCTGAAACTTACAGTTTTTAAAGTGCAATGATGTTAAAAAATCAAGGAAAATTTGATTCCTCATGACATAAATCATTTAAGGGGTGCCTTTAGCCTTACCGTACCCTATTTATATTGATGCATTTTCAACATGGATGTTATTTAACTTTTGAACTATCACAGATTTTTACAATCCTACATAATAATACAGTATCACCATTTGTTTTGTTTTTTAATGCAAACTTGTTTCTGTAACTGTGAAGCCTAATTGATTCAGACATCGGAATACAGCAGGAATTGAAGAAAGCTAATTATCACCCATTATCCACATGCTCACATGGGGCCTATAAATATACAATTTGGGAAGAGCTGAAAGGAATTCCTTGTGCTGTAGTCACTGTTCTCAGAACTGGATAAGGAAGAGGACACGCATGACCCAGAACCGCACACTGTATTACCACATCTGCTAAACAATACAAATGTAAATAATTTTCATCTCATTTTCAATCATTTTCAGAACACTATCCTTTCTTTTAAATAGTACATATCACTGGTTTTCTTTTGAAGCAAACAAAGGTCACATCATCAGTGTGGCTCTGTCAAATTGACCTCTCACTTTCTGAACACCATAAACTTTCTAGTCTCTGTGGATACAGCTATTCTTACACATATGATTCTTGATAGTGATGGTACATTGGTTTTGATAAACAGTACTGTGATTTGACATTAATGGAAACAGGATCACAAGTGAAAAAAAATGCTAAACACATATAATAATATGCAATAACGGCTTAGTTCAGATTACTAAATACATAGGTTAATCGGCTTTTAAAAGGGAGGTGAAAACACTTCCCATTTCTTATGTTGTTTATGCTAAAAGGTGTGCCTCCAATCAAACTACAGTATTTTGGTGTATTTTAACATATAGAGTTTTTTAAATTAATCTGTCATATGGTAGAAGCTAGCTAAATTAGACAGGTGCCAACATGGACAGGTTTTGTGACATGTCCTCATCCTCAAAAACCATGAACAAATCTATGCAAGTTAAATAAAAAATACAGTCCAGACTGTGTCAAATACAGTTTACATTTGGTACTGTGTGGTCGCCACTTGGATGTCTAATGTAAAATCTGGTTCCTGGTTCCTGATCCAAGATGGCGGCACGGTAGCACGCAGCGGCCACTCCGGATCCAAAATGGTGATATTTTTGTTTAAAAACCTGACTTTTGTGGCACATGGACATCGGAGCAACTGGTGTTTGTGTCTACCATCACCAGACACTGCTCAAATATAGGATTCATGCAACAACCAAGCTGCATGATGACCTACAGGAGGCGCTACGTGTACTCGGCTTGCTGCAGAAACTCTAGCTGGCCTGCTCTCCCGTCTATCCTGCTCTCAAATGTTTGCTCCCTGGACAATAAACTGGACTACATCTGACTCCAGCAGGCTACGCAGCGTGAGTTTAGAGACTGCTGCATCTTTGTTTTCACGGAGACGTTCTGGACACCGCCATTCAGCTAGACGGGCTCGCCTCGTTTCGTGCCGACAGAAATGCAGCTCTCTGCGGTAAGACTCGCCGTGGTGGCTTGTGTGTTTACATCGACACGGAATGGTGCCAGAACTCTATGATAGTCTCTAGCTACTGCTCATCGCTGGTGGAGCTTGTGACTGATAGATGCAGACCTTTTTATTCACCATGGGAATTCACCACTGTTATCATAACTGGAGCTTACATTCCCCCCAGCGCTAACACTAAGGAAGCGCTCTGTGAACTGTATGATTGAACTGCAGAATGCTCATCCCGACGGACTGTTTATTGTCACCGGAGATTTCAACCATGCGAATCTCAAGACAGTGCTCCCTAAATTCCATCAGTATGTGGACTTTGTTTACACAAACATCCCAGGGGCGTACCGGGCGGAGCCCCACCCCCACCTCGGCTACTCAGACCACATCTCTGTTATGCTAATTCCAGTATACAGACCACTCGCCAGACGCACAAAACCGTTTCAGAAGCAGGTGAAAACCTGGCCAGCAGGAACCATCTCTGCTCTTCAGGACTGTTTTGAGTGTACTGACTGGCACATGTTCAGGGAGGCTGCAAAATATGGCAATTCTACCAACTTGGAGGAATACACAGCATCAGTGACCAGCTACATCAGCAAGTGCCTTGATGATGTCACTTTCTCCAAGACCATCACCACATGCTCCAACCAGAAGCTGTGGATGACTGCGGAGGTGCGCATGCTGCTGAGGACCCAAGACTCCGCCATCAGAGCAGGCGACAAGGCAGCCCTTAGAACAGTGAGGGCCAAACTGTCCCTGGCCATCAGAGAGGCAAAGCGCACACACACGCCCAGATAATCCACAGTCACTTCCAGGACAGCGGTGACACGCGGCACATGTTGCAGGGCATCCAGGCCATCACCAACTACAGGAAAACATCAGTTGCCTGTGACAAAGATGCCTCTCTTCCAGATGCGCTGAACGAATTCTACGCTCGGTTTGAAATGCAGAATGACGTGGTGGCGAGGAAGACCACCCCTCCTCCCAACGACCAGGTGCTCTGTCTTACCACGGCGGATGTAGAGTCAACTCTACACAACTCTACGTAGAGTCAACCCATGGAAGGCTGCTGGACCAGACAACATTCCTGGCAGAGTGCTCAGAGGATGTGCAGACCAGCTGACAAATGTTCTTACCGACATCTTCAACATCTCTCTGAGCAGCGCCGTTGTTCCAACGTGCTTCAAGGCCACCACCATCGTCCCCATGCCAAAGAAGTCTTCAGTGTCCTGCCTCAATGAATACCGTCACTAATCATCATGAAGTGCTTCGAGAGGCTCATCATGAGGCACATTAAGACCCAGCTGTCCCTCTCACTAGATCCACTGCAGTTAAAACCGCTCAACAGACGACGCCATCGTCACCACCCTCCATCTGATCTCACCCACCTAGATAAAAATAACTAATTCGTTCGATTGCTTTTCATAGACTTCAGCTCATCATTCAATACAATCATTCCCCAGCACCTGATTAGAAAGCTGAACCTGCTGGGCCTGGACACCTCCCTCTGCAACTGGATCCTGGACTTCCTGACTGGGAGACCTCAGTCAGTCCGAAGCGGATACAGCATCTCCACCACCACTACACTGAGCACTGGGGTCCCCCAGGGCTGTGTGCTCAGTCCACTGCTGTTCACTCTGCTGACTCACGACTGTGCAGCAATGAACAGCTCGAATCACATCATCAAATTTGCAGATGACACGACCGTGCTGGGTTTCATCAGCAAGAACGACGAGTCAGCGTACAGAGAGGAGGTGCAGAGGCTAACGGACTGGTGTAGAGCCAACAACCTGTCCCTGAATGTCGACAAAACAAAAGAGATGGTTGTTGACTTTAGGAGAGCACATGGTGAACGCTCTCCGCTGAACATCAACGGCTCCTCTGTGGAGATCGTCAAGAGCACCAAATTCCTTGGTGTTCACTTGGCGGAGAACATCACCTGGTCCCTCAACACCAGCTCTATTTCCAAGAAAGCCCAGCAGCGTCTCTACTTTCTTCGAATGCTGAGGAAAGCACATCTCCCACCCCCCATTCTCACTACATTCGATAAAGGGACTATTGAGAGCATACTGAGCAGCTGCATCACTGCCTGGTTTGGGACTTGCACCGTTTCGGAGTGCAAAGCCCTGCAGAGGATAGTGAGGACAGCTGAGAAGATCATCTGGGTCTCTCTTCCCTCCATCAAAGACATTTACAAAAAACACTGCATCCGCAAAACCACCAGCATTGTGGACGACCCAACACACCCATCAAAAAACTCCACCCTCCTGCCGTCTGGCAAGAGGTACCAAAGCATTCGGGCCCTCACGGCCAGACTGTGTAACAGCTTCTTCCCCCAAGCCATCAGACTCCTCAATATTCAGAGACTGGTTTGACACACACACACACACACACACACATGTGTCCTGAGTTGCACTTTAATTATTGTCACTTTATACCTGGCTGCTACCTCAATACTTGCTTTGTCCATAGAACACTATCTCATAGTATGTTATGTTTACATTTGGCATTTTTAGAAACTGTAATCTTTTTGCACTACTGTGTACTGGTCGGCGCTGCACTGTCTCTCACTGTGCCTATTGTCCTGTTAATTTTCAGTACTGTCCCATACTTTTTGCACACGTTTGCACGTGCACTTTATATAGGTATGTTATTTAGTCTGTGTAGTCTCATGTGGTTCTGTGTTTGTCCATGTTGTTTTATGTAGCACCATGTTCCTGGAGGAACGTTGTCTCGTTTTGCTAATAAAAACAACGACAATAAAAAACACTTGACTTGACTGTGTGTGTGTAAGAATACTGTAGAAAATGTAGGGAGTTAGTGTGAGAGGTATTTAAGGTCCTGGGCCATGATTTTAATTGGCTGGTATTCATATGTATTTCATTATTTAAGTGATGTAAGCATGTATTTATATCATGTGATGTACGGCCTGTTGTGGTGTTATTACTAACAGTGTGATGACTTGTGCAGTGTGGAATTTGACTCTTTGGATTTAGTGACTGCTTCTTTTGATCATCTACCTAGTCATGGATCTATTTATCGGAAGTGCAAATGAAGCAGCTCATAATGGTGAGGTTGCCGTCAATGGCAGTCTTTACAGTCCCATTAGAGTGGTTTGAGTATTTTGTTGTATTCTGAAGTTGTAGCAGTGATTACATTTGTGTTTTTACAGTATTTAATTGTTTTTGTGATAATATTGAATTAATGTATTCTTTTAATTAGGCCTAAACTTTATAGTTTGTAAAATATTTTGTAAAGAAAAACATTTTCTAGACACAAAGGTTGAACTCTTTGGCCTGAATGCAAGCAAGTGCAGTGCCTGGCAACAACAAGGTAAAGCTCAATACCTGTCTTAAAGATGTGGTGGGTGTGAAAATATTGAATAGTGTGTTATGTATGAACTGCCACCAAATAATGAATCAAAGACAGTACACATATGACAAAAATGCATTTGATCAGTGAAGATTTATATTATAATTTACATTTTTTCAAGCTGTACTTAAATAGCTACGTAAACCAGTATGTAAACAAAGACAGTCTTTTTCTTTCATTTAAAGCTGAAGATGAGGGGTAGACTTTGGTCAAACTTTAGGACAGAAAGTGTACGAGATGCTACAACCTCACAGCACATGTTGCTGATACATTGTCCTACTATATCGCTGGACAAAATCTTATTATAGACAACAACAAAAAAGTACAAAGAAAAAAAAACAGTGCATACACAGGCCAGGGTGAGGAGTATCCACAAACATCAATGCAGGCCTGCAGAACAGATGTACACTGCATCTGCACACATCTCTCTGTGTAATTCAAAAAGTCTGAAAACATACAAGAGAAATCACTTTGGTAACCAGCTCCACACTCTCATTTCTTTATCATTTTGGTATCAGTAATGTGCCATGTATAAGATAATGCAGTGTCAGTGTCAATCGCACAGCCAGTGTGTGACAGCCAGACTTTTAACTGCCATTCTTTGGACCACATGTAGACCTGCACATTGGGACATTTGGTTTCCTTTTCAAGTAGCAAAACAAATATCACATATGCCTCTGACACCACACAAACACACACACGCACACGCGCACACACACACACACACACACACACACACACACACACACACACACACACACACACTGAGGTAACAGTTGTTGGTAATATATAATATGCCCTTTTGTATTCATTTTATTTTGTGTAGAGCTCAAAGAGAATAAATGTTATGTAAAACATGTACACATAGATATGTAACCTCTGACTTCTCTTCCCCCTATTTAGGAGTACAAAAAAAAAGACTTTCAACAAAAAGGTCTACCTCTGACCTCAGCCCACATTAAAAATAAACATGAATGTGGTAAGCTCTTTGCAGTCACACATGAAATCACAGTCAACCGGAACACTATCTACAGTTAGAAACTATCCACAAAAGAATGGCAATATAGTAGGAAAAATATAGAAAAATGACAATGAATCAACCAGTCATTGTAAACATTATTTTCATTGCTTTAGAAGGATGATGTGTGAACAATAAATTAAATAGATTACGTAACAAACTGAAGTGAACACAAAGAAGAGTAAATAATATTAAGAAAAACAACAATATTAATAAATGAATTTGATTGTCTTTATCATTTGTGTAGGACATACTGGACCACTGATAAACAGGATCAATGTCTGTTAGCCCTGAGTACTTCAAGTCCCTGAACATAAAGGCCAAAGCCTGATTCCTTTGAGAATAATTATATACACTTGTGGCTGTCCGCAATCTGGCTTAGAGAACTAGTCAGGCAAACTGTCAGCTCTAGTTGGTTAGGTTTCCATAGCCTCCTCTGTCTCCTTTTTAACCTTGATGGGTAGAAGCGGGAGCGGGCTGCTACAATGCACCTTGATGACAGAGGCCTCACTACCATATTCGCTTAGACGGTATGCAGACAACGGAGGTGGTGGGGGGTGGAGGTCTCTTCCAGTGCTACCTTTGTGGTAAGAATCCTTAAAATCCATCTCCTGCCAAAGTAGCCCAATTATCTGCTTCTCCACGATGCTATCCACATCAAATCCCTCCATTTCTTCTAGCCTGTCAGCATTATCGCTGATGTCGAAGCGCTCTATCTCCTCGTTGATGCGGTTGAGTTCGTCCAAGCTGCAGCTGGGAGAAGGAGAGGCCGCTAAGCAGTAGCCTTTGACGTGGAGCTGCAGGCTACTGAGGTGGATGTAGTTGCGGTGACAATGCGGGCACTGGTGCGGACGTTCTCGCGTGTGCAGGCGTTTGTGCAGCTTGAGATGGACAAACTGAGTAAACTTGGCTGGGCAGACCTTGCACTGATAGGGCTTTTCACCGGAGTGAAGTCGCAAATGGGTTTTCAAGTTGCTGGTGCTACTGAAGCGCTTATGACACACCTGTGAAGTGACAGCAGAGCTTTAGGATCTGAATAGGAAACTTAAGGATCTTCACAGATAAGTTCTAGACTGCATATTACTAAAGGGATTTTGCTGACCTGGCATTCGTGGGGTTTCTCTCCTGTGTGGACCAAATAGTGTTTCTGCAGGTGTGCAAGCTGGGTAAAACCTTTATTGCAGGTCTGACACTTAAAGGGCCGCTCTCCGCTATGGACACGCAGGTGCACCTGAAAATAAAGACAGGTAAGCTAGGAACTACTTGCTGTACAGATGTGTTGAACATGCATTATATAACAAGGGAAAAAAAGGTTCTGTTCCATACCTTGAGATTGGACAGTTGACCAAAGCTCTTGCTGCAGACATTGCACTCATATTTGATCTTCCCATTCTGCTTCTTCAATGGGTAATCTAAGCTTTTGTAGCCTGTGGAGCCCCTTTTAATCTTGCTGAAGTTGATGGCCTCTTCCTCTGAGCGAGTGATACCCAAAAGAGCTGAGGTAGGTTTAGTAGGAAGACAACCTGTAGAGGCTGCAGAAGCAGCCGTTGGGGAGCCACCAGCAGAAGCGTAGGGGTGCCCATGTCCATGAAGTTGTTTGTCTTTCAGTGAAGTGGCCACAGAAAATGCACTGGTGGCCGCTGGGAGCAGGATGTCCCTGGGAGCTGGAGAGTCAGGTAGCAGAAATTGCCGGCCACCCTCAGATGGAAGCATGCCAGGTGGGAAGGGTACATGTGGGGGTACTAAGCTGCTGTAAAAGGGGTACATGTGTGGGAATATACCCCCCAAGGAAGCTGGCCCAGCTAAACTACTAACAGAGTAGTGGGGCATGAGGTAGCGTGAGTAGTGTGGGTTGGAGTAGAATGACATAGAGCCTGTTGGTGAGTAGCCAGGGTAGTGACCCAGACCACGACTGTAGAGTGCTGGAGAGAAAGAGATCAGGGTGTCTCTTTGCTCAAGGGATGCTGGTGTAGGACTGCTTTCTGGACTGCTCACAGGACTGCTGTGCCCTGAGGGGCTGTGTGTCGCTGAACACTGTCTGTGAGAGCGGTTAGGGAGGCTGAATGCTGTGCTACTCTTCAAGAAGCCCTCATTGAGTGGGAGACGAAGTGGGTAGAGAGCACTGGGATAAAGAGGTCGGTCTGGGCTGTTGGAGCAGCGGGGACGTGTGGGAATTGGTCTGCTGGGTTCTTGCAGGACGTCCTTTAAAATCTCAGAAACACTGTGTTCTCTTTTAACTGACTTCTTAACTTCAGTTGCTTGCTGCTTGGCTTCAATCAGGCTCTTCTCTGTCAATATTCAATAAAATAACACATCAGTGATTTCTTCATTCCCTTACACTCATTTTAACAGGTCTCACTTTTTGTGATTTGTTTTACTCATATTCCTTGTCAAGGAGCACAAATACATCTAATTCCAATGATTTTTACTTTGAGGTACATAGCAGTCCTTTGTCCCTAAGCACATAGTTCTCCTCAAATCACGTTTCAACAAAGCACCCCTGTGGTTCAATTAGTGTGACAGTTTGACAAACTATCTTATGTTAAGGTTTACAGACAGGATGTGAGGCCTGACAGTCGCCCCGGTCAGGTTGGGATGGATGCACTGATACTATCTAATGGGGTTCACTGAGTGGGTGTGGGGGGACTAATGGTGTCCTGCTAATAGGACCTTACAAATCGCTAGATCTCTCCCTCCTAGAGCCCACATAGACCTTGGAGGGATTTTATTTAGTGATGGATCTCAAAGAAATTCTCAAACATCAACACAGCCTTAAACCTAAAAGCTTTCACAGAATTAATTTCAAATAAGTCATATGAGGACTAAAATGTGCACTGTGCACTGCAAAATCATGTTATGAAGCATACAGTATGTGGAGAATTATGTCTCTCATGTTTGGGACTAAGGGCTATATTTACCCAATATTCAACATTACCCCCTCCCTCCCACCCACCTACATTTGATGAAAGGTGGAAAGCTAATTAGAAAATGACTTTCCCATATATCTTGCATTCAACACTGTTAATCTCCTAAAAAATGATGTAAACAATTAAATAACTTCCTGCTTCCTGTTCACTGAATGTTCACAGGGTTAATTGTGTAGAATTCAAGTGTGAATACGAGTGTGTGCATGATAAGTATCCCTCAAAGATCCGTACACTTTACTCCCCTATCCTTCTTTCCCGGCAACTACGTGTAAACACACCAAGAGGTTATCAGTTTTACCCTCCCACCTCTCTTCCACAGATAGTACCAGCTCTGTTCCTCCCCAGAGAGCTTGCCAAAAACAAACAGCCAGTGATCACACAGATATCAATCTGTCAGCAGAGCCCTGCCACCAGGAAGTTCAACAAGTCAATGGAGATGTTATATCTTTTTTTAATTTGTTTTTGGTTCTTACTAGCATCTTCTCTCTCTTAAAGTGTCAAACAAATTAGGAAGTTCCCTAAAAAATCTCAGATACCTTCTGAAGCAGCATGAAACATGAAGGGACTCAAGATATACAGTATGTTGACTGAAGTGTGCTGTCATTTTACCGGATAAGGGGCCAGTGAAAGGTCCTACCTAAGCTTTTCTAAATAAGTCTCATGTGGGAGGTTGTTTCAGTCATATCAGCCTATTCTATTAGATCAAGTCATACACTTGGTTTCTTTTTAGCTGTTGCTGTTCTGCTTTGAGACACAGGGACTATGTGTGTGTGTGTGTGTGTGTGTGTGTGTGTGTGTGTGTGTGTGTGTGTGGGTGGGTGGGTGGGTGTGTGTATGTGTGGGCGGGTTTGGGTGGTTTACGAGGACATTTTTGCAGGTTTTCAAACTGGTAATTACAAGGTTATTATGCTATAAATGTGGTTTATGGGGTTATTTCTAGTGTCCTCTTAAATCAAATCACTTAAAAAACATACTAAACTATGTTTTATTGAAAATTTAAAAATGCAGAAAGTTTTTTGTGAGGGTTAGGGGTTGTGTTAGGATTAGGGGTTGTGTTAGGATTAGGGGTTGTGTTAGGTTTAGGGGTACAGTTAGGTTTAGGGGTTGTGTTAGGTTTAGGGGTACAGTTAGGATTAGGGGTTGTGTTAGGTTTAGGGGTTGTGTTAGGTTTAGGGGTACAGTTAGGATTAGGGGTTGTGTTAGGTTTAGGGGTTGTGTTAGGTTTAGGGGTACAGTTAGGATTAGGGGTACAGTTAGGGTTAGGGGTTATGTTAGGTTTAGGGGTTGTGTTAGGATTAGGGGTTGTGTTAGGTTTAGGGGTACAGTTAGGATTAGGGGTACAGTTAGGGTTAGGGGTTATGTTAGGTTTAGGGGTTGTGTTAGGATTAGGGGTTGTGTTAGGTTTAGGGGTACAGTTAGGATTAGGGGTTGTGTTAGGATTAGGGGTACAGTTAGGATTAGGGGTTGTGTTAGGTTTAGGGTTACAGTTAGGTTTAGGGGTTGTGTTAGGGTTAGGGAATAGAATCTATAGTTCATTCAGTATAAAAATCATCATGTGTATGGAGAGTCCTCATAAGGATAGCCACACCATCGTGTGTGTGTGTGTGTGTGTGTGTGTGTGTGTTTGTGTGTGTGTGTGTGTGTGTGTTTTGAGCTCTAGGGGTCGACTGCAACCAGTGGCCCCAGGGCATGTGCATGACACTAGGGCGAGGAGTCACACTGGCTGTCCTGTTCACCTACCTATAATCTCCCCCTCTCCTCCGTATCAATCTTTCCCTCTGTCTCGTCACTTTAGCTTTGAGACTTTTATTGCAGGTTTAGTATGTTTGGAAAAACAAACCTTTGCCTATGCTTTCATGTTTAAAGAGCATCCTAAACTGTAACATTGGAAACCTATTCTTTGTAATTAGTCTGAACAAAAACAGGAAGAGTGGCTTAAAGAATTCCGATCTTAGTGGAGATGAAAGAGAAGAGGCTGTTGTGTTTGCACAATGCTTACTAGGTCTATCTCCAGTGGGCATGTTTTTCCTTGACTTAAACTGAGATCAAAATAAATAGGAAATCTGTTCATGTCTGTGACATCCACACATAGAGAGACATCAAATATTTATATTTCTGTGAACTTACTGAGTTTCTGAATCATAATTTCTCCTGACGCAGGGTAATTGAGACGGTGGGCAAATTCAGGGCAGTACCACACCAGCAGCTCCTGGTCTGCAGGAATGGCCTTCACCGTGTAGAAATAGATGTTCATGCCGTTTTGGCAGGCGGCGAGGTTCTGTTCCTGCTTGGAGTGAGCTGGATTAACATAACGCATCCAGTTGCTCTTCTCTTCATCCAGACCGTCCACAAAATGATGGAACTCTCTATTTGAGTATATCTGCAAAATAAATAAAGAAGATTTCTTTATTACAATGTTCTTTTCTCTAGTCCTCCAGTGTAGGGTTTGCTCTTATAAAGTCACACACTGAATCAACAAACACCCCCACACTAATATTCACAGCTTCAGCATATCTCCATCATGCAGGCCAACCCCATGTTTAGTTCTGAGTTGTCTGATGCAGTCTGAAGCGTTGTCTGAGGTTTGGTAGGGGACGCCTGTCTCAGTGAGATGTTTACACTCTGCTCGCAAGTTCCAGGAACAGTTTCAAGACATCACAAACACCTCGGAAACATCAATAAGCATGCTTCCTCTACTACTTTAACTCTTACCAATGACTCTGCATTCACCTGTCCGGCAATGTATGGTAAGACACTGATGGAAAGAATGATGTCAATGCTGCTTTTAATTGGTAAAGACCATAATTGTTCCACTTGGGGATCTTTTATTTTGCAGCAATACGGAAGTGACTTAAAATAAGTTAACACAAAACCAGATCAGGTTGACTGTGTACTTTCTCCATGACGACAGCTGCAGACGACAGCTGGGGTGAGAGTGAGAGGATGCAGCCTTTTTACGGTAGTGACACATGTGATTCCTTATGTGATACTTTTCTCTAGTCAAACAATCTGGCTTGTATATTCTCAGCAGCAGAACTGCAGAGTCATTCAGCACTTCCTGCTGTACGCGTTCAGAGCACTGCACAGTCAAATACAGATGACGCTACACGGAACGAATCGCTGGGCTCTCAGTCATTCAGCTCCCATGCAGCAATGCAGTTCCCAAAACAGCAGATTTTTACTCAGCAGTTTCTGATTGTGAACTCACATTACCATCTATCCCATGATGTCACACAGGAAGTCAGTCAGTGGAACAAGAAGTGACCTAGTATTATTTTATTTGTATTTGTTTTTTTGCATTTTCTTGTCTGCTCCCTCTTTATAGAAAGCTTCTAAAACAAAACAACTCACCCGCCAGAAGTACTTTCTGTTAGCATCTTTGGGGACGTCTTCAGCAGTGTAATTTTCTCCCACTAGGGGGCCAAAACGAGTGCCTTTGGGGATGTATTCTCTGCTTACTACACCAATAACCTGGTAAAAAAGTGGAACAACAGGTGGTTAATCAGGATTAAAGCTGATTCAGAATTAGGTGGATAGATAAAATGTTCTTAATTTGAATTTGTATTAGTAAGTGCCTGAGAGAGAACTGCATGTTAGTTAGCCAGATGTGCACACTTGAAAGACAAAGAAAAGAGTCATGCCTCTTTTCACCCATCACCTCTCCCGACAGCCACAGGAAGACAAAGGTCATCAAGGTCGCACCCTAAGGCTGAGAGAGACTACTCGTTTGTCTTGCCTCACCTCTCATTAACCGCACAGGCACTCCTGAAGTTATCGGCAAACATCAAATCATACAGGTGCTTTCTTTAAGATGAACGCTAATAAAGACTTTTTTGCTTTTCTGTGCTGATTTCAGCCCAAAATATCCCCTTTGCCTTACTGTAACAATCTCTCAGCGCAAACTCTCACAACGAGCAATTACAAGAACTTATTAAGCACTTTCTATCCATACTCTCCTCTTCCTCTTCCTCTGCAAGCACATGACTTCACTCACTCTCTTCCTGTTTGAACCTCAGGTGCTTCTTGAAGAAAGAGGCTGAACTCTTTATCACCTCATAAATACGTGATCATAAAGCGGGCTCTTTTTTTCTCACAGGAATAGATAAGACGGACAGAGCGACTGATGAAAAAATCTATAACCCTGTTCCCATTGATCTAGAAACACTTTCAAAATAAGAGAGGCTAATCCTATTCAAAGCGCTGACCGTCATTAGCGCAGGAAAGGTGGAAAGTAGTGTGTTTGTGGATTGTCATGGACACAGACACGGCAGTCTGCTGCAGATAAAATGCTTGTGATAGATGGCAAAGTGCTCGCCTCTCAACTTTTGCACTCTGGTGCTTGAGGAGCTTGTCATGTGGCGCTCTGATGTATGGATGTTTGCATTAGCCAAAAAACAATGTGACTAGAGCTTATTAAACTCACTCACCAAAGACAGAGAGACAGAGACCTTTTTACAAGAAAACTAGTTTCAAAAGCAGTAGAAAAGCTAGTAGACAGCGTAGAAAAAGATTCATAACTTATGTGTGATGAGTAGGTGCAGCTTTATGGAGACACTGTTTAAACATAAATTACAACCAACTCTCTCTTTTAAAGTAGTGTGTAAACAAGCGTATTTCAGTTTGATAATATCATGGAGACCACTTTTATTAGCAGATTGCATATAGTTGTAACTTGCAAGTGGCACATTCAAAAAGCATGCCTTCAGGCAACGCAAGCCATACCTCTTTGGAGTCTGGTGGGTGTTTAAAGGCCAGGTTCATGGGTAAAGACGCCTCAGCCCGGGTGAGAGACACACTCTCTGGGGGACCCTCCCAGGTGTAGTCCTTCACAATGTATGTGCATCTCTCCTCGAATTCGGCCTCCGTCCATTTTGTCATGTCTACATCTTCTATGTCCATCTTGAGCTCCTCATTGTCAGTGGTGTAGGTTGCTCCCTCAGTAGTCAACATGGCCGAGCTGTGATCAGAGGCAGCCTGAAAAACGAAAATAAATTAGAGTTAGACGTGTTGACTGATCCGAAGGGGTGTGAAAACTAGGAGAATAAACGTGATCAGTTTTTGTCATTGCAAACTATAAAAGCATCGTGCAATTTAACAATTTGAGTTCAAAGTTGAGTTGGTATGGCGAAAACATGACGATCCTTGTTATTCCAGCAAGATAATGAGATAATGAGAATTTTCTTCTTGTGTGCTTCAAAGGAAGCAAAATCTGACCTTTCATGCAAATGAGTTAAATTGCTTAATGTCACAAATTTACTTATTTGATTAGTGACCTAGAAATAGTGGAGAATCTTAGATATTTCTTCTTTTCACATCATAATATATCTTTGTTTTCTTCCTTCAAAATCTTACTTTCTGTTTTGTGTGAGTGTTATTAGTTAGATTCGATTTTGAACTTGCAAAGTGAACAATGTGAACTCCTCTATACTACAAAAATCCCCAATTTCAAAACATAGAACTATAAATGACAAAGAATATAGCACCTATGAAAATCTTTGCCTAAATTATTCCTTCAGAAAACATAAAAAATAGAGAAAATCTCACATAGAGCAGTTGAAGTGCTATTTAAAGTAAATAAAAGACAACAGATATCCCGACCTGTTCATAATGTGAGGACAGATCACAATGTCTCTCTCTCTTCTCATTGCCCTCTATCTCTCATAGCACTTCCCTCTCCCTGTTTTCTCCCCTGAGTGGAAAATATTCACAAACAGAGGAAAACAGAGGAAGGAAGTTCCATCTGCATCTGAATGTAGCTAAAATTGGAATCAGAGTGGCAGAGTAACGGAACCATCAATCCGTCCCAGAGAATATATGTGTGTGTGCGTGTGTGTGTGTGTGTGTGAGAGAGAGAGAGAGAGAGAGAGAGAGAGAAACAAAAGGGATAAACTTTTTCCATTTGGAGTTACAGTAACACAACCAAACTTTAAACATACACAAAGCATAACTTGCAGGCGAGCTATCAGATCCAAAAGTATTCTGCTCGGAGAATGTTCTACAAAACCACATAAACTCATTAAGCGTATTAACAGTTAAATAAGGAGACGTAAACATCGTTCTTCTGTTGGTTCTTATAACTAGAAATCTTAAACATTTATTTCATTCATTTTAAGCCTCACTGAATGAATACTATTTCAGACCATTTATCAAAAATGAAATTCTTGAATTTAGAGTCAATTACCACTAAACATACAGAAAGAAAAACGCAACCTGTTCGGACCCCACACTAACCTGCTCTGTGAGTATTATTAGAGCTGTTAAACTGATAGAAACGTTGAGTTTCATATTCAATAAAGAAACACAAATACACAATATATCTGTTTGTTTCTTATTATTACAAAATAGAATATCTTATTTCATTAACTGTACAGCTCACTGAATTATTTATTTTTGTCACAGCAGACTGTATATTAAAAGTAATTTTAATAAAACTAATTTATAAAATAAACTAATAACTAAACTAAAAAAAAATATTCTTGAAAGAAAAAAACAACACAATTTTTTTATTTAAAAAGATGACTGCAAAATATATGTTTTAAATAAATAAAAAATCAAACAAAAGTTTTGTGTTTTTTATTAGCAATAATCGTGTGTGTAGGAAGGACAGCTGTAGGACCAAAAGTCATCCTGAAACTGAAAAACTAAACATTAACAAACATGGAAATCAGAAGAGTCATGCATACTCAATATATAAAGAACATATAACCTATTTTATGTGTCTTTTTGGAAATGTTTTTACACAACTTCTAAACAAAATCATCATTTGAAACCAAATGTATAGATGCTTCAGTCCATTTCTAATTTCTAAATTAGATGCTTTCAGTCCATTTCTTTATTTTTCTAAAGTAAAGAAAATAAATATAAATATCAATTTCAATACAAATAATAAGATGAATTAGAAAGCACCAATTAAACTGTTATTCCTTTCAACAGCAAACCACTACAACACTTTTTAAATATTCAGTTTAACATAATTAAATTATATATTTAGGATATTTGAGAATCAATAGAATTCCAGAAATTCCAACATAGAAAGTAAAAAGTTTTGACATGTTTGACACACAAACACACACAAAAAAGCGTAACATCACAGAAACAGCTCACAGCGCAAAATGCAGAGAAATGTCTTACCAGGAGTTTCTGGTCCCAGCCACACATAGAGGCTGTGTGTGATCTCTCCCCTGAGATTGTGTGTGTGTGTGTGTATGGGACAGGTGCAGTTCACAGTTCTTCTGCCCCACTGCTAGTCCATATGGTAAGTGATTCTCCTGCGAGTGCCTGAGACTGAGTGACTGCCTGAGCATGTTTGTCTGACTTGTTGAAGGCAGTTTGGCCCCACTGTCCCTCCCACTTTTGTACCATTAACTCCTCCCTCACAGGGAGTATGATCTAACAATTACTCCACTGCTACCTCTTTCAGTGTTGCTCTGTCACACACATTCTGAGACACAATATTAAAATTCAAATACAGCAGAATCTGAAACTATCTCTGTTGTACACTTTTTTTGTGGATTCTTATGAATTTTCTTTTAGATTTTACTGATTAAATTATCTAATTAACTTCTACATAATCATTATTAAAATATACTCTGTTTTCCTTTCCAGAGTTATTTTTAATTCTTATCACATAAACCCACATGTGATTTGTGTGCTACATTTTTACTACTTTATCCTTTTACATAAGACTAACAATAACAGTAAACTAACAGAAACAGTAAACTATCAGTGACCGGACCTCCCAGACTGTCCACAGTGTTCTGGAAAGGGCAGATTTCCAGATGAGAAAGACTGCAATTTCCAGAATGGTTGGAAGTTGTTTAGAACACAAATCCCTAACACAAGGAATAAAGTGACCAAAAACAGTCCTTGGATCATTGAGATATGCAAGACTGTGCTATTTTGGCACAAAGCCCCAGAGGTGAGGTCTTGTTTGAAGAGGAAAGTGAACATGTTGATGTGTCTTCTCCTCGCTTACTCTATTCCTGTGAAGGAAGGACATCCTGTGACGGTGACTCAATGAGTAGTGCTGTTTACTAAGAGCTGACTGATATCTCTGTTCCCTCTTCTTACCCCCCTTCATGGCCCTTTCTGCCCCACCTGCAATCTCTGGGGAATTTTTCAACCCAAACAGCGCTCCTACAAACTCATACAAACATCACTGCAGAGGAAGATCTTTACTTAACTTAGCATGTTTAACCAGCTTAAAATTCTAAGAATCATCTCGATATACAAGAATACAAAAATCTGGGTTAAAGAAATTGAATAATGGGAAAAGTGTAAACAAATCTGGTTAATCATTCCATATTTACATTTAAATACAAATAACTAATAAACACTCACTGAGCACTTTATTGGGAACACCTGTATACCTGCCTATCCATACGATTATCTAATCTGCCAATCATGTGGCAGCAGTGCAATGCATAAAATCATGCATATAAGGATCAGGAGCTTCAGTTAAGGTCAACCAACAGAATGGGGAACCTGTTTAATTGTGAAAATGTGATTTCTTCCGGTGCCAGACAGGCTGGTTTGGGTATTTCTGTTGAAAATTTCAAGCTGACAGAAAGGCTACGGTAACTCAGATAACTTCTCTGTACAATTGTAGTGAGTAGAATATCATCTCAGAATGTACAACACAACAAACATTGAGGTGGTTTGGCAACAACAGCAGAAGACCACATTGGAAACTTTATTAGGACCATAGTGCTCCTAATAAAGTGCTAAGTAAGTGTATGTCAATATATATATATATATATATATATATATATATATGTGTGTGTGGGTGTGTGTGTGTGTATAACCTGTATTATGCTTCCATTGTCTCGTACCCCAAAGTTTTCTTTTCCTATTAAAATCATGGTTAAGTTTATTATTTGGTTACACTTTATGGTTAGGTTTGGGTTCAGATTAAACTTGGGAAAATCATGATAACATTGTTTGTTTATATTTCTATATGGAAGTCGTAAGCCAGCTCATAGTCTGTTTAAGTATCACGATCAAACCGACACGGCAACAACCAATAGCTTGTGTTTGGGGGAGGACTACTTGTTGGAAGACAAGGGGAGTGTATAGAAAACCCTGTTTGAAAACCATCATTATTTTTGCATTATAATTCCATTTGGTGATTCTAGTGGTGCAGAAATGACACTCTTCAGTTGTAATGTGAAAATAAAGAAGTAAAAATGAAAAGCAAAGGATTCCAACAAAACACCCATTACACACACATAGAAAAACACTCTCACCCACCTGAAATGAGCTGGTGACAAAGAGCTGACCACATCAGTCGCAGCCTACTATTTCCTGGCAGAAGATTATTCTAGTCCCAAGGGCTGCCCAGAACCCACTCAAAAACCTACCCCAATCTGGTCTGCAGCTGCTTACACTGAAACCAGCCAAATAAGACGACCAGGAAGGACCTGCACCAAAACAATGAAGTTCACCTTTAAACAAACAGCTGGAATTGGGAGCTGCGAGCAAATTAAAAATGAGAGAGGACAGTTTGTCTGGGCCAAGGCCATCACTGCTGAAATCCAATTGAAGAGACTTAAAGCCCATAAAAGGGCTAAACCCTCCAGGGCTTGATCAGTCACCTTCTCTTTCTCTGGAGAAGTCGATGCCAGGGGGCAGGGAGAACTCTCTCCATGCTGAAGTCAAATTCAAATGGACCTTTTTACTGTCTATATAAAGGGTTTTATGTTGCCTGAAAGAAAACCAGCAAAACAATAGTGGGCAGACGAACATCAACAAGCACTGTTGGTTTTACAAAAAGCTCATAACATGCCCATACCACAGAGGAAAAGAGGAGAGGATATAGGGGTGTTTCTTCAAGTCCCGGCCATTTCATGTCCTAGGAGTTGACTTTCATAAGAATAAACTTATTTAAACTTTTTTCTTTTTATATGTGTGGATTTTATTCAAACTGAATTGGAACTTTTAACCAGGCCATCGTGATTTGTTTTTGGTACTTTCTAAATGCCATTTATATATAGATTTAGATGTTTTAGCCTTGTCCCAGACCAAGACTTTCAATATTAAACTCTGAAAATCCATTTAAAAATTATTATATGTTTAAAACTATGATCATTTTAGAAAAAGAGTGAAATAAACACAAACCATTTCAACATTTATTGTGTGAAAAGGTTTTCTATCATTTTTTTCTGAAAATTAGGGCTTTTATTGTCCAACATTTGTGGTGTCATTTGCACCAAACCAAACAATTTTGATCCTTATATTGTTTTCCCTAATAATTTTATGTAAGTGTACTTGTTAACAAAGTAAAAACAAAACAAATGCATGCTTGAGATGAAATATGAGACAAGTGATGTTTGAAGAAAACAAAAACAATTGTAGGTAAATATCAGATGTGAGCAGAGTATTTTTAGTTTTGCTAGCTGTAATTTTGCCAAATTATTTGTCAAATCAAATTGAATTGTGTGTTTAGGATACATCAAATGTTATCTATGTTCTTAGTCCTAGCAAGACAATGAATTAAAAAATGCTATTTCAAAAACTCCACCACAGATTTCTATTAAACACAATAGAGGATTTGAGATGACTCTGTGGTGCATGTACATATGTTATTGGACAAAGTTAGTAGACCAAAAATAAATGAATAAATAAAATAAAATAGTTAGAGTGTGAATAATGTTTTAGTTTAGACTTTACTTTCTGGAAATCCATAGTGCTAAAAGACAAGAGCAAACGTATGACATTAGTAATGACAAATGTTCCACCCATTATCCTTACAGTTTTAAACATTGCATTATACCAACATATTGAATAACTGGATCATTAAATCTATTCAATGGCTCACCCAGCTGAGTTCAGTTTCTCTCAGTTTCTTTTTCATCTCTCCAATAACTAACATCTTATGAATTTGTTGTTCTTGCCACAGTCATCTTTGGGTTACTTTTAGACATGAAGTCATGCTTTACTGTAAAGCTGCTTTGTAAAAAGCACTATACAAGTGAAAATGACGACACATTTCAAATTTGTGCAATGTAATTGTTTACATCACTGTAACCCTTTAAGCTGTTAACGAAGAACTTGTGGACAACCACAACCTATTTACTGCTAACTTGGAGTCTTTCACAGCCCTAGCCTTATATGTGAATACAGGTTATGTGCAATTGTATCTAATTTCCTCCTCTTAACCAAGCAACACTAAACCAAACCCCTCCTTTTAAAAACAGTATGTTATCTTCTTTCAAATCGCCACACGGATCCCTCTACAGCTGGTGAGAGCACCCTTTACACCGAGCTGCTGTCTATGCTGATACTACAGGGAGATTAAAAGAAGGGTGGTGGACTTATGGGGCCAAACTGTGACCCAAACTGTAGCTTAATGTGACAACTATGGAAGTCGGATCCCTCAAGGGAATAAAAATACATAAATAAAAGAGATCATTCTAATATTATATCTCATGAATGTGACTTTATATTGTGCAATTGCAGTTCTCAGATATATAGTTACAGTTGCGTGACATAAACTCTCAATTCCAAGAAATAATGTCGCAACTGCAAGAAATAAAGTAGTGAATGCTTTACCCCATATTTGTTGGCTGGAAGGTGATATTTATTTGTTAATCTTTAAATGTATTTGTTATTATTCTCATAACCTCCAAATATTTTTTCCTAATATTTTCTTATTTTCTTTTTTCCCTCTTCCTTTTCTTTTCAAATGATATCTATATATTTGCTGTTCTTTATTTGCATTTACCACATTATATGTATGTATTTATCATTTGCTTTAACCTCCTTTTCTTTTTTGTAAGTTTCCTCAAAGTAGTTTTGTCTGTGTCTTTCTGAATGTGTATAAACACAATAAAAAAGAAGAAAAAAAATCATAAAGACGCACTTGCGATATTTAAACTCATAATTCAGAGAAATAAATTTGCAATTATGAGAAAAAAAGTCTAAATATCAAGAGCATGAGCAAGAGTTGCAACTTTATTACAATTAGTGGTGCACTGATCACAAAATTTGAGGCCGATACGATCTCCGAATTTTTAACACTAAAATCATCCGATACCGATTTTTTTAAAATGTGCCATTTGCCGCGCTTTTGCACTTTTTTTTGTTTATGTCCCACACAGTTAAATTACGGTAACACTGAACAAAAAGGTTCCATTTCTTAACATTATTTAACAACATTACTGTAGTTAACATGAACTAATGCACTTAATGTTAGTTACAACATATATTATTACTTTGTATTAGTTAACATTAGTTAATGCACTGTGAACTAACATGAACAATGAACAATTGTAATTTTATTAACTAACATTATAATTCATTAAAAGCTGTAAAAATATATTGTTCATTGTTTGTTCATGATACCTAATGCATTATACTGAATGATATAGTGTTTCCAAAATTACATTAACATGACATTATTTGTGAATTGCTAACATTTATTTGTTTTGAAACAGTTGTTGTCAATATCAAAAGGTCATTGTGACATACTGGCAACCAGTACAAACCATGAGAGCATCACGCACAGCAGAGATACGTTCAGAAATAATACAAATATTTCCATTACAAGCTCTAAAACTGCTCCGGTGAGAACTCTCTCATATCTATGATTTGTTTACTGTCTTTGGCATTTTACAGTAACACAAATCACAAATGATTAAGTAAATTCGTGAAGACGCGGTGCCGATATGTTTCAAATGTAGTTGCCGTGATTAGTGGTAATGTGACCAACATTAATCTGATTTAAAGTGGGATGAGTGACTGATGATGAGATATTGAGAGCACCTGGAGAGCGTGCATGTGTGATCGACACCACGAGTGAGCATACTGAAGAGAGTGAAGCTGAAAGTGCTCATGATCGCTCAAAACAAAGGCTCATTGTCACGACTCACGTTACATCACGTGTACTCAGATTTGTATACGCATGCATGTTTATTCGTTGTTTAATTCGTTTTATACCCGTTTACAGTCTCTTTATCCTCTCAGCGAGTCAGAATTACTACCGTAATGACTCTAGAAAACGGGCAACTTAATTTTCATACACGTGCAATTCTTACACAGTTTTAAAAACAAAACGGCATATCATCTGAATAACAGCATGTCTGAAAGTTTCAATTCGTGAATACTTAGAATTGCCAACAATTCACCCCCCAGAGGCCACACTGTCATACATCAAAAGCTGAGAAAGTGCTCATTTATTAGAGTAGTGCTTGTGTGATTCCCTGTGTGCTGCAAAAAAGACCGGCCCTAAATCTTGCTGATCACATATTTAAGACGAAGATCAGCCGATTTAGATCAGTGGCCGATCAATCGGTGCACCCCTAATTAAAATGGTTTTATATGAAGTCACAATTGCTTTATATACACGCACAATCACAAGAAATCATCCCACAAGGATAGAAACCTGAAGTCATTTACACCTTGCAAATAGCTTAACAGTCATAAAAATATCTTTATGAAAATGCTGGAAATGGTAAAGTTTTGTGTGAGAGTTAGGTTTAAAGGTAGGCCATAGAAAATATAACTATCTCAGTATAAAACTAAAGAATAAGAATATTTGGAAAAGCACTGAGGTTATGCTGAGCCCTGGCACCTGGAGTAAACTGTTTGAGTGTAAGGGTTTGAGCATGTGTGTGTGTCCACACATGTGCTGCAGAGAGTCTGATCTGCATGTGTTCAGCACGTTCTACAGAAGACACCCCTCCCAATGCTTTTCATGTGGGCTAACATGGCAACAGAGCTCCTAATCCCTCCGCTTTAAATCCACTTCCTCAAAACAGCTATTTGGAGATAGAACTGTCTGTCTCCTTACAACATCCACCAGAGAGGGTGATTAATACTGTGACCAGACAAACTGTCTGAACTAGAACAGTTACCACCAGTGTAATATTGGTGCATTACTATTAAACTCTTTAAATGAATGATGAATTTTTAGTAAATGAGATGCTCATCAGGATCTAGGGAATCCATCAAGTTCCATCTAGATTAAATGAAATGATTACATAAAACATGATCAGTGACAGAGATCTGACATTTCTACTATATAGTCAGGGATGGGAGGGTTACTTTTGAAATGTATTCCACTACAGATTACATAATACAAGCTGTAAAATGTAATTTGTAAGGTCAGTAACAAATTCTAAATACTTTGGATTACTTCTTCAGCACTGGTAGATATTTTCACTTGTTTTGACTAAAAAAACTCTGTCAGTACAGTCAGACAAAATACACATGTTAAAAATACATTCTCTGAAAAACCCAAATATCTTATGCAGTGTTGTTTCTAAAACAAGGTCAATCTAATCCATTTTTTAGATATTTCTACAGGAAAACAATGCAAAAATGATTATCAAGAATATGATTTTTGCCCTAATATCAAAGGTCTTACTAGAAAAAAGATATTATGATCCAATGTGAATTTTCTTTATAAAAAATATGATATAATATGATGGTGTCTGGTAACATGTGCATGTAAAATGGCTAGAAATAGCATTTTAGCATAGCGTAAAGCTAACAATTTACACAAGGTTCATTTCTATTTCTTCTGCTCCAAACTTACTTCTCTGTCTGTGTAACCGGCCCTGGTCTCCCCGCTCCAAACGGGCTTGAACCGGTGTCTCCGGCATGGGAGTTGGGTGCATTAACAAGGAGGCTAAATGTTATGGCCTCTAGCGTCAGTCGTTAATGCACCTCTTGAGGTCAGGAGAGTGAGGTTTACACACTGCACAGCTATCTACCAGCTGGCTCCTGTCACACTCACGGTCACGGCACCATTCCAACCAGCCCTGGTTGCCCCGCTCTGAACGGGACTTGAACCAGCATCTCCGGCATGGGAGGTGGGTGCACTAACAAGGAGGCTAAAGGCTGGTTCTCTTTACATCTGCTCGTATGAATGTAACACATCATAAGAAAGTGTTTCACCGCTGTTAAAATGCACTTTGGATCTCATAATTTATATGTCTAAATGTTTTCCATCTGAAAGAACTAAATATTAAATGTTTATACTTTCAACAAGTTAATTATTATTTTTCTAAAGGGTTAAACCCTGAAAATGTCTAGTGTATACACCCTTAGAAGAAAATTTTCTATATAGAACCCTATAGCTAGCTTCATATTTGGAACCGCTAAAAGTTTCTATAAAAAGCCAGGAGAAAAGGTTCTATATGCCGACACTCCGCACCCTCTGAGAGGCCTGTACACCATATGAAAGATCAAGTTGAGGATGGATGTGCTGATCCCTGTAAGTATGTGAAACATTTAATAGACCAGCTGTCAGTATGCAGAGCAATTAAAAGCAAAGAAATTGGGATCTCTCAAAATCACATAATAAAACTTACATGAATAGGAGTGTTGTGTTTTATATGTGTGAAGATGTTCAAACTAGTAATGCAGCACTCCAGAGCCACATGCAAACAGAAATTAACCATTATGTTGTATAATAAAAATCTTTGTTCGTTTATGTCCCTGATTTATTGTCAGATGTCCCCTTTGACTTCCACTTGTCATGACTCAGATGATGTTGATGGCAACCTCAGTTAGGTGTGAAAATCCATGTTAAAATTAAAATGGCATCTTCAATAAATAAAAAGCATAATTAGCATATTTTGTACATGAAAATAAAACTACAAACACCAAATACTTACAAGTTGAGAAATTGAAGTGGTAGACCTGAAGGACGCGTACTTCCACGTCTCCATTTTGCCGCGACACCGACCCTTCTTACGGTTCGTGTTCGATGGCCGGCCATACCAGTACAAGGTCCTCCCCTTCGGCCTGTCCCTGTCCCCTCGCGTCTTCACGAAGGTCGCAGAGGCTGCTCTTGCCCCCCTAAGGGAAGTGGGTATCTGCATACTCAATTACCTCGACGACTGGTTCATCATAGCTCACTCTCGAGAGTCACTATGCGCTCACAGGGACCAGGTGCTCAGGCACCTCAGCCGTCTAGGGCTTCAGGTCAACTGGGAAAAGTGCAAGCTCGACCCGGTGCAGAGCATCTCTTTTCTCGCCATGGAGTTAGACTCAGTCTCAATGACAGCACGGCTCACCAACGAGCATGTGAAGTCAGTGCTCAGGTGCCTTGCTCGCTTTGTGCCCGGCACAGCGGTTCCTCTAAAACAATTCCAGAGGCTCCTGGGGCATATGGCATCCTCAGCCATGGTCGCACCGCTCGGGTTGATGCATATGAGACCGCTACAGCACTGGCTACAGACTCAAGTCCCGAGATGGGCATGGTGCCATGGCACGCATTGTGTGATAATCACCCCCTCCTGCCGTCAGACTTTCAACCCTTGGACAGACCTCTGCTTTCTGCGAGCCGGATTCCCCCTGCAGCAGGTGTCCAGACGTGTCATGGTAACCATAGATGTCTCTCGACAGGGTTGGGGTGCCTTGTGCAACGGGCGTGCTGCCGCTGGCACCTGGAAAGGACCCCGACTACGTTGGCACATCAATTGCCTAGAGTTGATAGCTGTAATTTTTGCCCTACGGAGGTTTCTTCCACTAATCGGAGGCAAGCATGTTCTGAACCGTTCAGACAGCACCGCGACGGTAGCGTACAGAAATCGCCAAGGCGGTGTGCGCTCTCGTCATAAGATAATGGTAACACTTTACAATATGGATGCATCAATATGCATTAATTCATGCTTAACAAATGCACAGATAATACTGAGTTAATGTATGACTCATGATTAACTAAATTGTATTGTAAAGCTTTAACGTAATCAACAAATTCATTCATTTCTCTTACTTACAAGGGTAACGTCACCCCCTCAGACTTTCAGCACATCTGTCTTTACGTGACTGTTCAAATTTGAAATAGGATGCTCATGGGCTTTGATCACTCGTATCTGCAAGTGCACAGCTTAAATGTTCCTTTGCACTATGAAGATATGAGGAGGAAAAAACAGCACTACATGCTCAAGTTGTTTGCTGTTTATGATAAACAATTTTTTTGCAGCTTTTCTTGAATTATGCGTCAAGAATAGACTATATCATAGACTGTATATAAATATAAACCTTTCATCTAAAAGAGAAAGGACATTGGATCCAATCATCTGTCATTTTTCATTTTATAATCAATCACAAAGCTGAAAAAGTACATTGTAAATGTAACATTTTTCTGCAGTATTAAACGCAAAAGCAAAAGTAATGTACTGTAAAACTATTCATAAACAAAACTTCCAATGATGTAATTTATGCATACACATCCACACACATACTCTCATTATGCAATTTTCAACCTAAAAAACCAACACACTCTCAGGGCGAAATCATCAGGATTCGAACAACTTTTCTAAATTTGGCTAATTCGTATGATATCGTGCAACTGCACTCGCTTGATTTTCTGCAACTTTCACTACAGCCATTAATGTCGCTGGACATCGTTTCCATCTAATCCGTAACAATTACTTGCTTCTGTCACACACAACAGCTTCCTATCATATTTACACACTCTACTGATTGGTTAAGTTTAGATAAGGGGTTTGGGTAAGGGTAATGTCCTCAACACCTCGTGCACAGAACTCATGCTTACTTCTGCATTAGACATCTGGGAATTTGCACGTGATGAAGTCGTACGAGTTTATGCTAACAAAATCGTGCAAGATTATATGCCAACTCGTAAAATATGTATGAATTTTCATGAGATCTTGTTGAAAGAACCTTTTTGTGCAAAAAGGGTTATTTTTATGTAAATCTTTGTAAATCGAATCTTTTTGGCATAAAGGTTTTTTTTTCTAAGAATGTATTGTGGAATACGTTCAGAAAACATTCATTCAAATTGGATTGATGGTGTGCTTGTGAAAAAAAAATGAAATGCTACGTTTTTCAAAGATTACTGGCTGAGGAATGAGTATTCAGGTTAATGTTGACTCACTCAGTGTATTTTTTTCTGTCTGTTCTTTTGGATTATGCTACTTTCACATTACATTCACCAAAATAGTTATTCTGTAATTATTCAAATAAGCCTCATTGGTATTTTCTAAAGTAATGAGCAAAGCACATAGGTACAAAAATCCTGGGATATGGAAATCTGGAAGTTAAAGATTTTTCAAACTTCCCATTAACATTCAGAAAAAACAAAACATCATTACTTCATCTCATAAGTGACTTCATCAATACTTTGATCAATTCTTTAGGAGTGATAGCCTGCTTTAGTGTCTGGATTTATTATATATAATGAAGATGTTTACAGTATTCATACATAAATACAGATCATAGCTCAAACATTTGAACATTTATGATTAACATTTAATGTGCCTAAATGCTATTATTTAATCTATTAATCCTGTGTCCTGTCTGTATTGTACATTTTCAACTCATTTTCCTACAGTAGGATACAATTCATACTAAATCATGCTATGATTTACACTATTAGTAGGTAAAGAAATAGAGTTTTACCTCATTCTATTTTCATTTCTACATTGTTAAGATAGTCTTAATGAACTTTAAGACTAAAAAGTTGTTCTCAGTGAAATAAAGTGAAATAAAGAGTTGCTTTCAGTCTGCAGTGTTGTGCTGAGTTGATAATATAGTACATGTTGAGTGTGCTAAGCCCGATGACACACTTTCTTTGCTCGCATGTATGCTCAGATCTTTACATGAACACACACACATACACACACACAAATGCACACTCATCTCCCCATCAAAGAGGCAGAGAAAAGTGTGTGGGATGAACAAAGTCACACACGCACACACTGTAAGCAGACAGCACACATGACCTCCTCTGTACTCTCCAGTCACTCTTCATCAATAACCAGGACATTGATCTGACAAAACAGATTGAATTCTCTCTTTAAAACATGATAAAGTGACCTATTTTTATCTCTTACACTCAAAGGAGTTATCTGAACACATAGATATACACACACAGTGAGCGGGGAAGCCCTTTGGCCCTTCAGCACCATGTGCCATGAGTGTGTGTGTGTGTGTGTGTGTGTGTGTGTGCACGCTCAATCCAAGGAAATATTTAGTTTGGATCTCTGCCACAAAACACTAGCAAAAACACTCACCTCCGTCTCCAACATGCCGCTGGATTATTTGTGTGTGTGTGTGTGTGTGTGTGTGTGTGCACATGTGTGTTTGTGTAATTTCAACAATCTGCAGCATTCACAAAATCCACAACCACAACACGGAGACTCTTACTGTGGCACTGAGCATTTATCAGTTCTGAGTTACACTCTCCAAGCTAATAATAATGCTACTAATAATAGCAATAACAACAGCAGCATCAAATAAAGCATCATTTACCAGATAGTGGCAAATCTCGCCACCCCAGTGTCCCACCAACGGCCACCCCTATTACCAAAGTATAGGTGAACCAAGAGGAAGAATTGGGTTAGGAGTTTTGGAAAATCGCTATACAAAGATCATAGCAAAAGTAGAATTTGGGTAAGGCTAAACCCTAAAGGTTAGGCTAGCACCACTTTTAATTTGGACAAATATGAAACAATTAGCATACTTTGTGAAGTGAGGTATATTTGTGTGGTTGCATGAAAATGAGCGCATCAGCTAAGGCATTGGGGGCGAAGTGGAGCTATAATTATACAATATCACTTTTAAGAGATTGAAGGTCAGTGCCTGTTTATTGCAGCTTTGAGATAATAGATCTGTGTGTGAGAAATGGCCTCTGTGTGTCCTATCACTTCCCATGTTATCAAGATCAAGTTACAAGAAGAATTGCTGAAGAATTCTCATGAGGAAAAATAGGAATTGTGCACAGTGTATAGGTGTGAACAGCCCACATATCAGTAACGTATTTAAAGCACAGTCATGCAGTATGATGCATTGAGAATTCCTGCTGAATAGACAACATCCCTTTAACAAATATAGTGGGGGTTCACTGTTGAAAATGCTTCTATTTTGAGTGTTTTCATTATTCAGTAATACAAGAAAAATCACAAATGATATTATCAGCATAACAGTTTGAGTAAAATGTTGAGAAATGTACATAAATATGTGGTACATAAATCTTCACTTTTCTGTAATGACAGCATGCACTCAAGCTTGTATGAACAAAACCTGATTATCAGGTCATCCAGCAGCATTTGAGATTTGAGAGTATCTTGTGTGACCGACAAAGAGTTAACATGATCAGTATAACTAATTTACATATTTGATTAATTCATCTTTTCCTTTTTTATCTCTGCTCAATCTGTTTCAGTAAAGTCACATACATTTACATACATTTATGAAGAATTATTAGAAAGTGGTTTAATAGTAGACACATTGAAATTCCTCACTGGCAGTGTGTTTTACAGTTAAACAATTAGTACGATTGTTAGTCTCTTAGTGTAGATAGCCTGCGTCTGCTCATAGGATTAATCAAACTAGACATGTGATGAGTGTTTTGGATCAGAGCTGATCACACACACACATGCTGCATGTCAAATTCACAAAATGATATAAAAAGGTGACCACTCAAAATTTGTGATCTCTCTCTCTCTCTCTCTCTCTCTCTCTCTCTCTCTCTCTCGCTCTCTCTGTCTCTCTCTCTCTCTCTCACTCTTTCTGTCTCTCTCTCTCTCTGTGGGTATAATGGAGCTCCTGTGATATTGTTCTTTGAATGAGCTCGTGTAGTAAATATTTAGATGACATGGAAAGGAACTCTCCTGTCACTTTAGAGACAGATGGGTGCTATCCATCAGTGTGATGCTGTCTGGATTGGGTGGCCAGTTAGGGTCTCTCTAAGTGCTGTTTAGGAGGGGTTGTTTTACCCTTTTCCACCTCTGGGTGCCCTCTTTATGACCCAATAGGTCACCTACAATCATGAGCATCTAGCGGGCAATTGCCGGAAGAGCACTTACTGACACACACACACACACACACACACACACACACACACACACACACACACACACACACACACACACACACACACACACACACACACTTATTTCTATGTCCTTGATCTGAACTCAAAAGTTTGGCAGAAATATTCAGATAAACAGACAGATATATACATACATACAGACAGATATATACATACATACAGACAGATATATACATACATACTAGTGGTGTTACTACAGACAGTGCAGGGTGGGCAGTCACACTGGTGCCCGGGCTGTAATGGTGACCGCCCACCCTTATGGATCGCTGGAAATGACCGCTGGCTCAATGGGTGAAGAAAACTATGTGTACCAATTGTCCCAATCTACAGTATATTGCATGTATGTTGACCACCTCCAATACATAATTAACTATACTGCACAATATATCTTTTATGTCTGTAAACACCAGCACTGTTTGTCTTGCATGTTTATTGTATGTTATGTGATTATCATGCATTATATTTATTCCTGTGACAAACTTCTGCCAAACAATGCTGTAAATTTGAGTTTTTACTTTATGAACATTTGGAACGTGGATGACTTTAAACGTTGAGCACTGCCACTGCGTGACATGTACGTGCTCCTGCAAACTTTTGTTTTTATAAAGAAATAAGCTTCTGTTCACTGAGGATGCATTCAATTGATCAAAATACTGGCAAAACACTAGTAATGTTGCAAAATTGTATTTCTGTTTGAAATAAGTGCTAAATAATTTTTTTATTTAAAATGGATTTTTAGTTTTACCCATGATGTCCAAGCCCCATTTTCAGCAGCCATTAATTCAGTCTACTAAGAACATACTGCATCACCCAATCCTTAATAAATCATTCTAATATGCTCATTTTTTCTTATTATTAGAACAGTTGAAAGCTGGTGAGGAATTGTGCACACTTGCATTTCTTAAAGCAACTCAAATTAAGTTGCCTTAAACTTGCAAGTAAAATTTTGGTGTTAAAATGGCCCAAAAATAAATAAATAATTTCTCACGAAATTAATCGTTCTACTGTTTTTAGTGAGGCACTACTATTTTAAAAGTTGTTGATGTACAAAAATAAAAAAAGGAGTTAGACATTAGTGTCTAATTTGAGAAACAGACTCCTCAGATGTATTAAACTGTAAACCGTACATGACAAACACTTGGATGAACAGTTGGTTTGAAGAATACAGCATTTATTTCAATAGAAATAGTCAGACACAGGTCAAAGTCAAACAAATAAAAACACTGATCCCAAAATATCAATAAGAAGCATCAACTTCTTTGAAAAACAAAGTATAAAAATGTCTTAGTGTTCTAAACACTGATCTGCTAATTGAAAAGTAACGAAGAGTCTAAAATCAGTCCAAGACTCCTCACACGATCTTGTACATTCGATGACAGAGGACCTAACTGGGCAACCAGGCCAGGTAAGGAGGACATGGAGAAACCATGCTTTGCTTTCATTTAATTGTAAACAAAATTTTGCCAGCCAATGTTTGTTAACTTTGAAGCAATTTAGGGTGTTATCAAATGAACACTTCTTGTCTAAGCTCACTGGTAAGTAAAATCGTCAGCATAACAGTGATAGGATATGCTGTACTTCTGGAAAACAGAGCACAGAGAAAATAATAAGGGCCTTAAAGTTGATCCTTGAGGGACGCCACATGATAAATTAGAAGTAAAGAGTAAAAAAGTAAAAACATTCGTCACCGGTCTCTAGCGTTCAAAAGCATCTCTCATAGGGTTTAAGACAGAATGGATAGTATTAAACAATACTTTTGGTCGATTTGCATGATCAGAATTTACTTTAGAGAAAAACTTAGCATTTGCTTCATTCACTGCTCTTTGATGTCAAAAGAGTCCTGAAGCTTGTCTCTTTTTCACTTGCACTCCGCTTTTCTATACTCTTGTCTGAGAGCACAGGTGACGTCATATAGCCATGGCTGTGAAACGCCCTTAATTCTCCTTGACTTGAGCAGAGTGGCATTATCAAGAGTGAAAGTACAAGATTTATTGAAGAATTCAACCAGTGATACAGTAAGATTGGCAGTAGACGAGTGAATGGACTGGGAGTGACGTACAGAGATGTAGTAAGGAGAGGATAGAGTAGAGAGAGACACAAACATTGTTGAATAATGGTCAGAGATGCCAATATCTAAGACCTCTAAGTTAGATACAGAGATACCATCAGATAACACCAGATCTTTGACTTTCTCCATAGCACTTTAATGTACAGTATTTTCAGTAGAATTCAAATGGATCGCATAAGTTTTGTGCTCTGCGGCACGTTGTGAAGCCTGGATGACCTGGCAATACCCTGCGTATTTCTGTCATGCTACAAAGATATGCATTTCAGTTTGGAAGCTTTGAAACATATTAAGTGCTTATAACGTGCTGATCAAATCAGGGATGTTATATCATTTTTGTTGTTGTTGTACTTTCTAATTGTGGAGAATGTACAGGCTGTAATACCATGAAGAGGAAAGCACATTTTACAACCTGAACCCAAACCTAAATCTGTAGGGTAAAAATGTAATCTTAGAGGGAACAATGCAATGTCAATTGCGCTCGTCATTGATTATACATATTAATGTATAATGCACATTACTTCCTGGCTTTAACATGGGATCCAAATCAAAACACAATGCACTTTGGGTCGTGCCAAAAGGGAAAGGAAGTACAAGATATAAAAATATCTGATGGGAGATTTGGCATAATGTGACTGATCTTAGAGAATTCTGAAGTGACAACTAACTTTTTTTTAAATTAGTTTTTTATTTATTTATATTTTAAAGAAAAGTGAGAATGTTCTTAAGGGTTTTTTTAAGTTAAGGTTAGACTCTACATGTGTGGATGTTATTTGGTCATGTCGTGCCATTGTGTGATGAAACATAAAGTGAAATAAGGGGGATGAAACATGAAAGTGTTCTGGAACATCTGACATAACAAATGTTTGCATAATTATTGTTACCCCATTTTTGTTGCTTCAATATGGTCATGATGCCTTCAATGTGGGACTTTTTGCTGTCTGTCTGTAGGAGGTACAATAAGTGTCCTGTATGGGACATGTTCATTTCTGCTAAAATATGTCTTTCCTGGCTAATACAGGAAAGTTGTAAACCGTAGTTGCATGGGACATAAGACCATGGGTAGTACTATGTATTAGGCCTCAGAAGACTCTAGAAAATCTTGTTTCTATGTAAATGTTTTGTAAAACCACTCAGTTCAATACAGAAATGTTCATACGATACGGATATATGAATGAACACGTTTCTTGAATTAAACATACTGAACATCTCTTTCTCAAAGCCTCATCGTTCAAATCAAATGAAAATGTGAGTAACATTTTACATGAATGTTTCCTTTGATAAGGGTTTAAAAAGGGGATCATTTAGGAATAATTCATTTATAAATGCATTATAAATCATTAAAATGCAGTAATAACATCATGCATAAAAGGGTAGCGTTCATGCAATACCTGCCAAATAGTGAGCCATTTTAACTCACATGTTATAAATGCTTAATAACATGTATTCAACATTATTAACCTATGCAAATGTACCTTAATGCAAAGTGGACGCGTGTGAAGCATTTATTAAGGAATTGCCAACATTAGAAACCAATGCTAATAAAGATCAGTGTAGTTTAATGGTCATCAGGTTTTATTTTATGATCTGGTCTGTGAATGAGCATGAAGATCTGAAAAGTGTTTTTGTAGAGGACTTTACAAAACTTGGAGTAGCATCATTCTTATGAAATCAAAATAACAAGGAAAGTGACAACACAAGTGAGTCAAAACTTTACAGTTGTGAAAATAAACACAAAGTGAAGTGTAGCAAAATGACATAATCCCTCATTTTAACCTCACCAAAATAATCTCTTTTTGCTTCATTGTGACACCAATCATGAATTAGGGAATTGTATGTTTTTGATTAATTTAGCATGAATAAGTGTATTTATTAAGCATTTATAACATGTAATTTGTAATGATTACTATTTCACGCATCTCTGACCTCATCAACTCTGTTTAAAATATCTGTTTGTGTGTAAACAAAAGTGTGCGTGACTATATGTGTGTATGTGTCAGAAAGAGAGAGACTACGATCCCTGTAATTTGTTGCCAATTGACATTAGACCTGTAATTACAGCAGAAAACACGGCCTATGTGTCTGTCACTGTCCCTAAAAAACTCAATTAACACGACAAACTGAACATCAGTACAAGGGAGAAAACTTTAAGCACATAGCAAACACACACCCAGCACTCTTAAACAGGAGGGCAACAGTACATGAACTCACAGTCACAGCGAGAGGCCTGTAGTTACAGAGGAGAGTGAGTGGAAGAGTGTTGATTGTATTGTTGAAGGACAGCCTTTGACAAACACATGGAGACTGTTTGACTGGCTGATCAAAATCCCCTGTGTTTAACAAATCCCTTTACCTGAATGAGTCACACCTTACCTGAGCGGCCGAATGACGCCACAAATCTGAGACAACATGATGTCTTACACACGCACACGCACACAAACATGTGGATGGTTGGCAGCGCTCTCTCCGCAACCTAATTACACAGGAAGTCATAGGACCAAAACCTGTTATCATTAACGCACGTACTTGCAACAAAGAATAGAGGAGCCACTGACCTCTGAGACAATAACACATACACACATTCTGAACCCGTGACAGTCGAAAAGAAAAACACACACCCGCTTTATTTTATGTGAGTCAGTAACCGAGACCTACAGCAACATGACTCATGAAAGCCTAATAAAATGAAGACATTATTTAAACAACATTGTTATTAATTATTTTACATTAGAAAAAAGAAAAAGATATATCCCATTTATTTTGTTATAATTATGCATTTTTTACAGTTATTTTGTTTGTTTGTGTCCAGTGTGTAAGTTATTTTCTGGTGCTTCTGCACTGGTTTTGGGCATGACAGCCTCCTCTTTCAATCGGCCCTGTTCACACTGTGTTATCAGAGCAGGTAAGAGTTTTATCTGCATAAAACGAGTAATAATACACAATCAATATGTGGACAGTGCAGCTGTTAGGTCAAAGGTCACTCAGTATAAACCTATCTGTGTGCACAATATTGTTTGTCTCTAACACTTTCTGTTACCATCCAGAGAACATTGTACGAGTGTTTATGAGTGATGAATCTCACAAAGTGAGATAGTTAATATATAGTTTTCTTGCATAAAATGGACATTATTATTAAAATCAAAAATGAACAAGTTAGTATTTTAGGTATGTTGCTTGGAGGCAACATCCTGTGATAATTAATCAAAAAGAAATTGATCAAAGACAGCTTTATTTATTAACAATTTTAAAGTGAAAATGAGTGATTTCATTTTTTTAAATGTAAAAAAACAAAAAACATAAATGAAACATGCTGTTAAACTATTTTATTACACTAAATATGAGTGTAATAGACATGGCCTACCTGCAATATGACACAATGTATTCGAATTGTCTCCTAGGTAACCGTTTTAGCTAAATAAAACTTAAATGTTAGTAAATACTATAAAGCTAGTTTTATAATGGATAATACATCAAAAAAATCTAAAATAACATAAAATATGAGAACTGCAGGTGCACTGCATCACTACACAGGTGATCTATATCCATTCCACTGTCACACAATGTTGCTTCAACAAACACATTTAAGCAATTCCTCAAAACATACAAATAAATGTGACATAATGTTTTAAAGTGACGTTTACTCACTAAGAAATCTGAATTATATTTATGATGTTTGATGTTTTGAGGTGGTTCTCCAGAGCAAAAATGTGTCACCAAATATATCACCATGAAAAAAAAAATACTAAAAAGTAAAATTACCACCAAGAAAAAGCATTTTGTTGTATAATTGAAAGCCATCCTTCATTAACAACCATTTTCTTGTCATTTTAAGCCTAGTGTACACTACAACACAAGCTCATCTCCTTTGATGTTTTGATTCGGCGACTGGTCCACAACGAGAAGTCTCAAATCTCCTGCGACAAGCCCAGACAATTTGCAGATTTCAAACTAGCTTGATATCCAGACGTCTTGAATTCAGGAGTGTGCACTGTCCCGACAAGCGAGAGACCGACAATGAGCAACAGTCAATGAAATATAGAGAGAGCGCAAGAGGAGGGCAAGGTATTGGGAAGCAGGAGACAAAATTATTACAAAATAAAATAAAACAAAACATCACCCACCACTTCCTATACGCTGTCTTTACTATTTTCAGCAGTTTTACTTAAAATATCCCTTTGCAAATAAGCTCAAAAATGGCCGTGGATTCTATTAATCATACACATGTTTGCATATGATTAATAGAAACTGTGCAACAGTTTTTAGCGCTTTTTATTTCTTCTTTTAGTTTTCTGCACTTTATCAACATTCAGAAATACACATAGGGAGTGATTGATGTATGATGCCATGAAATCATAGACTCTCCCCTCCAAATTCAAACACAAGTGGTCAAAAGAGACGACCAGGTGTAACGGTGATGTGTCTCGCTTGTACACTTGTGATCAGATCACCCAAAACTCATCTTAATACCAGTGTAAACATGGTCTCAGTTGGGGACGAATGGTCGTGTAGTTGATACACCCTGTGTGTGATCAGTTGGCTTTGCATGTATCATGTGCTTGCAAAGTGAAGAAAATTGGCTTGTTACCCAGAGACATCACATCACAATAGATGATTTCTTAAAGCTGAACAATCTGAGGCTTCTACATTAATCCGGACACATTTGTAAACGGCGTTTTTCAATTTCAAAACACTCTTCATCCACACAGATGATTTCAAGCAATTTACAAATGTTGCTCGTACACAATAAAATGTATAAAAACGCTTAAATCCCCTTACTGGGCATGTGGAAAATCGTTATTGTATGTACAGGCTGAAATGCAATTGTCCTTGTGTTCTGTCGCAGGACACCAATTCCGAGTAAACTTCACGTCACATTTAACGGAATGCAATCTGAAGGTTGTACAAAGTAACATTTAAACATTTATCTTTACCAACGCTATTAAAGTGAAGATCATGCACAACAGCGCCGCCACCGATTTCTTTGGTTGAATGGATCACATGACAACAAATGCGTGATCGTTTTTGGATATCACGTCTTACCCGTCCACACTACAACGCGAAGACGGCATTTTCAAAAAGCTCTGTTGTGGACAAAAGGCCAAAACGTAGAAAAAAAGATGCATTTTCAAACGAACACATTCTAGTGTGGACGTTGCCTGAGAGAAAGGTGTCAGAGACAGCACCAAAACCCCACCACACGAACAACAACTGCCACACACACTGAACAAAGTCATTGCACCCTAGAATAACAGCAACCTGACCCACACGCACACACACACATGCCAGCGGCAGCTGAATTTACAAATTGATTCTAATTGACAAACACAGAGACACACAAAAAGAACACACAAGTTGGAGCAAATGGTTACAGAGATCACACACAGAGACCAGTGACCAAAGACCACAAATATTGGAGACACTGGGGCTAGTTATCACATGAGGAAGATGTCACAAGGGTTATATCTTAGTTACTGTAAGGTTTTGAGTCAAAAGACTAGGCTCCAGATGTAGGTTGAATGGATCACATGACAACAAATGCATGATCGTATGTTGGTTTCAAATACCAATTTCAAAAGTATTTTAAATTAGGATCATCTTTGGCCATGTCCACACTAATATGTTATTGTTTGAAACTGTATAAATGTAGCTATATTTACACCTCTCATCCTCCAATGGAAATAAAACGCTCTGCTTTACTGCATACTCTCCTCAATGAAAACGATGACGATACGAAACGGATTAGTCATTTTTATTGGTTTGAGCACTTTTCACATTACTCATTGTTTCAAACAGCTTCACAGAAAACTATGCTGTCTTTGTGAATCATATTTTAGTAATAACGCTTTGTGAAACAAGTAAACACACTAAAACCCAGCATACATTTTGGCAAGGGTCAACTATATAATGAAGGCAGATTTTGATCCTAAAACTGAACTGTGCTCTTTGGAGAAAATTTTAAATGTTACTTACAGTATGTGTTGGCCAAAACAATGGTTTGATTGTTTGTGTGTTAGTGTGTCTCCCCATGAACACACACACAGATAAGGAGGACTGGCAGCTCAGCAAGTTTTGCTGTAATAAAATCTCATTTATGTGCTGATTTGAGCAGCGGTACTGTACACTAGTGATAATGTGATCATCTCTAAACGCTGTAGTATTTACTGGACAACTGCCAAACACTAATGTGTGTGTGTGATGAAAGTGAGTGTGATTTTGTTTCCTCTCCATATGCCAGTGCAGCATTAACACAGTGTCCATGTTCTTATGTGAACGCTTATATTTTTAGCACATGTTGCCTTGCTTGTGAGAGTCTTTGTAGAAAGCGTGCGCGCATGTGTGTGTGTAAGCCGGGGCTCCGTCCTTCAGTATGAAACATGAGTCACTCCAGCTATGCCAAACTGGCGAGTGTTAGCGCCGTCACCTGTCGCCTGCATCACAGCAGCTGAGGGTCAGCGGTTCAGCGGGCGTCTGCCACACACTCGCCACATTCCCTTTTAACGACCGCCATTGTTTTTCTTGCTCTTTTTTCTGTCCTTGTGTTCTGTAACTCAACTCCTTTACTGTTCTCATCTTTTCATGTCTCTCTCTCTCTCTCTCTCTCTCTGCTGTCATCCCTCACACACTCTTTACTGGCAGTGAAAGCTGCCACACACGCAAACACATCCCTTTCTCTCTCTCTCTCTCTCTCTCTCTCTCTCTCTCTCTTAACCATTATCTGCCACAGTATGGATCATCTTTCAGCTAGCATGTTGTCTAGTTGTCACTACATACCTCAGATTATAAACATACATGTACAAACACATACACAAATGTACTCTGGTCAATAGCAACAACACCTTATCTTGCTGCGGACGATTTAAAGATGGCATTGTGTATCTGAAACAATGCATTTAGCTGGCAATAAATCGTGTAGACATGAACAGGTGGGCAGAAGGTTCTAAAAGTCTGCATTAACTGATACTGTAACTTTTAGGAAACCAAATATTTATTTCTACTTTATAAGGAGGTAAGTAATGGACTGAATTGCAGCAAAGCTTGCAAAACAAACCAAATAGTGATCCATTTTACTTACATGTTATAAATGCTTAATAACTAATTTTTAGGGAGTTATTAAGCATTGGCTGGATGTGTTATAATGCTCCCTATTTGGCAAGTTTTGCATGAAATACTTCCTTTTATGCATGTAGTTATAACTGCATATCAATTATTTAATCATGCATTTATAAATAACTTAATAGTCATTAATTATCCCCTTTATAATCACTTAACAAAGGAAACATTAATGTAACAGAGAACACTTTTAAAAAGTTATTACAAAGTATCATGATACAACCATGCCACCACACTGGAAAAGTGTTACCATTTTGCTAAAATCAGTTGTGCACATTAAAACCATCTAGACATAGTCAAAATATGGATTACTTATAACTGATAGTAAACCAAGTTGTCAACTTAATCTTTAGGCAGCTAAGAAAAGTTATTTGCAGAAATGTTGCACTTAATTTGTGGCACATTTGGCAGAACAGTTTGCCAGAACACTATATGTTTTCTATATAAACTGAGAGTAAATGGATATGTTTGTCTCCAGCTTCTCAGATTGTTACTCCTGTGAGTAATCTCAGAGTGTCTCACACAGAATTTCAGGAGAAACCCACTTGGATCTGCAAATATTTAAATTAAATTAATTTACAGATATATTAATTTCATAATGGAGTTGCACATCATGAGCATTAAACAATAAAAAGATGCGTGGGAAAGATGTAATAATTTAGTCAAATATAACATTTTAGCAAGAGAGGCACAGTGGTGACACCATCACATGTTCTACCATCTAGACAGAAACTCACTTGGACAATAGAGCTGCAGTACCTGACCCCTGACAGACACTCTATTCCTACCTCATAGGTCAAAGGTCAGCAGCCCCTCACACCACTTTTAGAGGCAATAAAAGCTGAAACCAAAAGCATGGCTTAAGGTGAAGCAGAGAAAATGCCAAACAAGATGACAGAGATGAATACCTCAGACCCTCTGACTCAAAGTTCGGTTGTCTTTTTAGTTGTGAATCACAAACACCTGTGCCAGCAACAACTGCTGTGGAAATCAATCGCTGCGAGTATTGGTGGTATGTTCATATGTATGTATGTATCAACATAAGCAATGTCTGTGTGCTTGTGTGCTGCGGTGAGTCTGTGGTTGGTATTTCAGTCCTGATAGAAACTACAAACTCTAAAGCGAGCCAAACAACTGTGTCAGCAGCAGCATGTCTGTGTGTATTATTGTCGTACAGGGATTCATCGTGCTCAAGTGATGTGTGTGTTCATTGGCCCTGTCCCTGCGTGCCATACACACACTCTAAAGCCATCATGAGGGATACAGAACATGATGAATGCTTCATCTCTATCGCAACTGTCAAGAGGAGGTCACACGCACATCCACGCACACACACACACAAACACACTCACACACAAACACACACACACACACACACACACACACACACTCACACACACATACACACTCACACACACTCATACACACACTCACATACACACACACAACAACAACAACAACAACCGCCATTCGCCACAACGCTTGTGCCAGGCTATGTGCACGTTAAGGCCACTTAAAGTCGAACGCCCGCTGGCAGGAGGTCACAGGACAGATCCAACAGGTGACACGGGTCGACTGACTAAGATGACTGGCTGATGCACCACCTGTGCCCCCTACTGTGCCAACTTGCTATGCTTTAGCCACCCAGCACTCTGCTCGTTGTTGTGAGCATCACCTCCTCCAAAGAGGCCAATCTTGACACCGCTGGTACCAGTCATCGGCCAACCCGGTATCACGCCGAGGCGTGAAATAGACACGCCGGTCCACTCGCGGATGCGTGTCTATTTCACGCTTTGCCTCCTCTAGGCGTGTACATGACACGCGCGCGTCTACGTAGAATACCGGCAGGGGGCGATCGTTTCCTCAACGCCAACAACTCTCCGCGCACCAAAGAGGAAGCGATATATCGCGTTCTCCAGTTCCGGTTAGCAGGATATATATTTTTGTATATAAATACACTTTTTAAATAAATATATATATATATATATATATATATATATATATATATATATATATATATATATATATATATATATATTTATTTATTTATTTATTTACATCAGCACAAGATACTCGACAGCCCACACACACACACACACACACACACATATAACAACGTTAGGCTACAGCAACGTTAGGATTTCTTCATGAAAGCAGCACTATAATGAACCTTTATTTGTCACATATGGTCACAAGTGAAAGTAACCGGCGAAATTGGCCGGCATCCCGCCCGCACGAACGTGCAACGCGACGACAACGGTATCGCTTCCTCTTTGGTGTGCGGAGAGTTGTTGGCGTTGAGGAAACGATCGCCCCCTGCCGGTATTCTACGTAGACGCGCGCGTGTCATGTACACGCCTGGAGGAGGCAAAGCGTAACACCGACACGCATCCGCGAGTGGACCGGCGTGTCTATTTCACGCCTCGGCGTGATATCGGGTTGCATCGGCAAGTCCACTCAGCTCCACATCCTCCTGTACCACATCACTCCTTCTCTTCTCCAGCCTGTGCCACACCCACTTAGCCCCCTCTATCCGCCCGAACAAAAGCTGTTTAAGCATGCGGTGGCCGGGCATGCGGGCTACATGACCCAGCCAACGCAACCTTGCCTTAAACCCAGGATGGATCTTAGGCAGGTCAGCCTAAATGTTTCTAACCGGCAAAGATGTTCCATTAGGGGGGTCCACGTTTCGCAAGCATAGAGAAGGGAGGGAATGACCGTGGCCGAGAATACCTGAAGCTTCGTGCGGAGCGAAAAACCGGGTAGCTTCCACACAGCGTTACTCAACCGATGAAAAGGTAATGCCGCTCGACTGATTCGGATTAAGACCTCTGCTGTCAAACCGGAACTGGTCATAAGCACACTGCCCAGGTATGGAAAACACTCCACTCTCTCCACAACTGCCCCATCACCAATTGGGAGCTGTGAGGGTGCCAGAGGACATCCCTGTCGCACTCCAAGGTGAACAGGGAATGGCTCTGACTCCCGGCCACGTAGTAATGAAGGTCCTTAATGATCGCGAGCAGTGGGTCTGGGACTCCGAAAGCACAAAGAACAACCCAGAGCCCAAGCCTACTGATGGTATCATAGGCCTTGATCAGGTCAATAAAGCAGAGATGTAGGTCTTGCTGGAATTCCCTACACCTCTGCTGTAGCAGACGGACAGAGAATATGGCAAATATTCTTTCTGTTTGTATATCATGAAAGATTCATAACAGGCTTCTTATTAAAACTTGTAAAAAGTTTACAAAGAAAATTAACTTTCATCCAATTCTTGCTAAATAGTGAGCATTATTATGTTATAGATGCTTAATAAATACACTAGTTCTTACTCACAGTATGCTAATCCAAAACTTATAATGTCTTAATTCATGATATATTAATTCACAATGCAGCAAAAATAGACTATTATAGTGAGATTATACAGAGGGATTATGTCATTTTGTTACAGTCGGCTTTGTGTTTATATTCATTACTGTAATGTCTTGACTCACTTGTGTTTTTACATTGATGTCAAATGAATAGTGCTATTTGGAGTACTGTCCCAACTTAACTACTTACCTAGTCCAAGTTACTTAAAATCCTCTGCAAAAACACATTTCAAATCTTCATGCTCATTTCACAGCACACTATCATATAATAAAGTGTGATGACCAATAAAACATAATGATCTTTATTAACGTAGGTTTCTAATGTTGGCAACTCCTTAATAAATGCTTCACATGTACTGTATCCACTTTACTTTAAGGTACATTTTCATAGAATATAATTGCTGAATAAGTGTAATTAAGCATTTATAACATGTGAGGTACAAAGGCTCAGTATTTGGCGTACTATTACTAGTACTATGAAATTAGTATTATTAATAATTAATAATTAATAATTATTACATTAATTATTAGTTAGTAATGAACTTCTTATAAACCCTTAAAGTGTTTTAAAGTGAAACATTTGTGAAAGATCAGTAGATTTAAAGCAAAACATATAATGAGGTCCGACTCACAAGTCCCTGATCAACAGGTTTCACCATTTTAGTGAATTGACCTCATTTACACAGCTAATCTAAATAGGGACATATCATATGGTGTTGTCTTTACATAAAGCTAATTATAAATAATATACAGTAGTAACCCAAACTCTAACACATCCCCTTGAGAACTTGTGTCACTGCTGGGATGGCAGCCTTCATATTCAATTTGACAGTAACTAATGACCCTTAATTAATAAATTAACCTCACTGAGACGTGTGTGTGGAGTGTGATTAGCCTGTAACAGATGGTGCTGCAGTTATCACGGCCTTATTGACTGCTGTGTATGTCTGCATGCTGTGTGTGTGTGTGTGTGTGTGTCTGTATTGCTCCCCTAAGCAGTTTATCAAGGTAAACATTACACCCTGGGGAAATCTATCTGTACCCTCTCTTCTCTTCTCTTCTCTTCTCTTCTCTTCTCTTCTCTTCTCTTCTCTTCTCTTCTCTTCTATCAGAAAAGACTGAAGATGATTGGAATTAATAAGATTGTTGAAATATTTACATTATTTGACATCAGCTCTGTCCAAGGGTTCAGTGCTCAAATACTTGCTCGAACCTTCAGATCCTACGGGAAGGTGATGGCAGCAGAGGAGGGGAGCTTAACCTATGCTGGACGGGACCTAAACGGGTGGTGATGGCGTGGTGGGGGGTGAAAACAATGAGGCATAACGAGCTATGAAAGGCAGCTGTGTGAGCTTATAAAGCAGAGACTTGATTGTAATTGGATGAGATGTCTCGTTGAAAGCAGAAAGATCTCGAGTCTTCCTTCTAGAACTACCGCTTACTCCTCCATTTCACTCCTAATGAACTTGTACAGTATAAGCTCCTAAAATGTTACTTCATAAATAAAAATGGCAGTGCATATTCTAAATCTTTTGAAGTCATAATATAACTTTGTGTGAGGAACAGACCAAGAATGTAAGTTGTTGTTAACTGTTAAATCTGAATTTTGGGGGACGTGTTCCCCTCAATGTTAATGGTGGTTATGGGTTAAGGGGAGTGGATTTTCAGTGAATAATGACTCTTCTTCCTCACACAAAGATATCATATGTCTTGGAATATAGCACATGTCATATTAATTCATTTTAAGGTAATTTTTGTCCTTTCTGCTGCTTGACATAGAAAGTCATGCAATTTTGAAATGGCATGAAGGTGAGTAAATTATGATTTTTGATTGAACTACTCCTTTAATTGTATGTTATGCCTCAAATATTGGGTTAATGCTGCCTTCACGTGCTTTCAGAATTATCCTCCTTCCCACTTCTGAAGTCTTACTGTTCACTGTATTTTCCAGAAAATAAGTCACAGTTTTCTGAAAGGTGCTGCGACTTATAGTCCAAAGTGATTTATTTATATTATTTATTCATTATTGATGTCTGCCAGTCAAAAACACTGCAGACCAAAACACAAATGCTAACACACAAACAGATGAAAACATCCGTCATAGAGATGGTAGTAGCATTTTTAAGCAGTTTTATTCAAAGTATTTTGCCTTTAAATTACTTCAAGCAACCCGTTTTTTTATATTTTGTCCACCTTAACATGATTGCTGTAGCAGACTCTAGCCCGCTGTCAAACGCAACTCCTCACATCCCCACAAAATGAAGTTTCATCAGTAAAAACATTTAGTCAGTGACCCGAACATTTAGTGCATAGCAAACAGGGTTCACTGTAAAAAATTAACAAGACAACCAATGAAAAAACAAAACTGATAACAATGAAACATGAACCAGTAACAAGACTAAACTAATAACAAGATAATAAGACAATAACCATATGAACCAATGACATAACAGAACTGATAACAAGACTCATGAACACAAACCAATGAGAACACGTGGAACAAGAGGGGATCACATGAGGGAACAGATCACATGACATGGCAATGAAACAAGAAATAAACAATGAAACTTCAAAATAAGACGTGAAAACATGAACAAAACACATAAACGTGACAGTACTATTATAGAGAAAATACATTTTTATTTAACGTTCATTCCCCATTTTACATTAAAAGTGTGAAATTCCCCTAAAATACATTTATTCACACCAAATGTACATTGTCCCTGTTCATTTTCCCTGATCAAATTTTAATTAGTGAAAAACACTGTAGAAATTTTGTATAAACATTTACTTAATCCATTCATGTTGGGATTTCTATAACTAAAAAAATGTCTGTAATTTAACAGAACATTTTTAAAATCACTGTGAAAAACAATAAATGGGCATTCCCAGAATTCCCTGCGTGAGCCATTGCTTTTCATTATATTTTATGGAAATAGATAGATTGCTTCTTATTTTCTATATCAGTTATGTACAATGAGGTGTTCTATGCTATATTTTATGCAATTTAGTTCATATTTATTACATAATATTAGTGTCACATGTCCGGGATGGTGCTTTGTGTTTGTACTGTCAATAAATGTGTATTCATTTAATTATTGTTCCTGGAAAGGTCATCATGTGACCTTTTGTAGTTACATTGTTAAACCCAGCATGCTTTGCATAAGACTTGATGTGGAGAGGAAATGTCCAAATAAAGACCAATTTGATGTGTTTTTGTGCAAGATGAATAAAGGGGGAGATTTGTAATTATTTCATGTTCTGTTATGTTGAAATTTTGAAGACCTACTCTAATGTTGGATTCTCCTCACTGCCAAAGGTCCAGAATTTAAGTCAGTTTTTTTTTGTATTCATTAATGTCATCCTTTACAGGAGTTACATGCACAGCAACTGACGTTATGCACTCATAGCAAAATCTGTGAGCGCGGTAAAGTCAGTTTGATGTTGGACATTTGCTTTCGCAGATGTAAGGGACCGTCTGAAAACTCACTCACTATGCTAAAACATAGATGTCCACTCATTCATTCAAATCATAAACTGACTTAAATTCTGGACCTTTGGCATATTGTAATAATCTCACCTGTAGTGTGTCTGTCTGTCCTCTGGGAAGTTATAAGAACATTCTGAATGTGAAAATATATTTTATTTTCAAGTTACATGTATAGTGAGAGTGGATAGTGAGTATGGGGCAAAAAGAGCAGGAGAGACGGAAGAGAAAGCAGGCAGCAGTGTCATTGTTGCAGAATATTGAACATATGTTCAAAAAGACTGCCAAACTGGGTACATATGGTTGTTATACTTGGTAAGCAATTTGACAACATTGTAGTAAATATTTTCAGTGCATCAAAAAACAAAAAACAAAATTAAGTATTTGAACCTCATAATTAAATACAAAATGAGGGGGGAAAACAGCAAAATGTCCACTTTTTGAAAAAAAGAACCCCCCCCCCCCCCCCCCCCCCCCCCAGATGGGTGTATACATCTTGAGGTAATCTTTACGGTGCAACGTGACATGGTAGCAGCTAAAAGGAAGTTGGTTCTAATGCCTGCTGCATGCAACCTCTGTCAGGCAATCAAAGCAACTTTCTCTCTCAACAACGCGTTTTTGTGGTGCGACTTTATTTTCCAAAACATACAGTAGTTGTCAGAGAGAACAGGAATCATGGAGGATGCCAGATTCAATCTAGCATATTTCTTGGGGAACTATATATTAGCTTGGTGAATATACTGCAATTTTGGTCAAAGACATGCTAATTTCTCAGTGTAAAAATGTACAATATGCACCAAATTGTTACTGATATATGTAATGTTCATGACCAAAACAGCAAGCGCTAACAAAGTAGCTGCATTTAAAAGAATGAATGGAAGCTGTCATTCACTACAGAAACCTTACTCTACTCCACCATGTTGAAAGCTGATGTCTCCTCCCAACTCCGAAACTCTGGTATCAAAAACAATCTATGAATTGTTTGTGTTGCCATAATTATGACTTGATGGGGCCTTCATGTGCAATTTCTGTGTCGGAAATTAATATTATGATAATTCTGATAGCATGTGAGGGCAGCATAAGACTAGGAAATTATAAAATGACATTTCTGCAAAATAAAGGAGTAATCCAAGAGGAGAGGAGAGGAGAGGAGAGAGTGATGGGCGAGTCTTGTTGACCTTCAGCTGGACTGGACCTTTTCATTAGTGCGAGAGACAACTCAAGGATGCACTGCAGAAGATGAATTAGGACGAGGGGCCACAAATTTGTCCAGGACAAGGCCTTTCCTGATTAAAACTCATCTGAGTAACTTCACCTCTGAAACACCCCAGCCATCGCAAACACCAATCTTTCTCCAAACAACACATATGTGAGTTAGTGTTTGTGTGTGTGTGTGTGTGTGTGCGCTATGAGGGAGAAAAAGATAACCAAGAGGTTCAACTTATTTCAACCAAACTTTTAGGGACATGGCCAGAACAGTTGGATTAGTGTGGTTGAAGTGAAGATAATGACCAAGAAAAACAAACATGAGTCTGCAACAGGTTTTGGCACTGATGTGCTCAGAAGGCGAGAGATGTCATATGACCAGACATGTAGTCATCTTCACCCCTTGATCTCGAGCTATAGTCTGTATTCCCCCTCTACTGCCAAATGGGATTGTACACTTCCTTAAGAAATGGAGTTAAGCAGATAACAATCTACCAAACCCTCAAACCTAATGGAAATAGAGATTAAGACTTTGACTATAACCTCTTTGACATTCAAAACTAAAGCTAAAGACACATTGGTAAAACTTTACAATAATGTTCCTTTTGTTAAGGGTTTATAAAGAGATTCATTAATGAATAACATTGTAAGCCATTTAGAATTGCACAACATGCATAAAAAGGGTGACTTCATGCCAAATAGTGAGCATTTAAACATACTTATGATGCTTATTAAAACATTTATTCTCACTTTTTTATTCAGCAAATATTTATAATGCATTTGTAAATTAATTGTCAGTCATTCACGAACCTCTTTATAAAACCTTAACACAGGGAATATTAATGTAAAGTGTTACAATTTTATATATATATATATATATATATATATATATATATATATATATATATATATATATATATATAATATTCTAACATACATATATATATATATATATATATATATATAAATGAATAGCTAAAATTAAACATCAGTTTTAATGGCATGCGGCGCTACTAGGCCAAATGTATGTACTGTATATTATATTCAACAATTATGGTGCAAAAACATGGTGTTAAAGATAAGAATGAAGGAGTTGTTAAGATGTTAAGATGTCCCATATGCTCCGTGTGGCCCCTCATTGTCATAAGGGGCGGAGGGATTGACAAAGAGATTTTGGCTAAGCTGCTAAAGGGCTAAGGCTCATGGGGAGAATGGTGACCATGAGCTGTTTAAAAGGTGGTTACCTCACAGACCAATATATTACAACCTAATGACCTAAACAAATTACAGCATGAGGGGTGTATGTGTTTGAGTATTGTGTACGGCTGCTGATTCAAAGATGTGAGTGTGTTTGGGCTCATTTGTTCAAATGTGTAAAAAATGTTTCGCCACATGAATACAGGACACTTGAGCATTTTGAGTGCTTCAATACTGGAAAGAGTCCATCTCAAATATCTGGATCTTGTCTGCCAAAATATGCAACAGTTGGAAACCCTACAAGAATGTAGGATTCATGTACTATATATAAGCATATTTTTACTATTTTCCAGTTATTCAAAGATCTTTTAGTTTATGTTGCTATTATCTTCATAATAGCACTGTACTTTTTAATATCCACAGCGAAAATGCACAATAGTGTCTTTTATACAGCAATGCAGTTGATTAATACCAGCGTTTATTACCAGCGTTTTAATATGCAACCTTGTAATTGTGTCACAGGTAATAGAGCACAACAGTGCCCACCCACTTTTTTATCCGATTTTTTACCCGCATATGAAGTATTTTACCCATATTTTTTTTCCATAGGGATTTCATAAAATCATTTATAGAAGAGTTGTAAATCATGAACCAAACCAACAGGCTTCAAGGTGAGTTTCAACATTACAAACTTTGAGAGTGTTTGAAAGTATAAGTAGAGGGATTTAATTGCATCATTTAAAGTGCATCATGGGAGTGCGCTACACTACAGAGCTCTTTTCACTGCAAAAATGATTTTCAAATATTTTTGTCTTGTTTCCTGTAAAAGTAACTAAACATTCTTAAAATGATATTTATTTACCCTCATGTCAAGAAAAATGGGATAAGATATTAGGATAAATCTGACAAAATTTAGTCAACTTTAGACATAAAACAAGAAAAGAAATCTGACAATGGGGTAACCAAAATAAAAGAGTTTTCTTTTTAATTAAGTTTATTTTTCTGAACCCATTAGCTAACAGTTGTTTTTTTTTTCTTGTTTTAAGTATACGTAAATCTCAGTAATGAGATTGGGATTTTTACTTCTGGATTCTGATTTTTGTCCTCTATTGAGTCATGGTTGTCCTAAGGTTCAGTGGATCAACACCCTTGCCAGTGCCCACATTCGTGTATATGATACGCTGATCCACAACATAGTGAGCTAGGTAGTGAGATAAGACACACCCTAACTATCAACCGGTACTAGTCTAAACAACACAGAACAATACAACAAACTACTAACAAAAGTACATAATTACATTAAAGACAAATTAGAGCTGTCAGAATCAAGGTGGAGTTTGACTAGCAAGGGCCCCAGGGCCAATTTTCGATTGGTAAAGAAACCACAAACATATTCTCTGAACAGCACCTGTTCTTAAAGAGACCATTTTAACATTTATTATACATAATATAAACTCATTGTCAATACTACAAATTATGTAAACAAAATGCATACATTTACAAAGGCCGTAATAAATTATGAAATACTTCAACTTCATCAAACACTTTAAATACTGATGAATTTAATAAATACAGTTGGCTCCTGCAGTAACTTTGCAAGGGTTTGGTGAAATTCGGCAGAGTTCAGGCAGTTCTGGCTCGTGCTGCTACTGCATATCTTTTCAACTCATCTGAGTGATGGGGTGCGTTCCACTCAGAAGTGATCATCCCTTCTTTACCCTCCATTGTGAGAGCTTTGTAGGGCTGAAAGGCTTAGGGCTCAAAAATAGTGGTCATTTGGTCATTTTTTGGGAAATTCTGTTTGGAACGATCGTACAGCTTGACTACTACTACTATTCTTATATCAAAAAGCCATGATAAAGCAACATTTAAGCCTTTTCAAAGTGACCAAAAATTCCCTAAACTACATTTCAAACTTGAGCTGTAATCAACTACATGATTTCAAACTTGAGCTGTCAAAACTTACACACAAGCACTTTAATCTGCTTTAAGATACTCTATTCTCTCTCTCTCTCTTTCTTTCTTTCTTTCTTTCAGTTAAGCCTGTACATTTTTAACTTCAAGAATTTAAAACTATTTGAAAGTTTTTGTCAGAACAAAATGATAGTTTTTCTCAACAAACTTTACATATCTAATTAAATCAGTACTTTTGAACCACACAAAGTAAGATATCAATATTTTCTTTTCCCCAACCACCTCAGCCAAGTCATTTTTTGTAATGTAGGGCAAAGATGCAGTTATTGCAATGAATAATAAATGTTTTAGTTCGACAGACCTTTATACAAAGAATAAAGCTTAACAATATAAAGCCTAAAATATGAAGAAAAAGTTATTTTTAAACCTAAATGGTCTGCACTTATATTGCGCCTTTTTTAACCTTAAAATAATCAATTTTAAGCATAAGTTGCTTGAATCCAATAAATACTCATTTTGAAATATCATTAACAGGATATACGTTTTTTGAAATTTAACTTAATCAAAATCAGCAAAGATTTCACATTAAAAAGATGAGTTCATCAAAACATGATGGTAGCAATTTTGGAAAATTATATTATATTACAAGGTCTTCTACTTCCAGTACAGAATGAAACCTTTCACCAGGAGACAGTAGACATCTCATACACATTGTGATGATGATGTAGAGGCTTTAGAAAATCATGTATCAAATATGAAATGTGTGCCGTTATAAGGTTAAAAATGTTACATGTAAATTAGAAACAAATACAAATACAAATACCTATACCCCCCCTATACGAGGGCTGGGGGCACTGTTGAGAGGGTCTTGCTTAAGCTCCGGGGCCCACATATTTAAGCGTATATAAACATTTCATTTTCAAAGTTGATGGGCTGTGAGACCTTGTAGCACAGGGCCCCCCCAGGTCCCTGGTAGTCAAGGGCCCCTGGGCACTGGCCCCATTGGCCCAGTCCGTAATTCACCTATGGTCAGAATTAACAGGTGTTAACCTGCGATTAATAAAAAAGTGTAACGCATTAACTCTACTTAATTGTGATTAACGCATTTACCTGTCATGATAACTGTCATAAAAATGTAGAATGATATGTTTTTGTCTGCAAGAGCTTTTCATATGTACAGTAGTTCAAAGTGGCGCTAGTGTTGACGCTCTGATGCAAATCATGAATGCAGCTTCATGATTGCTGTAAATAAGTGGATGCCACAGTCTACTGGTATATTAATATTGTGGAAGATTTGAGTATAAGAGATTTAATGGCCATTGCTATGAATTCTCATTGAGGAGTCTAGTTCTTTCAAGAAGTCCAAATACACTTAGACTATGTGAAACATTTAATGTTACTTGAATTGGTGGTATTTTACTGCATTTGTATCTTTATACTGTGTAAGGCTTTGTTTGGAATATGTTAATAAATAATGATAATAATAATAAATAGATTTTGACAGGAATCGTCCGATTAATCATTGATTAACTACAAAAACATTTATTAATCACAATTTTTTTTTAATTGACTGACAGCACTAGATAAAATAATTAATTAACATGTAATTCAGTTAAAAAGAGCAGTATTTATCCAGCACAAAACAATAAGAATCTCAATTAGGGTGACAGCATTATTACTGAATTGATCCATTTACAATAAATAAATACATAAAAAATAACCTAATTTATGTAACTAAGTTGAAAACCATCATCAATAACACCATTTAAAGAAATATTCCAATACACAAAAGATGATGTAAAAAGTGATGCTTTTCAATGACAGCTAGTCATGATTGTTTCCCAGAACTATTGTTACTATGTCACAAATCAGAACATCCATTGTTTGAACCACAGGGCTAATGGAACCCCTTAAGAGAAAGGTGCTCGTTTCACTATTGAAACTGAATTGAATTTCGATGAAACAACACAATTAGAGTGAAAAGAAATCATTACAAAGTTTGTTTGGATTAAAAACATTTAAATAAAAAGTGGTGAGGGCGATTAATTAATTGTTGTGCACTTGTTCCTTATTTCCCTTAAAAGCATTGTCTATGTAGGTCACGTGATAAGACAGGTGACTAAAACAAATGACAAAGAAACTCCAGAATTCAAAGATGGAACTTAAAGTGCTTTTGGAGAAGGTTAAAAATCACAAACACAGCTATTCTCAAAGTTTAAAAACACTGTCATGAAAGCTGACAGGAAAACAATCCGTTCTCTACAAGAACTAACAAGAAACTGGAGAGCTGTACTTCAAACACACAATGCTGTTTGCCAATTGTGGCACGGTGGAGGGCGGGACCGGCGCGTGATTACACACGGCCGGTCCCGTATTAGGCTAATTAAGCCGTCAAGAGGGATAAAGGCCACTCGCAGACGGCGATCGAGAGAGAGAGCTCAATTACGGACATGTCCGTTATCTTATGAGTTTGTCTTTTGAGTTTTCCATTAAACCTTTAAGTTATATGTTAAGCCGGTTTCTTGCCTCTTCCTTGCCCACGAATTTGATCTGTGTTACATTGGTGCCGAAAACCCGGGAAGGAAGAGGGGTGCGCCGTAGCGGAGTTCTCGCCACTGCCCAGCGGAGCAGCCGCGGCCATCTGCCGGGGGACGGAGGAGCCCAGCCGCCTGGACGCGGAGGAACGGCCGCCAACCGCAGGGGGGGAGGGGCTCCTGGCCGACCGCCTGGAGTGGTTAGGGCCGCTGCCAGGGGCGGGGGAGTCCCCTACGAGCCGCTGGAACGTGGCGGGGTTGGAGACCGCCGACCGCGTGCGGGGAGGGGCTCGCCGCCGACCGCCTGGAGCGGGAGAACCGCTGCCAGGGGCGGGGGGAGGCCCCTTCGACACCCCGGGAACGCGGCGGGGCGTTCCGTCCGCCAGGGGCTGAGGACTGCCTCCGATCTGCCCGGAGAGGCGCGGCTGTCGTCCTGTAGAGGGTAGAGAAGTGGCTGAGGAACGAGCTACGGCGTATCAGAGAACCGGCGAGTAAGTTTTTTTTTTTTTTTTAAATCTCTCTCTCCTCTCTCTCTCGCTACCGCTCTGCGTTGGCCTTTTCCCTCTTTTTTTTTTTTTTAAATTATGGTGTTCGTGGGAGGGGAGGTACCGCCCAGTGCAGGAACCCTCCCCCCCATTTTTAATTGTTTGTTGTTGTTTCCCTCCCCTTGCCCCCTCCCTCGTCCAGGTTGATGGGGACGACCCGCCGGCAGAACGCGCGGGAGGCATACATATAACTTAAAGGTTTAACTTAATACATATACTTAACATATAACTTAAAGGTTTAATGGAAAACTCAAAAGACAAACACATAAGATAACGGACATGTCCGTAATTGAACTCTCTCTCTCGATCGCTGTCTGCGAGTGGCCTTTATCCCTCTTGACGGCTTAATTAGCCTAATACGGGACCGGGCGTGCGTAATCACGCGCCGGTCCCGCCCTCCACCGTGCCACACCAATGTTTGTCAGAGCTGATTTTGGGAAACACCAAATCAATGAATAATGCTGGTAATGATGAACTTGCAACCATAACTGGCTTACATTGCATTTGGGAAGCATACTCTTGGGATTACTGTACAGGATGGATCCTTGAATCATGATTTAAACCTGTTCCATCAACATGAGCAACCTGCAAGAACTGATAACTGATAATCAACTGGACTTGATACATGTGTGAAACCTAGCTTCCATTTGTTCATTTTTCGCCTCTAAATCTGTGTGCTCAATACAATATTGATGAATATGTTCTCTTAGCACTGCACTGCTACTTGAAGAGTAGCTCATCATTGTAAGAATTTTATGGTTTTGAAAACGGCAAAGCTTCTGTTACGCTACTTCAATGACAGAATCACTACTTTTAGGAAGGGGATATTTGTGCTACACTGCTTATTAATTGAGCTTTAAATTGAAATGGGCTTGTTCATTAACCATAAGAATATTTAAACAGTCCACGAACCTAAACTAATCAATGAGGCCTTTAGGGACTTCTATGTGGATTTATACTCTTCTCAGAGTGTGGATATTTGTAAAATCGATAATTTTTTGGAGGGAATTTCTGTGCCGGGGGTGGTTGGGGGGATACGGAACAATCTGGAGGCAGAGATTACAAATCAGGAAGTTTTGAATGCAATAGGAAGGCTTTCTGGCGGGAAATCACCAGGGCCTGATGGCTTTCCTATGGACTTTTACAAAGCTTTTGCATTTGACATTATTACCCCCCTGATGGACATGCTCAGACATGCAATTGAGATTAACCAGCTACCCAAAACATTAGAACAAGCCTTGATCATAGTCTTGCTGAAGCCAGGCAAGGACCCAAAATTGTGCGAATCCTATAGACCCATTTCCCTCCTATCATCAGAATATAAGATATTTACTAAGGTTATAGCCACTAGATTGGAAAATGTATTTCCTAGTCTTATAAATAAGGATCAGACCGGTTTCATTAAAAATCGCTTTTCCTCTGACAACATATGTAGATTTGTTAATATAATTCACTGCGCTAAGGACATCAATACCCCTGTATTTGCCCTGTCATTAGATGCAGAAAAGGCATTTGATCGCCTTGAGTGGCCCTTTCTTTTCACAGTCTTGAAAAAAATTAATATTGGTCCAAATTTAATTAAAATGATTCAGATACTCTATCTCAATCCATCAGCAAGGATCCAGACAAATGCTTATATATCGCCTCTCTTTCCCTTGTCATGAGGAACACGTCAGGGCTGACCCTTCGTGGCATCGTGGTGGAGCAGGAAAAGCATCTCATTTCTCTTTACACCAATGATATCTTGCTGTACCTGACCAACGGAGCATCGTCACTTGCCACCCTCAGTAATTTATTAGAGGAATATGGCTGTGTCTCTGGCTACAAAATAAACATAAAAAAGTATGATATTGCCTCTTAATACTGCGGCACAACAACTACCAAGAGATAACATCTTATTTCGATGGGAACCCCACAAGATTTTTTATCTAGGGGTGCAAATACCCAACAAACTAGACCAGGTTTTCCCTCTCAATTATGGCCCCCTGCTTAAAAAAGTGGAAGTGAACTTGGAAAGGTGGAAATCCCTACCTCTTTCCCTAATTGGATGAGTAAATAGCATAAAAATGAGTGTCCTACCCAAATTTCTTTACCTATTTCAAGCACTCCCAACACCAGTTCCAAAAGCCTTCTTTAAAAAATTGGACAGCCAGATCTCTAGATTTCTGTGGAATGGTAAAGCTCCAAGAGTCAAGCTTAAAACTCTCTGTCGCCCCACTGAACAGGGAGGGCTTAACCTACCTGATTTTCAACTATATTATATGGTTGCCCAATCTAAAGCTATTTGGACTTGAATCAAAAACCTAGAACACCCTCCAGCATTGAAACAAATTGAACAATCCCATACAACGTAAGCAATATCAAGTATTCCATTTATCCCCTCTTACCATATTGAAAACTGTAAAAAACCCCGGTGATCAAACATACAACCAAAATATGGCATGATATTAGAATAAAGCTTCATAGTGTCCACAAAATATATAGAGCCACCCCGTTACACTTTAACCCTCATTGAGAGATGTAATTACAAAGGACTGGTATAACAGAGGTATTTGTACATTTGGGCACCTATGTGAGCAAGATCACTTGAAGTCCTTTAAACAACTGAAATTCTCCTACGGGCTCCCTTCTACTCATTTTTTTTAAATTCTTGCAAGTCAGGGACTATATCAGAGTGCAGCAGGGAGGGAAACTTGTCAACCTGGATGATTTTCAGATAGACATTATGATACAGGAAAAACACGGTCCTAAAGGTTTTCTATCTTTTGCCTATAAGAGGCTCTCGTCCCTTATTGAAAATAAAGCTATCGGTGCAAAGGTTAAATGGGAAATGGACATTGGTGAGGCTCTCAAGGATTCTCTTATAATAGTCGACACAAACTGCTACAGTTCAACCTTATTCACAGAGTTTATTATACACCTGAAGGCCTCCACAAGATAAGTAGTAACTATCCAGAACACTGCCCTAGGTGTAAAGTTGAAACAGGACCTCTTATACATATGTTTTGGACATGTAAGTGTCTGGAGAACACTGTGATGGAGGGTCATTGTTAATGCTGTTTGCATTGTACTTTATGCTGTACTGATCTCTTTTGTACTGCCCTCTATCTCTGCAAGAAAAGAAAATGAAAATAAATAAAGTGTATATATAAAAAAAGAATATTTTAACAACCTGTTGATCACTTTCCTCTCGACTTGTATTTCTCGAACAATCTGAAACTCGGTATTGCAGCACTTCTCATATTATTGCCTCCTATACACTTTTGGAGTATTCCTCATTTATCACTTTGGATAAAAACCTCTGCTTAAAAAATAAATGTAAAATGTAATTGTAACTAACTACTTTTTTCAAAGTTTAGCTTGACTGAAGTTTAGATACTTTAAGTTTAGATATTTTTCTAGGTTACCGTTTTAAAGAAGCTTCCCCAAAACTGTTAATTTCAATAAATAATAGTTTAAAAAAAGATGTGATTTTGTTTGCATTGAGTAGGAAATGAACAGACTCTCCAAACAAATCTTAAAGAAATGGAGCAGCTGGAGGGAGGAGAGGAGAGAAGTGAAGGGGGGTGACGTGAAAATAAATCAGGTAAGACTGTTTATCCTCCAGGGGCCTGAAGGCACACCTGAGGGCCCGGAGCCCTTGATGGAGAGGTAGAGTGTTGAGGGAGGGAGGTGGAAGAGGTTTAGGGGGATGGAGAGGGCAGTATTGTTGAAGATGCGGTAAAAGTGAAGTTTGTTGGGGAAGGGTGTGCCAGGAATGTGTTACTACAATTACCATCACTTTCTTTAAGGTTCAGAGAGTTTTGGCATCTGGTTCCCATGCATGTTGTTTGTGTCTCATGTGATATTTTCTTGCACTTGTTACTTATGCTGGCATTTACTGTCCAAATTACATTAAACCCACAGGTCAGAGGTGAAGATTTGAGATTGTCTTTATTTCTTGATAAAATGGCAGTAGATGTCTACATAAACATGTTATATTGAGTTTACATGTCTTATAAAATAGTGGTTTTTGGACAGCAGAGAAAAACAACACTTAATACAACTAATAAAATGCAACTAACTATATCAGGACTATTTCAATTCATCAACAAAAATGCAAAAAGATGCAAACATTTTATGGGGGCATGTGGGTCAAACTAGAAAATTTTGTCAACAAAAAGTTGATGAAAGCAGTTCATATATCTGTTCACTATATACTGTAAATAAAACATGTGCTTATAGCTTTAATTAATTTATTTTTTGTTAGGAGAAATTCTTCCACCTAGCAGAAAAGTCTGGAAAAAAAACACTTTATAGTAATAAGACGGTATAAAGTATTTGTAAAGCATTAGTTTATAGTTGATTGATCATTTATAAGTTATTGCTATGTACTGTAGAAATAGTATGTTATTCATTTCTATTTACTGTAACAAACAATGAATTATTGTTTAATAAGTTCATATATAAACAGTTTGGTATTGTTTTTATCCTTTGTAAACAACTTGTTGACCAACAAGTGGTCAGTTGTGTTAATTACTGTTTTAGGAACACTTACTTTTACATCAATTAATGCTTAAATATATTGAAATAAAGCATAACCTAATTGTTAAGTATTTTGTGTAACGTAAATTGAGAACTATATATGTCTCATTAAATGTATATTAATGATTTATTACTCTTAAAAATTGTTTACTGAGGATGAAAAACCATTACCAATCTGATTATACATGAACTTATTAAACAATAATACATCGCTACAGTAAATATAAATTAATAATATATTATTTGTATATACTCTATTAATATATTAACAGTTTAGGAAACAAGTTATAAATAATTATTAAACAATAAATTAATGCTTTTCAAACACTTTATACCGCATTGTTATTTCAAAGTATTACTGGTAGGTTGAGACAAAAATAATCATTCAAAATTGGTCAAAATTGGAGAAAATCGTGCTGAATATTTGACCGAACAAGAACAATGAAGTTTGTTATAGATGCAACAATTTAAACTTTAGAATTTTTAAATTGAATGTTTTCTTGCCCAAAAAGTTCTTTAATTCATTTTTTAATCTTCCCATTTTTTCAAAATGATGGATGATGATTAGGCCTAATTTTATCGCAACTTCTAAAAGTGTGTAAAAAATGCGTCGCTTCTGCATATAAGAAAAAGCAAGACGTATAACGGTCAAAGATTTCTGTCTAGCACAGTTTACATAGGAAAATAACTAGCTGGTTAAAAATGGTTTGTGCCAAACAGTGTGTTCTCTGCAGTGAATGGTTTCTTCCTGAGAACCCCAACATTCACATTTTACGACATACTTGTTCAGTATGTTTCAGTAATAAATTATAAAATATAAAATATTTTTACATTTAAATGTTTGATTTTAAGAACATTTTGTTTACTTTTGTATAATAAACAATTCTGGTACTCTGTTTGACGTCCAAAGTAAAAATTGGGTCCTGAAGCAAAACCAGTTGTAAAATACCGAGTGCTCTGTTCACATGGCCTGCGGAGCATACACAGACAGGATGTCTGCCCTTTGAAAGAGAAAACCCTAATTATTTATTTGTAGCACTGGACAAACAAGATTCTCCTTGTACACAGACCACAATGCAAAACATCCCACTTATGAGATGCCAGACAGAAAATTATAGTGTGTCGTATGAGTGAATGTGAGTATCTGCAGTGATTGATTGATTGCTGGATTACCCATTGATAGATGTATTGATTGATGGATGACTGAAAGATGGGCTGCATTGCCCATGGAAGACACCAGCAGTAAAGATCTTCCTAATTAGAGGCAGACAATCGCAGAGCTGCGGGACAAGGTGGACAAAGACTGGGGCAAGCTGTTGCCCAGCGGGAAGCAGAGCAACTCCCATAAAACCCCAGTGCCTGCCCTGAAGAGACAAACAGCGAGAGGGAGAGAAATGTTGAAATCGACGCTCAAACAAAGAGTGAGTAGATAAGAGGGGTGAGAGTGGGTGATTGCATTGAGTGGCTCCACTGTAAATACCACAGCAGCAGTAAAAGAGTAAAAGACGGCAGTGAGTGCAGCTGCCCAGTGAGACGCAAACAAAGCCAGTGAACTCCACCCATTCAACAGTGGAAGTTTGGTGCAATTACTACCTGAAGAATGAGTTAATATTCCACTCCACCACGCCAACGCTGACCCGACCTAATGACTCCAGACATGATTATAAGAATAAACATTGTGTAATGGACATCTAGGGTCAACAGATTTTAAGCTGTTGCTGTCTGGTGAAATAGAAATGTAGCAATGCCTCCCTTATTGAATAAAGAAGCTGAAACTAGATCAGTGATAGATGGAATTAAATTCACTAGAACCCTTGAAATGTTTATAGAGCTAAATAGCACAACTGTGTCTGCCCACTTTTTCAGCCGTCTGGGTTCTGGAAGAATTTCCCCATTAATTTCCTCAATAGACTTTTAATAAAATCCTTCATAAACGAGTTGTAAGCCATGAACCAAACCAACTAACTCTGAGGTGGATCACAACATCATGAAATTTGATTTGAGGCAAAAAAAAGTATTTAAAAATCTGACATAAAGACAAAGGTACTAGACTGTGTACTTCTCACCTTTTACGATGGCACAGACAACAATCCCATGAAGCATTGTGAATGATGTAATTTAATAAAAAATGATGGGAATATATAAAACTATTGATTATTGACTATTGCTGGTTGATTATAAGAATAGAATCAATATATTTTATGTTTACTGCAAAATATCCAAATATGTACAAATATATTGTAGATTAAGTGTGAAGGGCGACTCAATTACATCATTCCCAGTGCATCATGGGAGCGTGCAGTTGCTCTTAGGCAAGTTTTTCAGGATTTGTTGGCTTCAGTTCTGTGATTGGTGGATTTTTCGCTGCTGTACCATGGGTAATGTAGTTGTTTACCATGAATTCCACTATCAAACATGATTTTTAAACAATGAAGTTGAGATAACACAGATGGATGGCTTCAACAGAAGCATATACCATCTATGAACAACCTTGTAGCTCATGGTAGCTCTGTCTTTAAAGTTTTATATGTTATCATTTATCATAAGTTTGTCTACGGGATAAAGTAATGGGATTTTTACTTCCGGAACCAGGCTGTTGTACTCTATTAGTTCTGTCGATGTTCACTCTGTTCCAAATCCTAGTCAGCTGCCCTGCTCTCTACTGCCTACATACTGCCTTCTAAAATATAATTCTAACCATTCTAACTGAAATGGAACCCTAATAAGTGACTAAAAAGTGATGAAAGTTTCATAACACTCCTAAATAGGTTGGCTTGAAAAAGACTAATCTGAAATTTTGTAGATATATATATAGACAGACAGACAGATAGATAGATAGATAGATAGATAGATAGATAGATAGAAAGATAGATAGATAGATAGGTAGATAGATAGATAGATAGATAGATAGTTAGATAGATAGATAGATAGATAGATAGATAGATAGATAGATAGATAGATAGATAGATAGATAGATAGATAGATAGATAGATAGATAGGTGTGTTTTTCTACTTGGTTGCTAGGGTAACCCCATCTGGTTGTTAGGCAGTTACCAAGGTGTTAGTCAAAAGGCTCCTTGCTACCCTGAGTCAAATAAACGAAACTGGATGTCTCTAGGATGTTCTGGTGCAGAGATATGTGACTTGTTACTTGGTCGCTAGGGTAACCCCATCTGGTTTCTAGGCAGTTACCAAGGTGATACTGAAAAGGCTCCTTGCTACCTTGAGTCAAATGAACAAAACCAGAAGTCTCTACATTGTTCTGGTGTAGAGATATATGTTTTGTTACTTGGCTGCTAGGGTAACCCCATCTGGTTTCTAGGCAGTTACCAATGTAATAGTCAAAATTCTCCTTGCTACCCTGAGTCAAATGAACAAAACCAGGACTCTTTACAATGTTCTGGTCTAGAAATATATGTTTTGTTACTTGGTAGCAAGGGTAACCCCCATCTGGTTACTAGGCAGTTACCATGGTGATACTCAAAAGGCTCCTTGCTATCATCAGTCAAATAAACTAAACCTGAAGTCTGTACGATGTTCTGGTGCAGAGATATATGTTTTGTTACATGGTTGCTAGGTTGAGCTAATTTGGTTGCTAGGCAGTTTCCAGGGTGATACTAACAAGGCTGCTTGCTGGCATGTGTCATACGAGCCAACAATGATGTCTTTATGATATTCTGACCCGAAGTTATCAATTTAAGCTCATTTTAATCGAAGTCAATGGGTTTTGGTTGAAGGGTGCACTAAATGGTTGCTAGGGTGTAGCTAAGTTTTGTCCAGCATGATATTTAAAGGCTCCTTGCTGGTCTGAGTCAAATGAGCTAAAGTTGAAGTCTCTACAATGTTGTGGTGCAGAGATATGTGTTTTGCTATACGGTTGCTAGGGTAAGTCCATCTGGTTAGATGGAAGTTGTCAGGGTGATCCCAAAAAGACTGCTTACTGGACTGAGTGTATTGAGTCAAACCTGAGGACTCTATGTCATTCTGATCAGGAGATATCCATCTAAGCCATTTTGAATGGCAGTCAATGGGTTGCTATGATGTATGCAGTTGCTAGGGTGTTAAAGTAATAGAGTGAAAGAAATAATACAAGTTTAAATAGTAGATCAGTAGCTTGGCTTTCCCAAGCCAACATAATAATGTGTGATTTTGTCAGACATGTAACAGTGTTAATAAAAACCTGTCCTTAAATTACTGGATTAACTATTTATATTGTTGAAATCTTAAATTATTAATCTGCATACAGTAAATAATATTATTTGACTCATTCAAAAGGCTATTCAAATTGAATAACAGCTGATTTTAATAATAGCTTAATTTGTTACTTAGTGCATTCAAAATAAATGCAAAGACATATTTTAGAAGTAGCACATTATTTATTTGCATATCCTTTCACAAACTGCCAGTATACACTGCAGTGGTGAAGACGGAGTCCCGTTTGTCACATTATCAGTGTTGGGTAGCATTACTTTTAAAAGTAACTCGTAAGAATATTGTGTTACTCCCTAAAAAAGTTATTTCATTCATTAAAAAGTTATTTTTTGTTGAAAGTAAAGTGTTACTTTACTTTTTCATTACTTTTATGTTACTTTTTTCTCATAGCCACTTTCTCTTCAGCTATGCGTTCCATTGAAATAAGCCATGCATTGCATACAAGAGACATTACAGGTCATGCTATCTACTGTACAAAACTCATGACAAAACAACATGATAAACAAACAGATATTAAGAAAGTAGGTCTGAATATGAATGATTTGTTTTTCCATCAACATGGCAGCCAATATGAATAAAGCAGCAAAATCCAGCACTTGAACCTGCATCATATACGTCATCATGTGCTGTGCCCATCGACAATGTCAGAGTCAACTTAAGAAGTTTTTCAAAAGTCTGGATAAAATTCAGTGGGGAATATCAGTCTAACATGTTCAAGAATAAGTCTGATGAATAAAGGAATATTTTTCACCTCAGTCATCTCAGTGGACGCTTGTTTTGAGTTGATCCACTGGTTGATCGCATACAACTTCAAAGAAGCAATTTGATACAATTTGATTGGAATCATTTTTAATGCTACTAAAATGTCATAAAAACGGTTTGTTTCATGAATCAAACTACTTGTTTATTATAAAACAAATGTTTTAATATATTTTTAGAAACTAGACATTTTCTCTGAGTAATGCAATCGACGTAGAACGTTACTCGTTCACTGATCCAGAGTCAGCTTTTATTTTGAGTATTACACCCTTTGTATTATATGTTATATGTTATATTATTATTAGATCATATTTGACCTAATATCTATCACAGCGATTTTGGAAACGAAATCAGCGGTTTGTAATCAGAGTTTGTGTGATTCCTTCATGACTAGTTTAAATCTACCAAAAGCAGCTGCGTGGTAAGTGTTTTTTTTTTGTTGTTTTTTTTATCTGAACAGATGATTACATTGACAGTGATCCATGAAATATCATAAATTATGTCAAATCCTGAGTTTGTCCTGATCCACTGAATCTGATTTAAATATGAAGAAGCCAAAATCTGCAATAACCTTTAGGAAATGGGGTATTTAAACCCGGTAAACAGCACTTTTTGGACTTCAGCTAAATTCGAGCAAAGCACCCATTAAAAGGAGTTCTTTTTTGGAGTGCCAAAAGAACATTGAATTGCGAAAAAGGGTATATAGTAGCTGCAGACATTACTCCAAAAAGTGGTCTGAGCTCCAAATCGCCATTGAAGATATAGGGAGCTCCTAACCTAACCCTTTCCCTAAGCTTAACTATGAGTGGAAGTGACAGCCCCTTTTGGAGTTGGCACAACCCCCTTTTGGAGTAACCACGGCCTCTTTTGGACATTCCACACCCATTTGGATGTCTTTGGGAATACCTACTTGGGAAGTGCTTACAAAATGTATTAAAATCCATTTTTATATTATTTAACTGTTTATTTTTAAGCAGCGCCATGTGATATTGTCATTGTCAATGGGCTAGTTCAAGTGCAATTTAATTGTTTGTTCTCCAGTTATTGCACCATCCACATTCTATTATAGTATTCCATTTCATGTCAAGCAACGTCAATATAAATAAAGACAGCTTATTCGTAAGAATTTAGTAGTGTTGATCCGCACCGCAATGTAATTTATTTGAACACTGGAAAGGTGCTATTCAAAATAAACGTATTATTGTTATTATTATTATTATTATTATTATTATTAATTCATCATCTTCTGGTGGATTCCCCAAACTGCAAATGCAGGAATTGATTTTAGACTTTGTGCTGAGATTAGATGTCCCCCTCAAATGTTTAGCACAATTTATTTCAACGTATTTCCCAGGAAAAAAGGAAATTACGCTATGCGCTACATCATTAACATACAATACATCCACAGTTTGCGCAAATGCACATACAGAAAGCGCAAACACTCCCATTTGCACTTTAAGCTTGCACGAAAATGGGATAAGACGTAGTGCAGTTTTTTTGCTTAGCACTGCGCCTAACACTGACAAGAAAATAGAGCCCTCTGTGTCAAGAATGCGCCAATGATGTCTTAAAATGCAGTCTAGGTGGGTAGCTCAAGGTTAGGGAATTTCCATTCATAGACTATAATTGTGTGTGTAAGCGTGGTGGCACACATACACTACATGAGTATGCTATTAAATCTGCATCACTTTGGGAATAATGGGGTACAAATTGTGAGGGATTTTTTTCTTTTTTTATCCCCTTTTCTCCCAATTTAGATGCCCAATTCCCACTATTTAGTAGGTCCTCGTGGTGGCATGGTTACTCACCTCAAGCCGAGCGGCGGAGGACAAGCCTCAGTTGCCTCTGCTTCTGAGACCGTCAATCTGCACATTTTAACACGTGGCTCATTGTGCATGACACCGCGGAGACTCACAGCATGTGGAGGCTCATGCTACTCTCTGCGATCCTGCACAACTTACCACACGCCCAATTGAGAGCGAGAACCACTAATCACCACCACGAGGAGGTTACCCCATGTGACTCTACCCTCCCTAGCAACTGGGCTAATTTGGTTGCTTAGGAGACCTGTCTGGAGTCACTCAGCACACCCTGGATTCAAACTCACGACTCCAGGGGTGATAGTCAGAGTCAATACTCGCTGAGCCACACAAACCCCCAGATTCCATTTCTCAAATTAGTTTTAATTTCATTAAATATCCGCGGAGAGAAAACTGTTCTGTAAGTAGTTGGATTTTAAATACTGGAAGTTTAGTTTGTGGACAGCTTCAAAATCACATGTTCATGGATTAAAATTACAAAACATAATATTTCAAAGAATAAGTAACCTGATGCTGACAATTTTCTTACAATTATTTGGTCTAAAAGCAAATACAAATAAATGTGGCTGCTTTATCCCTACACAGAAAACTTGTTGTCAGGTGTTCTAGGATTCTCTCTCTTTCTCTCTCTCTCTCTCTTCAGGCTCATTTACTGTGCTCATTGCCCTGTGGGTGATCATAAAGAGCTCTGATGAGGGATGTGCTACCGTTCTTAAATTAGCATTGTGGCCTCCTCCGGAGAGACATATGTTTTAGTGTTTGCAGCCACTCAAATCCCCCTCAAATCTGTCCCTTACAGTCTATTCCAGCTTAAGACCACATCTCTCATTATGAGCAACACAATTAATACATCAAGCAGCAAAACACATTTATAAAACTAAACCCACTCTGTAGACATAGACAGCTTAAGAGAGAATTTAGCTGTCTAGTTCAAACAGTTGTACTGTATATGTGTGTGTACTGTAGGCATACTAATGTAATTGTGGTTTGAGGTTGGATAAGGAAATGAGAGGATTGTGCATTTTCAAAAAGAAGAAAGACTACAGAATCAGTAGATATGAATCTTATTCAAATTTAGAGTTGAAGGAAAAACCAATATGACCACAGAATGGTGAGGTGGCCTTTGGTTTGACAGGTGAGAAAGAGTGAATCTCATGAAAATATGACCACTTTTCACCCCAAAATAATAAAAGTACAAATAAATAAATAAAAAGCTTTTTTTCTCTTGCATTGTAACATTATTTTCATGAAAATAAAGCAACTTTCACACCAAATTACTTTAATGCATTTGAATGAGTTTGATTTTGTTTGTAATTCTTAATATATATTCTCAATATAATAGCACAAAAATAAGTGATTCTCATTAGATTTATTAAGTAATACAGTACTAGACAAACACTACCATGATGTATAAACCTTTTACAATTGAAATACTATATCTTTTTTCCACATTGCTTTCACGTTAATTTGAGAGGGAAATGTACATAAAATGTAATAAAAAATAATGTCAAAATGGCATTATTTAATTTATTTACAAATAAATTATACATCATATATATGTGGTTATAACAACATGTTAAAAAGTTTGATTTTCATGCAACACCTGCCCTATAGAGAGCCATTTTACCCCACATGTCATAAATGCATAATTACACTTATTTATCAAAATCAAATCAAATCAAATCAAATCACTTTATTGTCACACTACTGTGTACACGAGTGCAACAGCAGGTGAAATTCTTGTTTGCAGTTCCGAGCAACATTGCAGTAATGACAGTGACGAGACATAAACCACTTTACAATAAACAACATATTTACACAACACAATTTACATAACAAATGTACACATACTTACACAACAATATACATAACAAATGTACACAATACACACAATGTAGAATACACATACACTAGATACGGGTATAAATAAGATTAGTTTATTACATTTATTAAGGAGTTGCCAAGTTTAGACACCTATGTACATAAAGTTCAGTATGGTTTAATAGTCATCAGGCTCTATCGTAAAGCCTATAGCGAAAACACGTTTCATCTTTTTGAATAATAGAGGTATCAATAAATGTATTTATTAAGCATTTAATACATATAAGTTAAAATGCTCACTATAAGTATTGCATGAAAGTCACCCTTTTTATTAATGTTGTTATAACTGCATATCAAAGACTTTAGTCATAGATATAACTTTAACAATTGTTCTAAAATTGGCTTCATTTTCTTTATGCAAAATACAATTTCTTATTTCTTTTTATTGGTGGGAGTATATTACATGTTCTTGACAGGTTCTGTGACATTCACCCCAAATAGTGCCGGACCTGTGTCCCTCACATGTTGTTTGATTTGTACTGATATACAATTTCCTATTCAAATCTTGAAGAGTTTGGAGTTCACTTCATTAGACAGAATTAGGAGGGGGGTGTTGGGCCGCAACAAATGACACATTATCTAGCCCAACACAAATCCTTAAATCGCTTAAATTTGTCTTAGAAAGGCTCTCGGTCTCTGTACGGACTGACCTCACATGATCCACAGCAGAGAGGGAGAGCTGGGGATAAACAGGGTGTGTGACGGATGGGAAGGGGCCGCTCAGAGCTGGGGGACACCAGCAGGTCGAGGATCTGCTAATCAGAGGGACCCCACGGATCACACAAGACTCGAGGCCTGACGCAGGGGCACGACGCCCCCCAGCCTGCTCCTGCCGTGCCGTGTAGACAGTCCCGCTGAGAGAGCAGCACACACAAAAGAGCTGCAGCCCAGCAGGGAGCTCCACACTGAGCCCGTTGGTTAGCATGACAAAAGCTCTGTAATGGAGTGTACCACACCCCAGCCCTCAGCTAAACAAACAGCCGCCCTCTGATTCCATTAAGATAAGAGCACAACACACACTCATCTCTGCATGATGACTAACACACACTTAGCTACTGCTCTCTCTCTCTCACACACACACACACACACACACACACACACACACACACACACATTTATAAGCAAAAATATGGTGAATTTAGCACTCATATCCATTCTTTTCTTTTTGGCATGCCTACAAATCCCTGTCAATGCCAAACAGTAAACCTGTTCAACAATGCTTTTATTGCTCAAAGATTGCTCTTTTAGAGCTCAAGAGACTTGATGGAGTTCTCAGTTATGTTTTATATAAGTATCCACTTTGGAGAAGTAATTTGTTGACAGTAAGTGTACAGAGATATATTAATCTGTATTAATCTGTAACACTTTATATTAATGTTCCCTCTGGTTATACTTTATAAAGTTTTTTTTATGCATTGTAAATCATTGATATGCTGTTTTAATTACATGCATAGAAAGGGTCATTTTCATCCACTACTTGCCAAATAGTGAGCCATTTTACCTCAAATATTATAAATGCTTTATAACATTTATTCAACAGTAGTAACATATGAAAACGTATCTAAATGTTAAATGGACAGTAGCGAAGCATTTATTAAGGATTTTCCAATATTAGAAAGCTATGTGAATAAAGTTCATTATGGTTTATTGGTCATCACACTTTATTATATGATATAAAGTGTGCTGTGAATGAGCATGAAGATCTGAAGTGTTTTAGCAGAGGACTTTAACCTCTTAACCAGCACCCCTATTTTTGAGAATTTTCTGAAAACGACATACCCAAATACAAATCTCTGTAGCTCTTGAACCCTATGGTCCACATTCATAACTCTGATATTTTTTTAAACTAGACACTTGAAACTTTGTTACCCAAGAGTCATTATAACTCAAAGTAGCATAGGAACAGAGTAAAACAAGGTAAAATATACATGAAATTGACTCACGATTTCTTTGAATAAACTTCATTTAGGGAAAAATGTATCAGAATTTTATGTTAAGGGCCTGAAAACACCATAAAGATAAAACTGAATGTCTGACCAAGTTTTGATTCAAATTTGAGGATGATACTCCCAAAAATGTAGTTCCTGTAAGCTTTTATTCAAGAAAAGTATAGGCGTCCTTTCCAAAAGGCCAAATGGACTCCAAATGGACACCTGGTTACCAAATGACATAAGGAGTAAACACTACATACTACAATACATGTTTATCCATTCAGAACTATTCTGCCCATCAAACTACACAAGAAAAAATGATTTCAGCACAACATTTTAACATTTTAAATTTGAAGGCCTATGTAAGTAAAGTTGGGACAGCACTCGGAGTATCACCATTCTTTTGACATCAACGTAACAAGAAAGTGACAACACAAGTGAGTCAAGACATTAAAGTAATGAATATAAAACAATAGCGCACAGTAGAAAAATGTCATAATCCCTCATTTTAATCTCACTATAATTCTCTGTTTGTTCTGCAATGAATTAGACTATGTTTTTTTATTATTAATATAAGTACAAATATGTGTATTTATTAAGCATTTATAACATGTAACATGCTCACTAATTGGCAAGTACTGTATGAAAGTTGCTATAAATGTATAGAAATGATTTAGAAATGCATTTGTAAATGACTTATGAGCCATTGATGAACTGGAAACATTTATCCAGCATCTTTTTAATTGTAGATTGTGGCGGGATTGAAGATTTTAACGAGAATCATCAACTGGTGGCTCACCTGCCAATCTTCTGTATCTGGCCCTCCAGATTTTGATAAAATGGCCTCTTAATCTGAAACACCATACGGTCTCAGCACAAACTCACCGTGGAAATCTGAACATGGAATCCAGATGTTCTCATCATTTGCAGCAGTTGATTTGTTGTGGACTGGAGCTTACATGTCCAGCCGTTGTCATGACAATCACAGCAAGAGTTAAGAAATGTGTCAGACTCCTCATAAGGTAACATTTTGTAAAAATGTAACAATCAGGTAAGTGAAACTTTGGTTCTCATGATTGAATCATGTAGGGTACATTTAAAAGTGTGTAAACGCACATTTTCGTGGTATAATGTAACACAGGCATTAGCCGGGAGCTGTCTTCCCATGGCCACAGCATGACTATACAGATACATACAGACTTATGCAGCTGAACTGCTCTGTGTTACAGCTCCACATAACTGGGAGAATGGGATGAGAAAAGCTGACTCTGGATCAGTGGCTCAGAGTAACGTTCTACATTGATTGTGTACGCAGAGAAAATGTCTTAGTTTCTAAAAATCTTCTACATTTTTGTTTTATAATAAACAAGTAGTTTGATTCATGAAACAAACCGTTTTTATGACATTTTAGTAGCATTAAAAATGATTCCAATCAAATTGTATCAAATTGCTTCTTTGAAGTTGTATGCGATCAACCAGTGGATCAACTCAAAACAAGCGTCCACTGAGATGACTGAGGTGAAAAATATTCCTTTATTCATCAGACTTATTCTTGAACATGTTAGACTGATATTCCCCACTGAATTTTATCCAGACTTTTGAAAAACTTCTTAAGTTGACTCTGACATTGTCGATGGGCACAGCACATGATGACGTATATGATGCAGGTTCAAGTGCTGGATTTTGCTGGATTTTGGCTGCCATGTTGATGGAAAAACAAATCATTCATATTCAGACCTACTTTCTTAATATCTGTTTGTTTATCATGTTGTTTTGTCATGAGTTTTGTACAGTAGATAGCATGACCTGTAATGTCTCTTGTATGCAATGCATGGCTTATATGAAAGGAACGCATAGCATAGCTGAAGAGAAGTTTGTCAGGTTTGAACAAGTAATATTTTAGATAAAGATTCACTTTAACTCTTTGTGTGTTCCCAACATTCATTCCTCCAATGTATTTGTTAATTGTATTATTGCATTTTTATATGATGAGCTCAGAAACACCAAACACACTTGATGAGGTGTCATCCTCTCCTCTGGTTGGTGAATAACTTTTCAGTCAATACAGAAACACACATCCTGCTTTCTTTCTTCTGACCCTCATCCATCCATCTCATTCTTTCCTTATCAGCACATCCGGAGGAGAGAGCTATCAGTAGGGAAGTTTAGAGTTGATATAAATGATCACTTTATCTCACAACAGGTGTGATGTGTCCTAAACGCTAATGACGCTTGAGTAAAAGGCAAAACTCATGGCAGATAGCGGCACAAATGCATTGTAGAACACATAACAGAGATCTACGAACCCTGGGTCACCAGAAGGAAGAGCCTCCATTTCCCACCTCAAAACAACCCTGTGTGAGAGTGTGAAAGATTACTATCAATGCACACACACACACACACACACACACACACACACACCGAACTACATTCATTAGTCTGTAACAATAGGACCCTAAACCTCCCATACATACACACACACACACACACACACACACACACACAGATAGAGTGTCACTTCAAAGGCCATCCATCGGCCCCAGGCCTGAAAACTGAGTGCTTTCATGAGCAGAGCTGATTTTTGTTATGGGTCAGGACAGGTGAGCTTGAATGTTGAATGGATGCTTTCCCTTTCATGCTGATATAGGTCAAACAGACATATAAACACACAACACACTGAGAGTGGAGTCATTTAGCTATAATTTGGGTAAAAATCGAGCTTCGGAGATGTCCTCAAATGGAAAAACATATATTGCTCTTAAGATGATTTGTATTTTTTTTTATTATTATTATTTGTATCGCTTTAAGACAAAAATAGTAAGTAATTTTTTTTATAAAAGGTTTTCAATGAAGCTGTTCACTGAGGACTTTAAGACATTTAATACATTGCAGACATTACAGAACAATTTTTTAGAAACATGAAATAAAGTGTATGTGAAAAGTGCTTTGCATTAAAAATGGCATGATTCATTATAATTAGTTATCTCATTTAGATAAATGTGTGTTTGTGTAAATCAATCTATGTATATATAAAGAGACTTTAATTAACACAGACTTTTTTAATAAGATATTCATTTTTGCCAATTAATAACAAATTAACAATGTGTATTTTCTACACATTGTCAAATGAACAATCAGTCAGTAATTGTTCTGATTTAAGGCTCACGAGTTTGACATGTTGAAATTAATGATTGCAGTTAAGTAAGCTTTTAATTCAGTAAAAAAAAAAAAATTCATTGGGAAGTAGTAATTTAGTAATTTGTTTGGGAATCCGACTACACTGATTGCGCAGTATGTTTGAATCAGTGCTGATTCAAAAGAAACGTCTTATAAGAGTCATCCGTTCAGTTATCGGACTACACTGGTCACGTTGTGTTTTCAGTGCTGTAGATTCAAAAGAACTAGCTCATGAGAGTCATTCATTCAGAAATCATACTACACTTGTCACACTGTATGTTTTATGCTGTAGATCAAAAGAACCATCTCATAAGAGTGAGTTATTTGGGAATTGTTCTACATTCATCACCTTGTATGTTATTCAAAAGAACCAGCTCATAAGAGTTATTTGTTTTGGAATCGGACTACACTGGTCATGTTGTACACTTTGTGCTGTAGATTCGAAAGAACCGGCTCATAAGGGTCATTCAGTCGGGAATCAGACTACACTTATCACACTGTATTTTTCATGCTGTAGATTCAAAAGAACCGGCTCATAAGTGTAATTTGTTCGGGAATTGGATTACACTGGTTGTGCTTAATATTTCACGCTGTAGATTCAGGAATGGTGTTGCGGTGCTGCAGAATAGCAGTGCAGTAAACACTGTCAGAGAATCTGAACCGAAAGTCATTTGGTTCTGTAATACATATATTTTTTTTAAAAAAAAGATCAAGTCCTGAATAAGAACCGGTTCTCGGTTCCCAACCCTAGTGTGTAGTCAAATAAAATTAGCTGTGCAGTAGGACTCAGTGGCATATATCAGCACCCCAAACATTTCTTGTCACTTTTTTGTGATTGTTGATAAAAGGGAAGAATAGGAATGAGAAATGGACCAATCCACAGAGATACAAACACCAATGAATGAATGAATGAATTAATAAATGGATTAAAAAAACCACACACACTGCAAGAGGGAGTAAGGATATTGGACTGTAAATATATGACGGCTCATTTCACTGATACATTGATACAGAAAAAAAAAACAAACGGAATGATATAACGACAGTTTTCTTTTCCTTGCACACTAGTTTGTTTTGCCCACTGCCAGCAATAAAAGAGAAGAGGGAGATCATTATCAGTCGTTTATTTTCATAAAACATTTGTTATGTCTTTTTTATTTTCTACAGTAGCAGAACCCTCTTTTGCATAAAGCTGAGAAAACGATACTTCCCATACCTCATTTGCCATGTGAAATGATCAAGATGCAAAACAGCTTATTTTCTTTACTTTCAAGAACCTGTTCATCAAGTGTTCACAATTTCTTCAGTAAATTTAAGATGAATATCAAATGACAGAGGAAACTTCTCACAAAACACATCATTTATGCTTAATAGGATCGTTAAATTATCTGTGTACATGATATTTTCCAGTAATATTTTTAGAGTCAACAAAAATCCTCATGAACTTGCAAATAAACAAACAGTGCCGGCCATACCTTACAGTGAGCTCTGGAAAGCAAACATTACTAATATCTGTTAAGAACAAAAGCAAATAAGTGAGTATGAGGGGAATACAGGTGAAATTAAAAGGCAAGGCTTTGCTTTGTGTTTTACAAGCTGGACTGTTTACATGTAAAAGGCTTTTAATAAGAGGCTGGCAGTTCACAGACGACAGGACTGCTGCTTTCATCTCGCACGGCCACTTCTCCTTATTTACGAGCGCTCGTGTCTTACAGAGTAAACAGCACACTAGAAGGGCACCGTTACACAACACACCACACACTCATCTTGTGTTTGAACGCATACAGATTGAGCAGTTCATGGAGAAAAAATCAGTGCACTACAGGTTAACATCTCTAAATAACAAACGTAACCAAACGTGGTCTTCATTTGGGGAAAGTAGCCTGTAAAAGTCCACATGTGGGCATGAGACCACTAAAAGTTTCTGTTGCACAGTATTGGAAAAGACTGTGCCTGACAAAAATACACATTATATCACTTATAATATTGATACAAAGTAAAAGCATTCCTCTGAAAAAGCAATAACTATGATTATAATTTGTCAGCTATGTTGTCCTTGGCTAATAAATATGTTAAATTATAACAATAAACAACAAGAAGTGTTACAGTGTTAAATAGATGCTGTAAGTCCTCATTGTGCAGTTTAAATGAAAAACGTGATTGAAAATCATCATTTAAAAATTATTTGTCTTTAGACCCCCAGTGAGCAAGCAAAAGGCGACTCTGGCAAGGAACCCAAAACTCCATTAGATGAAAAAAAAAAATAGATATATATCTTGGGATAAACCAGGCTCAGCTAGTGGAGCCAGTTCATTGAGTAAACTGTGGACAATGTTAAAACTAGAGGATATTGATTGAAATATAAGATCAATGTTTGAAGTGTCTTTGAAGTCCTTCCTGTATTGACTGCTGAAGTGCACGTAAATGCAGTGGGGGGTGGGGTGATGATGAAGGCTATAGCTAGCATTAATTTATTGTCCATGTATTTCATTTTTAATAAAGTGTAGTCCATCATATGACCAAGATGTTGCAAGCAGTGGTCAGTGACCTGATGCCAACTTGAACTCTGATTCAAGACATGGGATCCTTCACTGGCCACAGCCTGAACCTTGGACTTAGTATGAACTTTAGCGAAATGAACTGCCACAAGTTGCCAGTCAAAGTGTGATGCACCTCACAGACCTCTTCCTGAATCACCTTGGTCAAATGATGGACTGCACTCTTAAAATGGAATACACAGACTTGACAACTGAATTGACAACTAAAGCCATCATCAGCCAAATAACAAAGGTGTGTGCATTTCCGCAGTTAATTTAGGATGGACTTCAAAGACCTTAGTCATTAATCTTACAGTTACAAAAAACGAAATCTTTTTGTTTAAAAACTGGCCCTTAACACTTAATTATTTTACTCATTTAAACCATGACTTGCACTGCACACAAATAACTAATATTGGCATTATATTCGTGCAGGGGAACTGGCTCCCACATTTTTCTCTATTAACCAATATATTATGCAGTTTTGTGTTCCTTGCCACAGTCGCCTTCGGCTTGCTCACTGGATGTCTAAATACAATTATTATTTACTAATTTATTTATATTAAGGCACAACATTTTTATCAAATCGCAAAGTATTGACTCTAAATCATTACAAATATTACAGCTTAATTTTCTGTTAAAGCATAATTTTCTGTAAAGATGCTTTGAAACTATGTGACTTAATAATTGGACCAAAGTCATGTCAAGTAATTTTTTATTTGAATAGCGCTTGTATAGCTCTGTTTCGTCAGAACTGAGAAGGAAATTTCTAGTCTTCGTTATCATTGATACACGCTGCTAACGTTGAGAATTGGGAAATTTCACCTGGACTTTAAGAAATATAAAGCTGAGTACAGTGCATTACAGTGAAAACTAATTCCAAGCTTCCTTATAATGTCTCCCAGGGGAAGAGTATACAATGTGAATAGCAGAGGACCTAATACTGAGCCCTGTGGCACTCCATACTTCTACTTGATCTGAAAATTCTTCGTCTATACAAACAAAATGGTCACGGTTGGATAAATAGAACCTAAACCATGCCTGTTCACAAATGCCAACATTATCCTCAAGCCTATCCAAGATACTTTTATCATGTGTAACGGCTGGTCTACCATGACCAGTGCGTAAAAGCCCTTTTCCCATGATAATTCTGTAACGTACAGCCTTGAGAAGTTTATATCTTTAATAATACAGTACCAACAGCAAAATTACACTAATGTTCCATAAATAGTTATATTCATTACTGTAATATTAATTAAAGCGATAAGCCATTTGAGCCTGTGCATTACAATGATATTACCACAGGTGGTTTTAAGCATTCTCCTTTCTGTTGTGCCAATAAACACCTCTTAGTCATGGTAAAATCACTGTAATGCATGTATTAGAGTGGCTTATTACTTACTTGAAATGATGGCAACAGCACTATGAGGAAATATATCAATTTTTAATAAAAAGAAAGATTTTTATTAGTGTTCATCGAAGTAAACAATTTTGTCAAGTAATATAGTTCATTATGGTAACAGTAGGATGTTGCAAGCAATGACACAATGTGGAACATTAAAATACATTCTTATATATACACTCTTATACACACTGGGAGTTGGTGGCCCTAGGCTTAAGCCCAGGTACGTCTGTGCATTAATGTGCACCTGTTTTTGTGTGGTATGTATTTTTTATGCTTATTAGACAATCACGTTGTAAGTTTAGCAATGTCATGCTAATGTCAAATTCTACTAAAACAACTGCTAGTGTTTGATGAGTCTCTTGTGCACTTCATGTGTGGAGGGAAATGTACAAAGTTAATGATAAAGACTTTTAAAATTGTATTAAATAATATAGATGAGTTAATATTCCTACACTGCATGATATCAAAGCTTGCTTAAATGTTTGCAGAGACAGGCATACAAAACATGGTATATTTGACTCTTTTTTGACAAGTACACCTGTAGCACAAATGCTAGCATTGCAGCATTGTTTACCAACTGGGTTACTGAGACGTCTCTAGTGACAATCGAACCCCTGCTAAGCAAATGGAGTGCAGATTTCTTTCTTTACACATCATCTTCTGAGCATCTGCCAATGGAATGCCTTTATGGTCAGAGATCGAAGATATCAAGTGGGAATATCCCACATCCGACTTTGAATGGAATGCAACACTAGAAGGCAGCTGCCTCTGTAGACAGTAGACAGTGAGACAGATAAGATTTGGAATATAGCTGACATGTAGCATAGACATAGATAACACATAGATAAAATGTTAATTTGATAGACAAACTATTATACATAACCAGTCTGTTGGAACACATCACTGATAAATACACACAAATGAATTATTAAACAACAGTCATACTGACAGGCATACACAAATATCTGCTGTAATAATTCCTGTTGCATGTTGTCATGTTGTCATGTCTGTTAGGATAACTTTCTTTTTTTTGCACTATGAACTGTTAGTCAAACATAAAAAACACCTGTTCACTGCTGTCTCTTTAACCCCTACAGGCTCAAACTGCAACACAAACTTGTGCCGGTGCTCCCCAAGGCTAAAACTGCACTTTTACACATGTGCACAACATGGCATATTGAGTTCATAAGAAAAGAAAATATGTAACACTTTCATACAAAAAAAGATTAACAGTTCAATCACCGTCCAGACACACTAGCCAGTAGCAGAAAAAAGATAAGAAAAAGGGCACAAATAGCTGGTACATGTAATCATGTGGGTGTTCAATTATAAATAGACAACCATAATGAACAGTAAAGGGGCTATCAATTACACCTGCATTTTCCTCAATAAAACTACAATCCAATTCACAGGACCACTAGAACTATATAAAAGTTAGGGCTGTTGATATAACGTGTTAATTCAGTGTGATTATACATAAATAACACATTTAAATATTTTTACGTAATTAATAATGTCCCCGGTCCAAGTTATTCAGGCTTGTAGTACCAACTGTTCTCCAGGGAGCAGTAAGTGAAACTCACTATAGGCAACGTGCAGCTGATACAGATAGAGAACAAACCACAATTAAAGATAGAAGACAATACAAGATGAGAATATTCTTGTCTACAAACACAGCATGATGGAGCACAAATCTCAATTTTCTAAGTTTCAAACTTTGTTTAATTTGACACAGCGACCTAAAATGGTACGTTTATGATGCAACGCAACTGAGATGCTCCAAAATGTCTCCATACATTTTATGTTTTGCTAAAAAGCAAGTTGTAATACTGAAAAGTGTGAGAAAAATAAACTCCTGTTGGATTGTTTACCAGGCTCCCGCTTCCTCCTTCAGTAGAAAGCCAGTGATGTATCAGAGTGGTGCAGAAACCCGGGATTGTTTAGGAGGAAGTATACATCATGGAGTCCTTGCCACTGGCTGAAATCTTAAAGACCCTTGCCGGCATCCACCAGGCTCAACATCTGGCCCTGCTTGAGGTGCACAGGGAACAGGAGTGGCGATTCCAGGAAGTGGTCAAGGTTCAATCGGCAGGTGTTATTTATATTTACATTTATGCATTTGGCAGACGCTTTTATCCAAAGCAACTTACAGAGCCCTTATTACAGGGGACAATACCCCCGGAGCAACCTGGAGTTAAGTGCCTTGCTCAAGGGCACAACGGTGGTGGCCGTGGGGTTCGAACCAGCGACCTTCTGATTAGCAGTCCTGTGCTCTAGCCACTACGCCACCACCCCAGTAAATGGGTGTTATGGAGCTTATTACTTCAGGAGGGATCTTCCAGGGCATGGAAGTGGCTGAACTCCCAGTGGGTGGCCCGTCTACTGCCACTGCTGACTGGGGAAACTCGCGGACCCTCAACTTACGGTCAACAACCTCCTGGATCTTAAAAGAGCCAGGTTGCCCATAGACAAGGGCAGCATCGCCAGCACTTCCGGTCACTGATATTTGGTGAATATGGCTGCCCATTCGCCTTCTCCCGACAGCTCAGTGATGCCTGCCGAAGGTGGATGCTGGCTGAAGATCGCGACGCAGAGGAGATACTCAATCTGGTGGTATTGGAGCAGTTAATTACCCAGCTACCGAAAGGGACAGTGGAGTGTGTCTATTGCCACTGATCGGCGTTGCTGGATGGGGCGGTCCAGATGGCTGAGGACCATATGACACTGTGAATTCTGGAGCCGGTGAGCCCTCTTCTCTCTCTCTCTCTCTCTCTCTCTCTCTCTCTTTCCTCCCCATCCCCTTCCCCTCATTCTTTTTCTGTTCACCAGAAACGGGGAATTCTTACCCTAAACCTGGTTCTCTGGTCCCTTGTACCGTTCATCCCACTGGTTTCCCCAAACCTTCTCTGCTCTCCCCCACAGGCTGGTGAATCCGCTGCCACGGGTGTGGGTGTGAAGTCTGAGCCAGTCTGCTGGAGTATCGGGGAACCCGGGCATTTCCAGGACTGATGTCCCATGATCGAAGTGAAGACATTGTTCCATTTCCCAGACGCAACATTGGCCACCCCCGATCGAGCAGGTGTGTACCGGATACCTGTGAGTATTAAGAGGCGTACATATCAAGCCTTGATGTATTCAGGATGTAATCAAACCTCCACTCACCAAAGCTTGGTTCAATCCGAGGCTTTGAATACAAGCCGGTTGGTGAAGTTAAGGTGTATTCATTGGGATTTTCACGATTACCGTTGACTGATCTCACTAGAAAGGGGGGCACCAGATCCGGTCCAGTGGACTGAGCCGTGTCAGCAGGCACCTCTTACATTCCCCTGACTTCTCTCTCCCTTTTTTGTTGCAGACAGACACGTCGGACTAGGGGTTGGGGGCTGTATTATCCTACGTAGTGGGGGTCACAGGCCGCAGAGCCAGTCGGGCAATGGGCGTATGTGCTGATGTGGCCATGGCTGAGTGATGTCTGTTGTGAACGAGGCCGGGAGAAGAAGAATGGTAAGAATTGACACCTGTGCGAAATGATCTCTAACAGCTGTTCTGTGTTTTGGTGAGAGCTGGAGGGGGATAAAAAGGGTGTCCAGACTGCCGGAGGGGAGAGAGAAAGATACACGATGCTGCCTGTGTCTCCATACATTTCATGTTGTGCTGAAAAGAAAGTTGTTAATGCTGAAAAGTCTGAGAAAAATAAACTCACATTGGATTGTTTACCCAGCTCATGCTTCCTCCTTCAGTAGAGAGCTAGTGATGTATTACAATAATGTAATGAATTTTAATTATCTATATAATTTTTTTTAAATATACATATTTTATTTCTAATTACTGGTATATTACTATTTCTAATTATTTCATCATTATACAGGGAGTACCCACCGCGAATACATTCTTTCATCAGCAAATCAGCAGACTTTGATATGCTTTCTGCCAGTCAATCATTTAGCAAATTCTCATAGTATAGTAGTTGAAGTGGAACATTGGTTTAATGTCACATCCAGATTCATAACATTTGGGTGTTATTTTGCCACTGTTGGGATTGACAACCGTGAGAAGACACACTGCTGCTTGACATTTTGGTGACTGTCTCAATGCTATCTTTGTAGCACAGTGTTTTGGAAAGAAGGGGCGTGTCTAATTCAACAGGTCTCATGGAGGTTCCAGAATGGATAATATAGCTTATAGCATTTTAAAACTTTAATATAACTGATAGTGTCATGAAATCAGCAAATGTAAGATGAAAAACACAATTGCTGAAGAGCAACCATGTAATTTTATAGTGCTTCTATGACACTTTCGGCTCACATGCAGACTTTTGTGCTCTTTAGGATTTGATCCCCTGACCCTTTGCATCACAAGTGCTATGCTCTATCAATTGAGCTGGCATACAATTTGATTATGGTTAAAGAAATTTGAAAATGTGGTTGGTTATGCCATGCAAACGTTAGACTGTTTCGCCTAAAGCCCCATACACACATGCAGCGACTTCTAGCGACAAAGCGATCACATCTTGTTAATTTTCAATGAGAGCTGGCATCTTCCGGCGACATGAGCGACCTTTGGTGATTAGATCTGGCCGTGACAAGTGACATGGCAAAGTTGAGAAAAGTTTAACTTAATGAACATCAGGAGCGACTTTCGGGAGCGACAACAAATAGGAGTGAAGACGGTGTCAGTGGAGCTCATGTCACCCGCCTCCTTTGGGTGGAGTCGAGTGCACGAGTGTTCTGTTAGCAATTCCACTGTTCTGTATGATTAGTCTGTAACTGCATACATGGATATAATAAAAAATAATGCATGGAAAAGAAATGGTGGGCTGTCTGTGTTTGATTTGTACATTGATAGATCGTTCATCTTATTAATGTTATGTTGTATTTAGTATTGCTAAAGTTCATATAAAAATACTCTCCTCTGCAGAATGTGCATTTTTAGAGACAAGAAAATGTATTCCTTGTCAAATTAGAATAAAATCGTAGTTTTACTTAAAATGTCTAATATTTTCAAAAGACATGGCCAGATGTGCAATAACGTTAGAGCGACAGCTGTAGGAACGTCCACTGGCAACTTCATAGTACAGAGCGACATCAAGTGATAAACTGACTGCCTTTGTGCTATAGAAGTCATGTGCTATAGTAAAAGTGTTGTGATGTCAAAAGATAGCATTGTGTGAGGAATAGGGAGAAAGGTCTTTATGAACTGATAATGTGCTATTTTACTTGTGTGAAAGGGAATAAAAGTTGGTTCACGATTCCATCTTAATGACTCAAAGTAAACGTGCACGCTGCTGAATCATTTGCTAAATTGCTCTCACTTGCCAAATCGCTCACGGAAAATGTAAAAAATGGATAATAAAATCAATGAAAACCAAACCTGTAAGTCGTCCTATCATTTGTCAGTGATGAAGAAGGTCTTTATTATGTTCCATTATGTTGTACAGCTTCAATGGCACTGCAGGTAATTTTTTTACCACCAAAAGAGTGTCAAAAGACTTAATAGCCTACACAAATACACATAAAAAAGTACCATTGCATTACCATGTTTTTTAGACATGTACCATAACCTGGTAGCACCATGTTAATACAGTGTGTGACAGGGCGGAGGGCGGGACCGGGTCGTGATTTACACACCCGGCCCCTTAACAGGCTAATTAAGCCTCCAAGAGGGATAAAGGTCGACTGCGGACGGTGGTGTGACAGAGAGAGAACGTTTACGGGCAGCCATCCCTCCTGTGTGTGTATTTGTGTCTTCATGTTTAAGTTCTTTATTAAAAATATTATTTATATTGTCAAGCCTGTTCTCGCGTCTTCCTTGCCCATTAACACCTTTACACTGGTGCCGAAGACCAGGGAAGGAGGAGGGATATGCCTTAGTGTAGTTCTCGCCATTACCATCCACCCCAACGGAGCAGCCGCGGCCATCTTCTGGGAGACAGAGGAGCTCGGCCGCCTGGAAGCAGAGGAATTGGCCACCGACTGTGAGGGGAGAAGGGGCTCCTAGCCGAATGCCTGGAGTGGTCAGGGCCGCTGCCAGGGGTGGAGGAGAACCCTACCATCCACTGAAACATGGCATGGCACATGGAACATGAAACATGGCAACTTGTCTGAGACCACCGACCGCGAATGAGGAGGGGCTCACTGCTGACCACCTGAAGCGAGAAAACCGCTGCCAGGGAAGGGGAGACCCCTTCTGTTCCCCGAGAGCACCCCGGGGTGTTCCGTCCGCCAGGGGCTGGAGGACTGCCTCCGATCCACCTGGGGAGGCACGGCTGTCGTCCACTAGAGGGTGGAGGAGTGGCCGGGGACCAAGCTACGGTGTATCGGAGAACCGTGTTTTTTTTTTTCTCTCTCTCTCTCCTCTTCTCTCCCACTGCCGCTCTGTGTTGGCCTTTTCCCTCTCTTTTAAATTTTACAGTTTTTTTTTTGTTGGGGGGTACTGCACTGTTACAGGGAGTACCCCCTATTTTTCATTGTTGTTTCCCTCCCTCTGTCCCCTCCCAGATTCAGGAAGGTGGGGATGACCAGCCGGCAGATGGGGCATAAAGGCACACCTTCCCCCAGGGTAGGGGGGGGTGGGGGGTGTACGTCATGCCGGGGGCTCCCTGGCCTGAGAGAACAAGGGAGGAATGTGGAGGGTGGGGCCGGGTCTTGATTTTACACACCTGTTCCCTTATCAGGCTAATCAAGCATCCGAGAGGGATAAAGGCCAACTGCGGATGGTGGTGTGACAGGCAGAGAAAGTTTACGGGCAGCTGTCCGACATATGTACGTGTTTGTGTCTTTTCATTTAAGTTCATTATTAAAAAATATTATTTATATTATCAAGCCGGTTCTCACCTCCTCCTTGCCAATTAACCCCTTTACACAGTGGTATATTAATATATGATAATCATACAGAGAAGTTCCAAGGTATTCTTTGAATTAACTTGATGCACCATGTACATTCAGTTGTAAATGAATGTGGTAATTATATCAAATTATCATGGTAATTAGGGTTACCAACTTTCTACCAGCCAAATATGGGACATTCCAGCTTTAAATATGGAACTTTTTATTTTCCAGCAGGGCTCCAATATTAGACACTGCACAAAGGTTAAAGAGGTCCCCCTAAACTTGTTTACATAGAAAACAATAGAAAAACAGGGCAGAAAGACACAAAAACATGTTCGGTGTGAACATCCCCTAATACAATTTCTATCAATCTTGACTTTTAATAAACTACATTTGTCAAAACAAAAATAGAGAAAGACACTATTTTTATTCTGTCGAGCATTTTCTTCCCCATAATTATCTTAAGCCTTTTCCATTTTTAGAGCTCAAAGAACTGGCTTCCTGTTAAAATATTGGGTCATCAGTTTATAGACAGGAGGCAATATGACTAATGTGTCAAAAATAGCATTTTAAAATAATTTGTCTAAGTAAAAGTCTTAGAAGTAACCATGAATATTGGATTTTTATGGGAGAGAAAATGCTTAAATGAAATAGTGTATTTCTCATTGGATTACAGTGTCATTGTTTTAGTAGTGGGGCGGCACGGTGGTGCAGTGGTTAGCACTGTCGCCTCACAGCAAGAAGGTCATGGGTTCAAACCCCGGTTGCCCCGGCCTTTCTGTGTGGAGTTTGCATGTTCTCCCCGTGTCTGCGTGGGTTCTCTCCGGGTGCTCCGGCTTCCTCCCACCATCCAAAGACATGCAGGCTAGGTTAATTGGTGTCTCCAAAAATTGCCCTAGGTGTGGATGTGAGTATGAGTGTGTGTCTGTATATGTGTGGCCCTGCGATGGACTGGCGACCTGTCCAGGGTGTACCCCGCCTTTCGCCCAATGTTAGCTGGGATAGGCTCCAGCCCCCCGTGACCCTGTACAGGATAAGCGGTTGAAGATGAATGAATGAATGTTTTAGTAGTAAAAATGTAAAAGGAAATGTAAAAAAAAAAATCTCAAAAAGACTAAACCTGTACTGTACTGTACTGTAGCCTACTTTATAAAAGTGCTGTTTTTCTCACCGTCATATAGCTGAATCTCTCCTCCAGAACGAGCACTGAAATATGCAATGTCATGTAATGTCATGAATTACTGGTGTTTTTGAAATCACAATGGTAAGAAACAATTATCATGCTCTCGAATACCATATGTTTGACAAAATTCTCCTGCTTCTGACTGAAAGTATGACAGAAGACAAGAACTGGTTTTCACTGATCTATTCCCCGGCTGCTTCTGTCAAGTGTGCCGTCCGTGTAACTTCTAACATCCAATATCTCACACAACTCACTTTAAAGGTGTGTGTTTCAGGTCCATTTTCATGATTTATGAAACATTCTTGGCAGCTTTGGTGGGAGACACTAAAATACGGGACAAATGGTGTCCCATATGGATTTCATATGGAACGCAACTTTGTTCCCTCAAATACGGCATTATTTTGGATTATACCGGATGGTTGGCATTCCTAATGGTAATACCATGGTATTCAATAAGTATTTTGAAGCACCATGTAAATACAGAATAGTACATAAATATTGTAATTATATCTCAAAGTACCATGGTATTACCGTCTAACACCATCAGATACCACATTGTTATTGCCCAGATGTGCTTAAACACACAAGGAAATTGGCCTCTGATCAAAAGATTCCAATACATACAGAAATACAACAGCTAGACACAGAATTACAGGATAAGATCAGACGGATATATACACTACATTTTTCTGTTGAGTTGTTGTTTTTTTTAGTAGCTTGCCCAACACTGGTTGTAGTGCCTCTAGTTTTTATTTCTCCAGGAAACTGCTGTGATACGTAAAATAAATGTGAATTAGGTGACAATAGGTCGAAAGTTCTTCAGCTGAAATCAGTCTGTGCTTAGCTAAATTTGTACTACTGCCCCCAGTGGCCAAAACTGGAAGAGTTGTTGAATGTATGGGCACATTTAAGTTCCAGTTTCCAGGTGAAATGTCCACAGAGGAGCACTAAAAGCTAGATGTTTATGTAATAAAGGAATGCATATTTTTGTAACCCTACACCCTAACTTAAAACCCAACCCTAAACCTAATCTTAGAGAGAAATTTTAGCTTGTCTTTCACAATTACTTATACTCATGTTTACAATGGGACACGAACCTGTGACTCAAAGGCTGCTTGCAAAACACCTTATCTGTCGTACCACAGTTACTTTTCTAAACTTTTGCAAACATGTCTGATGGAAGATTGCTTGTCAGAAACTCGTCGGAATGGGGCTTATGTCAGGGTACTGGGACATTTAGTAGCAAAATTTTGACTTTCTGTGTGATCACGTTGATAGTACTATGGTTAACACATACGCTTCCATTGTAAGTGCATTTCTGTCAACATGTTTTGTTTGTATTTTGACAAGTTGGAATTATTTCCTGTGGTCAAATTCTGTTAAGCTTAACTTTTCTTTTAAACCAAAAAAGACTCTTAGAGCCCATAGGTGCTAATGCCAGAACACCCACTAAACAAGCCCTGTTTAGACACCAGAGACGCCCTACCACCCTTAACACAACATATCGTCTCCTGTGACAGCTGAGCGTGGCAGTAGTTGAAGGGGTCAGGGAGCGATCCAGACACTTGCCCCCTCTCAACTTCCTGGCATTTTGGAAATGACTGCTGCTGCCTCTGTCTAAACACCCGACAGTGCTGGAGTTTCAGTGACACCTGGCCTTACAGAGTGTGCTGCAACACAAACTGATACTGTGACCTTACACGTGGCCCTCTCTGTTATGCCAAAACGTGTGTCTAACAACCGACCCCTAATCCACCACAGAAGGCCGCTGGGCCTGTATAAGCATTAAGACTGTAATTAAGTCTGGATCAGATTCTGAAAAATCAGGTTTCATGTGTTTTTTTGCTGTCCAGACTATCAAAAACTCATCTGGATACAATCTGGATATACAAAAAATCTGATTTTTAGTGGCAGTAGTGGCAGTCTGAACAAGGACCCTGTAATCTTTTGGTAATCAACCAGTTAAAAATTTTGGCCATTCTTTTTTTATTGTTACACTATTCATAAGAAAGTTTGAGGAATACAAAAGAGGTGGGGGTGCATAATTCCCCTCAAAAATGGATGAAGTAAAGGTGGGAATGAGGTCTAGGGTCACCAAAGACCCAAGGCAGGCATTTAAGGGTTAAATTAGCTCAAATTATTTAGTTTAGGCATGAAAGGCATGATATAGGCTTTCATAAACAGGCATGAACATTACTTTTGCTCAGTTTCCAAGTAAGCCGTTTTCACTGCATCGCACTGCGAGAATTTTCTCAGAAACTCTCCACCTTCCCAGCTCCATTTGTCTAGATCTACATGGGGATTGTATTTATGTCTAATTGTGCAGCAGCATGTCATACATGCTTGATGCGGCATGTCTTGTGTTTTTTTAATTGTGCAGCAGCGTAACAGACCCGCCAAGACAAATATCTTATCAATATGTAATACCCACATTAACATGCCAAACCTTTCAGAGAGTTGTCATGACTGAACTACAGTTAAACTACTCTTTTGAAAAAGTAGTTAGCAACACTTCAAGCTACTAACAAAAAACAGCTAACAACATTGAAGCAATTTAAGGGGACAACATCTAAAATGATCAGATTTTATTGCATGGCTTTTTGGAATACATGATTGTGATTGAACTGCAGTGAAATATTTTTTTTAAACTGTAATTTACCATTGTCACAGTCCTCACATATTAAAATAATTTCACATCCATAATGAGACAGTTACTGGCATGGGCACGGGTGGACCTGGGGGGGCTGAGGCCACCCATTGGGTATTCAGGCCAACCAAAACTGTGTTGCTATGCCTGCTTCAAATTTTTGTTTTCCTTTTAAATTTGAGCTGTCGCTGCTTTTAAACATAAGCAGTTGCAGCTTTAATGGGGGGGTTTATTTCCAGAAAATAGTTTTTTCAGGCTTACTGGTGCTAAACCTCCTAACCAAAGCGGTCCAATATCCCCACACACTGTAGTGTTTGAGCTGTTCTCTACATCAATGGTGTGAAACACACAGCCTGTAAATAAATGAGTCTCTTCTGGTCTCGTGCATTCCAGCCAGCAAATTAAACATTTTCTGTTATGGAGTTTAAAAGATTTATATCATTAATATATGAATACCCAATGTGACCATCTCATATTACCTGAACCTTCTCTGAACAAACACGGAGCATGGCAGTGTAAAGCAGTTCAATGTAAAGGAGGAGGCGAGAACCGGCTTGAAATATAAATAATATATTTTAATAGTAAACTGAATGAAAAACACACAAACATAAACACACAGAGCAGCTGCCTGTCATTCTCTGTCTCTCTCTCTCTCGAACTGTCGTCACCGGCCACCTTTATCCCTTGCGTGCCCCAACCAGGCTGATTGGGGATTGGGCGTGCGTTGTTCCAGCCCGGTCCCGTCCTCCTCTGCTCTACACTCCTCCTGGCGTGATGTATGCATGACATGCACCCCCCCCCCCTCCGGGAGGTGTGCCTTGCGCCCCATCTGCCGGCAGGTCATCCCCTACTTGCTCGACCTGGGAGGAGGCAGGAAGGTAAAAACAACCAAACAAAATAGGCGAGGGATAAAGGCCAACACGGAGCGACAGACAGAGAGAGAGAGAAAAAAAACTCACTCATTGGTTCTGTGATGCACCGTCACATGGTCCCCGATCACTCCTCCACCCTCTCAGATAGATGGACCAGAGTCAGCCCAACCCCCAGTGGACAGAATGCCCCTCCGTGTTCTCGGCGACCCATGGGCATTCTCCTCCACCCCTGGCAGTGGCTCCTCCGCTCAAGGTGGTTCGGGGAGTCCAGTCCCCACTCACTTCGCGGACGGTGGCCGTTCTCCTTGTCCGGGCGGTCCACTACGCAGTCCCCCGGTGGATGGCAGCGGCACACCTCTGGCTGGACGGCAGTGTCGAGGACTCCGCGACAGGCATCCCTCCTCCTTTGTCGGGTTTTGGCACCAATGTAAAGCGGGTTAAGGGAAAGGAGGATGCGAGAACCAGCTTGAAATATAAATAATAGTTTTAATAATAAACTGAAAGAAAAACACACAAACATAAACACACAGAGCAGCTGCCTGTCATTCTCTCTCTCTTGAACCGTCGTCACCGGCTGCATTTATCCCTCGCGCGCCCCCATCAGGGGACCCAGCCACGCCCTCCTCCGCTCTACAGCAAGATTGAAGGGAAAGAAAGCACACTTTGAAATAAAGAAAGTTTATGCTGCTGAGTTCACCCCGCAAACAGATACATTTGATGGATGGATTCTGCCGAGTTCGGCTTTCTGTGTCATTATTCAAAACTGTTTGCAACCATTTGACCAAAGTGAGTTCATTGTTGTTGCCTTCTTCCCCTATAATGATACATTATGTTGTCTAATATTGCTTTTGTATCTGCATAAAATGTTTTTTCTCCATGAAACTTAAAATACGAATAAAACTTAGCTTAAATAAAAGTGATTATTATAGTGAATGCTACAGGATATAGGGAATGGAAAGCAATATCAGACTGTTCTAAAGGGAACCAACCAGTTAATCACTGTGATTGGTCAATGGCACGTGTGGTGACACAAACAGTCCTGCATCAAAATGCAATTGGATTCTTGTAAACAAGCTTGACAAGAGAAGGCGTGTCCATTCAGCCACCTGGTGTCTCTTTCCCTATCCCAAAATGAAATTGGAACTCACGGTTACCACATCCCGTGTAACCGCCTTTACATGCAGCTAATAGACAGTTTTTTAATCAATGATCCAACTCGATTTAAACATAGATCTTATCTGGATCTTATCTGCCTGCACATGACAGTTCATTGGTGCAGTAGCTTAATGTTACATGATATCTTTTTATCAGATTGATATCATATATACAGTATATGCTGCCACACTTATGAGCCAAACCTCCTTGGTCCTAAATTCATCTGTGATTCTAGTGTTTAAATCTGGTGCATTTCTGCATACGAATGTTCAGTAGAAACTTTCAATCTGTTTTTGGCATATTTTTGAAAATAATTATGAATCGTTCCAACATAATCGAATTGATTCGTGACCAAATGAAAGATTTCACAATGCATCATAATTGTTAGATAAAGAATCATAATCAAATCAAATCATTGTCAGAGCAAATCAGTACACCCCTAGATATGAAGCATTAATACAGATTTGATTTTGCTAGACTTTTACTGAAAAACACAATTTTGTAGTACATTTTGACATTTATTTTAGGCCTTACTTAGTTATAATGTTCTATTTTATATGACTTATTGCAACTACAAAGCTAAGAGAAATGAGTGTGTGTTTTACCCTAACATTGGTTATTACAGTAAAGCAGTATAAAGTTGATTCAGGACTATGTACTATGCATGGGCTCTCTGTTGGTAGGCTTCGTCCAAACCTGCCCGCAACTTAAAATTAATTTGACATCATGATGGCCTTATAAATCACCATAGTTTCTTCTGTCCCTCCACTACCCCAATAATGCTTCAATATACTGACATTTCTCAGGTAATGCCCCCAGATCCCTATATAATAAGCCTAATCAATATCTGTTCTCAGCCAGAAGACTTCCTAAAAAAATGATAATATTGTCTGAATGATATTGTCTTTAAATCCTACAGTATACATTACCCTGGATATAATTCAAGTTAACATATGCTATATGAGTTCATTTCTTTTGGCCCACCCATCCAGAGGTTTGTGGCTAAACTACTGGAAACCAATTCATTGAAATTAACCATCAGAACTTGCTAAAATGAACCCAGTTCTTTTAAATTGTGTTTGAGTACTTTCAGTTCATGTCTCAATTGTAAGGCTGTGTGTGAAATGCAATGTCACATAACCAAAAATAATTTAATGTTTCTTGTTAAAAAAAAAGTTTGCTTGTTACCCGACGAAGCTACATTATTTTAAAATCAGCTGAAATACTGTTACACTACTAAAAATGTTGTCAAGATTGAAACGTTGCTACTTTTATCAGCCTAATGACTTTTAGAGTAGAATAAATACATCTTTTTTTTCTTCCTGTTTTCATATATTTCATCTACAAGAAAGTGATTTTCCCACTGTACCGATTAGGAACTGCCCAATTTTCATTGTTGTGGTTGAACATCCTGTTGCGACTGGGTAATTTAGGGGTTTTCCATAACAATCTCTCTCTGTCTGTCTGCTTGTTTCTCAGTCTGTCTGGGTCTTCTCTCTACCTCACCAATTTCCTCTGTGGATGGTCTTTGCAGCATTCCCAAAATGCAACTGCACCAAGACTCGGAATGACCCGTCTCTCTCTCACACAGACTCTCACTCTTCCCACATGCTAAAAAGCATCTTTGTGATGGCATCTCACACATCTCATGAGAAATCAAGCATCGCTGACCCCCGCCTCTCTTTTAATGGGCCAGTGTAGACTGAGGCATGTCACTTTGAAGTCTTCCTCGCTGTCATGCTCTCTCTCTCTTCTCCAGCATAAAGACCAACATTGAGCACGCATGTTGGTTTCGTCGCCATCTGTGGACTCATGTTACGCTGCGCTCTTTGAACTGCGGCTCCCATAATAAACTTCTGGAGAAGACATTGTTTACTGGGGTCTAGACGGCAGCAAAAGGAGAAGCCGAGGCAGAGGAAGAGGAGGCTTCCCTATTTCACCAGTGAGAGGAAGTGGTGTGTTGGAGGTGACTAACTTTTAGATGGCCAGTGAACAGTTACTCAGTCCAAGCCGCAGACAAAGTTAGAAGAAAAGGAAGGGGAAATCGGATTAAAAGACAACAGCGTGGAAAATGACTGGTCGCCAAATAGCTATTGATATTAACACCATTCCATAGAGCTGCTCAAACTACAGGCACATACAGTACGTGTTAATAAAGACCACAGAGTGCTGTACAATTACTTACAGCACCGGTTTTGCTACAGGACCCAGATTTTCAATTAGCCATCAAGTGGCATTCCAACATAGTACCTGAATTGTTTATCATACAAAAGTAAACAAACCGAACCTTGAAATCAAACACTGAAATGTATTCATATGATGATAAACTGCAGAGGAAAAGTGTCAGTTTATAAATTGACAGGGTTTCTAAATATCTCTTTAGATGTTTTGGCCAATAATTCACTGCTCAAAACACATTGTTGTCAGTGCAAATCATGTTTATCCTCATTGCAAGTGAACACATATTTAGATTTTCTTTTACCTTGTGTAGTTTTGTAAATGGTTTTTAATGTGGCTCATATGCGGATATTGTAGGTAAAAATGAACAGTAGATGTGCTACAACAACAATAATTTGTTACTGTATTTACAAGCTTGTTCAAATTGTGCGGTAGCTCAACTGAAAGAGCATTGCACTTGTGAAGCAAAGGACCGGGGTACGAGTTCTGAAGAGCACGCAAGATGACACATGAGCCGAAAGTGTCACAGAATCACCACAAAATGAATGAAGTGCTTGCTTCAGAAATTACGTTTTCTTTTCTCACATTTTCTTTTCTGACACTATTGTTAAGTTTATGTTTAAGGTAAAAATGCTTGTAGCACCACACAGTTGACATTCCACCTCAGAACTGACGCAATATGGGTTATGAACCACATAATATCATTTTGCAAAAATGTACCACTGTCAGGTAGTTTTCATGACATCAGGCTGGTCAGAACAGACCTGCGACCCATTTTTGAGCCAGAACTCAGTTAAATACCACTGGTTTAGAAGGCTACAGTCATGTTTTGAATTATATTACACATGGTTCCTTTTATTGATTTACGTTTTATCCCACTGAGGGGCTCTTTATAGCCTGCTGTTGCACAATGCTGGCAAGCTAATTATATTTATCAGAAGTCGTCACAACCCTGAGATTTTCAAAAGGAGTGTTTGCTCAAGCGGACTTTCACAATGTTTCTCAAATATGTACCTTTAGTTTCAGCTCCTTCCCATATGTACACATAATTTGGCCTAAATACATACTTAGGCCTTGTCCACACTGATACGTTTTCGTTTGAAAACACATCTTTTTCTCTCCGTTTTGGCCTTTTTTGAAAACAGTTTTCGCATTGTAGTGTGGACTGTGAAAATGAATATATCTGAAAATGATGATGTATTTGTTGTCATGTGACACAGTCATGTGATCTATCCAACCATATAGTGTTATAGTGGCATTGTTTTACTTGATACTCACTTTGATAGCATTGTTAAAAAATAAATGGTAATTTGTACAACCATCACATTGCATTCCTTCAAAGGCAAAGGGAAGTTTACTCAGAATTGGTGTCCAACGACCCTAATACTAATCCTAATCCACGAGAACAGTTGCGTTTCAGACCGTACATGCAACAGGCATTTTCCGCAGTACCGCCACTCCCTATAAACAGACTACGCAGTCTGCATAGGGCACCAACTCCCTAGGGGGGCACCATCTTACCCTAGGAGGGCACCAGAAAGTCTACCGGCAGCCTTTTCTCGCGTGTTATAAGTTATTCAAGGGCCCGAAAGCAGTTGCGGAACACAGATGATCGCTTCACTCTCATATCACGTGTCCACCTGGAACTCTGCGTAGGGCATCAATTTGGCCAGCGGCATCCCTGATTTTCCGCATGCTCAGTAACATGATTTAAGCGTTTTCAAACGTTACAGTGCAGACAAGCAACTTTTGGAAAACGCTTGAAAACGCTAGTGTGGATGGAGAACTTTTTGAAATGAAAACGCTGTTTTCAAATGTATCCGGATTAATGTAGACATGTTCAGAATTGTATACAACCATACTTCACTGACTATTCCTGCAGTATGTATACAATGCATTGTAGTCAGGGTTGGGAGGGTTACTTTTGAAATGTATTCCAATACAGATTACATAATGCATACTGTAAAATGTCATTTTTTACATAGTCCGTTAGATTACTTAAATTCAGTAATGTAATCTAAACACTTTGGATTACTGCTTCAGCTCTGGCATATTTTTATATCTGATACAGTGTTGTTTCTAAAACAAGATAAATAAAATGTGTCTTGTTTAAAGGATTTTCAGATACAATCTCATCCAGAATCTTTGCACTAATATCAAATGTATTACTAGAGAACAAAATGTGATCTAACGATAGAAAAAATATAATTGTGCCTGGTTACATGTGTATGTAAAAGGGCTAGAAATAGCATTTTAGCTTAGCATAAACCTAAATGTTCACATGACCATTTGCAAGATGTTAACTATTTCTGCTGCTCCAAACTTGCTGCAAAACCCCACAGAGTGTACATAATGACATCTACTTTTGATTGCATATTTTATACAGATAAATGTTATACAACTAAACAGACTAAATACTACATAAAACTAATGATAATTAAATGTTAAGTAATCGCTACAGTAATCATAATACTTTCTGATTACAAACGATTTAAATTGCAACTGTAGTGGAATTCAGTTACTAATGTTTTGCATTAAATATGTAATCCCATTACATGTATTCCGTTAATCCCCAACCCTGATTGTAGCCATTTTTTTCAATGCATGGAATATTAAGGCATTTCTTTTTTATTCAAAACTGAATAAAAATGCAAAACGTTCATTTGTGAGAGCATACCTAGATGCCACTTGCATAATAAAACAACACAAAGAGGTCATGTGACAACAATGTAGCATACTACTGTTTGAGATATTTATCATAGCGTCATGCATACTGTTGCACATAGTGTTTCTGTAAATAGCAGAGTGTACTTAAATAGTGTACTTAAAACTGCCATGCTTACAAAAATCTGTGTTTCTCCTCCTTTAATACTGAATAACTCCTGGATCTCATTAAACATGAATCCTCAAACACACACGTGTTTGCTTACACATGTAGTTATCTATCTCTGTCCCCTGCTCTGCTACTCTCTTTTATCATCCCAGCTCTTTATTGATGAGAAAGCAGTTTGAGTATCGTTTTGTGTAAGTGAGAAGCTTGAATTTTTCATGCGAGGTGTATGTGATGGTGTGAGGTGTTGGCTGCCACAAGACACATCTTTAGTTCCTCACTGTAGAGAACAGGCTAAGATGAATAATTTGTTGTTTTTCCATTAAAAATAACTAAACGTCCTTAAAACATTTGTTTCCAGACTTGTTTTCAGAGAAAATATCTTGAATTACATTTATTTTGCTTACCCCATTGGAAATCTTTTTTTAAGCATAACCCTCACAAGAAGTGTTCTATTAAATGATATTTACCTATATTTACTGACAAGATAAAAATGCTGATGATGAAAATTTGTTTTCATTTTAACTTTAAAATGTCCTAGTGATCAAAATCGCAAGCAAGGTATCCCTTCAACCGCCTGGAACTATTGGAGGCATTATTGGAGGTATCACCTGGTGACCCTGGAATAAGCCATTTTTTTAAGTGCTTGTAAACGTGGTCAAGGTCTTAACAGAATGAAAGACATAAATGAAATAAAGATATAGAAGCCTCAGCAGAGTTAAATAATATCCACACAGCAAACTTACAAGGAGCTATGGTTCTAGCCACAGGTTGAGAGCTGCAGTTCAATCTACACAATTTTCCAATGCAATTTGTTAATGTTCTTTGGAACTACGGATTCAGGAAACACAAAATTTATTAATTTAACTAAATTGGTAACGATGGAACTTGCGACCATAGTTGGCAAATTATGATATTAGAAAATGTACCCCTGCTTAATGGATCTGTTTAATTAAACACTATTTTTTGGGGCCTGGGTATCTCAGCGAGTACTGACGCTGACTATCCCCCACTGGAGTTGCGAGTTTGAATCCAGGGTGTGCTGAGTGACTCCAGCCAGGTCTCGTAAACAACAAAATTGGCCCGGTTGCTACGTAGGGTAGTCACATGGAGTGACCTCCTCATGGTCACTATAATGTGATTCTCACTCTCGGTGGGGCACGTGGTGAACTGTGCGTGAATGCTGCGGAGAATGGGTTGGGCCTCCACAGACGCTACGTCTCCACGGTAACGTGCTCAAAAAGCCATGTGATAAGATGCACGGATTGACGGTCTCAGACATGGAGGCAACTATGCCACCATGAGGACTTAGAGTGCATTGGGAATTGGGCATTCCAATTGGGGAGAAAAGGAGAGAAAATAAAAAACAAAACTACAAAAAAACACTATGTATTTATTTTTTAACTTCAAAGCAGTGAGGAACAAAATGTTTTTAGTTTTGTATGCAGTGGAATTAAAAGTAAGATAAAGTACTTTATAAGTTACTAAGTACAGTAATTAAGTAAAATAGAGGCCAATGGTTTCTACAATCTACTTAGGCTTGAGATGCTTTTTGGAAACACTGCCCAGCTCTGAAAATGATACAATACAGGCATCATAAGTAGATCTCCTCCTATCCAGCATTCTATTACAAAAAAGAAAATGTCTGTAAACATATTTAGTTACTTATTCCATACTTATTTATGCAGTACAAATGACTGATGTATGTCAATAACCTATAATGAGCTTCTGTCATCTCATTCCAAACCTTTTAAAATCATGGTTCGGTTTAGCATTTGGGTTACACTTTATGGTTAGGTTTATGTTTATTTCTGAATTGAAATGTTCTTACTGTTCTTACGGTCAAAGAGACCTCTCTCTCACACACACACAGACACACACACACACATACAGTACAAACAGCAGAAATAGACAGGATTGGGAGGGTTACTTTTGAAATGTATTCCACTACAGATTACAGACTACATATACTACTGCATATAGATGGGGTTTTTTTCTGTCAAAAAGTTGCTAACGCCATCATACCTGTGTGTGCTCTGCCGCTACTCAAAAGAGGGTTGTGATCATACTAATATTGACCTCAGGAATTATTTATCAATTCCTATTTTAAACATGCAATTATATTTGATCTGATCTATTACATAAGATTTCTTCTCCACAAATCAATCAGATATGCTCATGTTTTTACAGGGATATTATTTGGTCTTTTGGGTCAGATTGCATTCTCACCGCAAGCAAACTGCTCCAGAGTTTGTTTACAATCAGACTAAGAGTACCTCGTAGTCAGGTGGTCTCAGACCTTAACAAACCGAACCTCTGAAACAAGTTCTCCAAATGAGCAAGGTGTGTAAACACCCTAAAAGTCATATGTTTATGCATGAGGCAACTTGTAAGACTTCTTACGATAACACCATCTTTTACTACTATCTGACTTGATTTTGTCTGTGTTTTCTCTGCTAGTTTAGGAGTGGGAATATTTCTGCCAGAGTTTTCACTGGACCTCTGCAATATTCATGTGTATAGTGTCTCCAATGAAACAGTGGCTTGTAAACTGAGAGGGAGATAGTGAGACAGTGTGAAGCTTATTACACATTCATATCTGTTTCACTGCCATCTTCACCACTCAAAGCTTAATTAGAGCTGAGAAACTAATAAAAGTAATGTAAACTAAACGAGTAACTCTATTACCATTATCTTTTGCCCTTTTTATTGTAATACTTGTCTAATAGAATCAGAATAATTTGGTGGGGAAAAGTGGGAGAGAGAGAGAGAAAGAGAGAGGAAAAGAGAGAATGTTAACAGAGATCATTCCAGAAGCTCTCACTTTAGTCCAGTTCACACTAAATCGCATATCCTCACACCTCCAGCCACTGGTGTGTGTGTGTGTGTGTGTAATGCCTAGTGTACACTACACAACTCAAGCTTGTCTCCTTTGATGTTTTGAGTGGGCGACTGGTCTGTGACAAGAAGTCTCGGATCTGATGACGAAAGGTCTTGTTGAGTGCGCACTCCTGCGACAGGCCGAGACGAGTCCCGGATGCTACATCTGTTGTCAAAATTGCTTGATACCTTGATGTCTTGTCTTCAGGTGAGCCACAGCCAATGAAATATAGAGAGAGCGCAATAGGAGGCAAGGCATTAAGAAGCATTACAATATAATAAAATTAAACTTCACCCAAATCTCCCTGTCTTTATTTTTATATATTTTTCTTAAATGTTTCCCTTTGCAAATATCAAAATGGGCATAAGCCATTCATTCATGTTTGTTGAAACAGGACAGCAAGATTTGGGAATAGAAAATAAAATATAAAATCATCCACTTCTCCCTACCCCTATTTTCAGCTGTTTTTATTTTTTTTTTCCTTTGCAAATGGTGCTAAATAAAGCTTAAAAAGAGGTGAGAGATGTTCTTTCATGATTTTTTACATGTATCATGAATTAACTGCACAAGTTTGTGAATTAATTTAATTGTTTTCATTTTAAGATGTATTTTTAGCAATCCGTTTGAAACGTGATGATGCTAAGGCCAGCTGAAATGGAACGTTTTTTGCCGGTTCCGTGCAATTTCAAGGGACTAAGCGTACAATAAGAATTCTTTAAAAGCGAATGTAACATCATGTACAACAGGGACAGCAGCATACACACTAGAAGCTCAGTTACAGGTACTGCACTAAAATAACTCTAAATGTCACTTTTGGTAATAGCCTATTAAGAGAAACTTTGCACTGGTTTTTAGCTGTTTTCTTTCTTGTCTTTTCTTTTTTGTGCTTTATTGACATTCAGTAAAACACAGAAGTAATGATTTATGTGTCCTCATGAAATCAAAGACTCTCTCCTCGAAATACAAACAGGTCAAAAGAGACGATCAGGTGCAACAGTGATGTCTCGCTTGTACATTTGTGAATCTTCCAGAATTGTTTCATATACTCAGTAAGTCAAAACATCTAGAAGAACTTGATGTAATAACAGAAAGTATAAATACAGTCTTCTCTAGCACTCTTGATAGTGTTGCCCCCTGTGATGAAAGAAAATTAAAGAAATAAGCCCTGCACCATGGTACAATGATCACACTCATGCTCTCAAGAACAGCTCGGAAAATGGAGTGCAAGTGGAAGAATACAAAATTAGAGGTATTTTTAGAGATAATGTCTGTAGCTACAGAAAGGCACTAAAAGCTGCCAGGTCAGCATATTTTAGCAAACTCACAGAAAACAACCACAACAATCCTAGGTGTTTATTCAGTACTGTGGTTAAATTGGTTAGGAATAAAGCCTCAACTGAACCAGATATTACATCGCAGCACAAGAGTAATGACTTCATGAATTTCTTTACTGATAATATAGAAATTATCAGGACAAAAATTTGAATTATGCAATCATCTGTCATACCACCTCCGAAAACAGTGTCTCATAAATTTCCTCATAAGCAACTTCAATCCTTCGCTGTCATAGTTTATGAAGATATTCATATCCCGAGGTTACCAGAGCTGGCCAGATCCAGCTCCGTTTCTGCTTGGTGTCGGACTCCACTGCTACGTGTCTCTGAGTAATGATGACTAAATGCAGCCGGTGCCAGCCAAACATCACTTCAGTCTATTATGCTGGACTTCAGAGGATGAACTGATGCCAACTCCAACTGTAAGACATGGGATACTTCATATGCCATTGTCTGAATCTTGGACTTAGAATGGACTCCACCAAACCTCACCGAAATGACCTGCTGGTTTAACTGCGATGGACCTCATTCATCTCTGCCTGCATCACCTCAGTCTATTGATGGACTACATTCTTGAAATGGAATACATAGACTAACAATTGCCAACAAAAGCCTTCATCAGCCAATTAACAAGGACAATTGCATCTATGTGAACTTCTGCAGATAATCCAGGATGAACTTCAAAGACATTAGTCATTAATCTTACAGTTCAAACACAATCAATGTTTAAACACTGACCCTTAACACTTACTTAGTTTAATAATTTTAAACCATGACTTTAACTATACATAAGTAATATTTACATTATATTCATGATGTTAGTCAGAGGGGAACTGGTCCCCACAGTGAGTCTGGTTTCTCACAAGGTTATTTTTCCATTAATCAACATCTTATGGAGTTTTGTGTTCCTTGCCACAGTCGCCTTCGGCTTGCTTACTGGGGTTATTAATACAATTATTATCAAATTATTTATTGATTTAATTTTATTCACAATTTACAATCATATTCAATCAAATTACACAATGATGACTCTAACACTTTATATATATTGCAGTTTAATTGTCTGTTAAAGTATGATTTTATTTAAAGCTGCATTGAAATTATATGTGTTATGAAAAGCGCTATACAAATAAAAATGACTTGACGAATGATTGTGTAGTTGATACACCACAGTCCCGAAGTCGCAGGATGCCAACGAAAGTCGTGTAGTGCACGCTTGGCTTAATTAAAAAGCTCAAATAGGACGGGGTGTGAGCACACACTCATACAGTATATGATTACACACCAAAACCAACATGATTACACAGGAAGTCGGCATGTTGTTTCCAAGAGTTCCAGTACCCTAGGGTCATCCACATTATGCCTACTCACTGACAAACAGCATCTCCCATCAGACATTTTTGTATCGGCTCAAGCATATTTACCTTCCCTTGTGTCAGCAGCATGGGATACCCAGGTTCAGATCCCACGTTGATACCAGGAAGTAATCACATAATCAGTGACGAGCATAATTCAGAGGTTGTATTTCACCCTCTAACATTACATTTTTACTCCATTGATGGTAAGATTCAGGTTTGTGTTGGGGGTACAGTATATAAAACATGCATTCCTTTTCACTGTATTACAGCCTGTACAGCTAAAAAAATTAACTTCTGAACTCACTTTTGTCGTCCATCCATGGACATTTCAACTGACAAATTTAGCTTACCCATGCCCAAAAGCCCAACAACACAGTGTTTTGAATTTCGGTATGCACAGACCAATTTTACTGTGTGATCATTCTGCCAAAACACATTTATACACATATATACACAAATGTTTTCTGCTCAAACTTCAAAGTTGTATTTCTCGTATTTACAAAAAAACGAAAAAAAGGCTCCAATCCACTAATTCCAATCCACTAAACACATCACATACATTGATTCACATTCATTGGTTACATGTAGTTAATACAACGTAGATTTAATGTTTCATTCATACACATTTTGAAAAGGTGGTTTATATCAGTGGTTCTCAACTGATCGTGACTCAATGTTATTCAACGTTTCAGGTCACAGGTCTGTTCTAACGGGGTCGCGAGCAGCATGTTAAAGCAATTCTAAATGTAAATAATTAAATAAAACTAACCATGTAATTGTTTAGTTAGGAGGGAGAATTAAATAGGCTTGTCATCTTTTAAAATCGAGGAGAAAACACCTCCCATAGCTTCTGTTGGCGTCAAAGGCCATAGTCCAATCAAATGTTAGTTTTTAGATTAATCTGGCACTTGGTAGAAGCTGGCTAAAGACAAATGTCAAAAAAGTTGCGTGACATGACGTCATCCTCAGAAGCCATGAACAAAACTATGCAAGGTAAAAGAAAATGTGATTTATTGGGGTGAATTACTGGCTGATTAAATAAGGGGGAGAGCAGTGATGGTTGGCAAAGAGTACATTTCCAGTGAATCTTTACCTTAATTTCACAAATGTGTAACATCTGAATGATTCTGTCACGGCATCTATGTCAAAACAAAAATATAACCCCTCTGTTAAACTGTAACAGGAATACTAAAGTGAAAGATTTGTTAAAATATCTTAATTTTAGTTGATAATTATCAGTTATATTTTTATATAAGGCTTGAAAGCCTGTGATAATCTATTCTAGCTGGTTCAGCTCATTGATTGTAGTGTTGATTAGCACATTGGGTTTAAATATACATACATTTATATATAACAAAAATAATTATAATAATACACTTCAATGTAAGGACATTTTAGCTTCATTTTATGACAAACAAATCTGGCACTGTGTTGGGCCATCACTGAAATCTGGTCCTGACAGAATTGAGAACCCCTGGATTAAATCACTCCTGCATTTTTAGTTAAATGGTAAATGCAAAATGAAATAATAATAATAATAATAATTGGAAAAAAGATAGAGGGCTTATAATTAAATGTTGCAGCTTTACATTGTATTTCATTCAAATGTATTAAAAATGTACAAGACACAGGCCTTGTAGAGATAGATGTATGTTTTGAAGGATTTTTGATTGAATGTTTATGGGAACAAAATTCCAGCTGCACGACATTACAATAAATCTATTTAGGATGTTGCAAGAACACACATCAAGTGTGGATGAATGTGGTGTTAGATCAGATGAATGTTGGTGTGATGTTTTGAGTTTGTGGAAGAGTTTCTGGTGAACAGTAACCTCAATCTTTTAGTTCCCTTATGTGTGTTATGCTGTTGAGTAACAGCTAATAGACCAACTTTCAGAGATTTCTCAATACCAATCACCATCTGTGAAACCTGCCTCCAGGAAAATGTATCTTGGCTGTCATAGACAGAACACATCAATTTTGCCTATTCATCACAAGTGTCAGATGCTTGAAAGGATAGTTGCTAAATTCCAGACTACAAAAAGTCCAGCAGAATTGAATCAGCGCCCGTATGATTCAGTCCAGAAAGCCACAGTTGTTTCTATATGACATGACGTTTTTGATAACATACACCATACACAAAATTGAACAACATTCCAGAGTGTTCAAACACCTTCCACAGCCTTCCCAATAACCAGATCTAATTAGGTCTTTGATATTAACACATTTTCAGTTGTTTTATTATATTTACCTCCTGTGTGTGTCCAAGAATGACAGTAGTCTGATATATGGCCCATATTACTATTCAGTCAAATACTCAAGAACATCATTCTTTATTCAAATTCTTAGTGTCTTATGGACTAGTGTGCAAATATAAACAGAGAAGGGACAGATGTTCATCACAATCATGGACTTTTGCACAGTGATTCTACGAAGTATACACTCCTGGTTCAACATCCATATTTGTCCTGGAAGAGAATTCCTGGATTTTAGAGCACGGTTTAGGGCTAACCTGCTGAAAAGACCATTTCCATGCTGGTTTATGCTAATGAGTGCTAGTTTGGTCTAGATGGTTGAACATCATAGCCATGATGTTCAAAAGCAAAAAATGCTGGTCAACCAGCATGATCTTTCTGGTGAAGCTGGTTGACAATGTAGATTTGCTGGTTAATCTGGTTAAGAAGCCTGTTGGGGACACCAGCATACCAGCATCCAAAACACAATATAAGAGTAGGGGCTGGGGTTTCTGCCAAGAACAACTTTCTTATCAACAAATAATTTCCCTATAGTAGTTAAGGAGTAGTTAATAGTTAAGGTTAAGGGGAGGGGTATGGTTAGGACTATATTTGTTTGAGAGAAATATCAGAGAAAAGATGTTGGTTTAGGAACAGAGCCAGCACTAGTTATAGGCAGACTAGGCAATTGCCAGGGATCTCCAAAAGACATGTGGACATGTGGTAGTTAGCATGTGACTAGAAATGTTAACCCATTTACACATGTGTAATAATTTAGCTTCTAGCGCTTGGAAAATCCACAAATAACGCTTATTAACAGTGTTGAAACAAAGAACATGTAAAAATAGCCTGTTGTCTATGTTGCTATCGCAAAATCTCGAGTACTTTAGCACATGGCCATGGACTTGTTTTAAGGCTCGAGGTAATGTTCCAAAAGCTGCAAACCTCAATTTTATATGCTTTACACAAAAACAAGAGCTGCAGTGTCGATCAAATAAAATGCGAGATGTTATTCTGTTTTCCAACAAGTCTGTGAGTGTATCTAGATGCTGGACTCATGCTGGAGAATGAGATTGAAGATGGTGATCATTGACTCAGAAACATTGAATTCAGTTATTTTAGTCTTGGTTTCAGACAGCATGGACATGAAGAACATTCACATCAAGCATGATGCACATTGCAGCAATGAAGGCATGAGCTGGTTAAAAGTCCATTATGATTGGCAGGCTTCTATTTGTAACTCATATGAGACAGTGCTGCACAGGTATTATATCAGTTTATCAGATGAAGTTTGATTGTCACCAGGCTGCTACATTAAGCTCCTCTGAGGAAGAACTAGTCGAAAAACTATTAGATATTTTTATAGATTTGCCAAAGCTTGCAAAGTTTTTTGCATTTAAATTTTGAATAAAATTAAAGAGTACTGCTTGAAGCAGATTATGTTGTTAAGTAAATGTTACCACTTTATTGCATGCCATTCCACACTAAATAATAATAATAAAATCGACCGTTGGGGGGCCTCCAACATAAATTTGCCTAGGTCCTCTTAATGCCTAGAACCAACCTTGCTCAGGAGCATGTCCTACTTGACAATATCACAGTCACCTATTGACTGTTTTAATTTGAAATATGTGTCCAGTCAAATTTGAAAGAGAAAGAGAAGCAAATGTGTGCTGGGAAATCTACGACCTAATTCACACCCAAATATCTAAATTCAGCAGAAAATCGTTTCCCCGTCAGATCTCCAGTGACAAACAATGACTCTCACTTCTGCAAATTAAACCACAATTGCAATTACTTTACTGCAGTGTGATGCCTGTACAAAGCTCAGAATTCACTTTCTCACACTCTCACTTCACATTTTACTTAAATCGACATCATCATGGGAGAGTGGATGCTTGTTTTGGATGTTAATGAGATTGGATGCAGTTACTGACTGTATAACTGGGATTGGGATAATGTTCTGAAATGGGGTTGCATGAGGCAAGGAAGGGGAATTTACTTAAAACACACATTTACAAACAAGCTTTCATCCATTAATGCTGTGATTACAATGTCAAAAATTTAACCTTCAAGAAATGTGGCCTGTTCGTGTGAAAAAGAAGGAAGTTTTCTTCTGACTTCTGACATCACAATCACTTCAACACCATAAATAGACTTGCTTTATAATATTTTTTCCACAAGCCCCTCAGTCCTTCCCTCAACTTGGAGAAAAGCAGAAGTTTTTTTCTTAGAAAACTGTGACTCAGTGAGTCTGTTAGCAACTGGTGAACTAGTGTAGATACACTAGAGTTATTGTTATTTATATTTCACAAATATTTTATAATTGAAGTAAATAAATGCTTAATAAATAAAGGTTTACATTTATTTATATCAGTGTGACTATAGTTATTTATCAAAAGATGGCGATTTGGAGAGAACGACTCGAATAATCAAGTTACTGTAAGCAATTTTTTTCATGGAAAGGTTTGCAAAAAATTGTCTTACTACCTGAAAGATATTTCTTAAATAAGTCTAATGAGATATCTCACAGGTCTCTGTGACAGCTCTAGACTGTGTAAACAGCAAACAAAAATGTGCCCGCTGTCTCTGAAGTTTTTGACCTGTCAATCATTTTTGAGCGTTCTCATTGTATTGCAGTTTCAGCAAATTATTGAGGCTTATTGCCATTTTAAGCCATGTTGTTCATAACAGTTGTCTTTTAAGGTCGTTGTTTTGCTGCTGTTGTTTTTAACAATTGAGAGATCTTTAATTTTCATATGATCTTAGAGACAGTTAGGGTCTTGTATTTATGATCTTGTATCTCCAAGTGTCTTGAAGACCTGAAAGTAACTCTCTGATGATACATGAACTGAAGCTATCTTGTGCATCAAGTCATGTACAAAAAGCTCTCATTTGTGTTAAGTATATTCCATTTAAAAGGGCATTTGAAATTTCGAAGGGGGGCACATTTTGGTCATTTTACACTTTAGCTGTTGAATGAGTAAATGAGTGGTGTTCTATCATCAAGGCAAATCAAGTCATTTTAATTGTACAGCGCTTTTCACAATACATACTCATGCTGTAATGTTTTAAGTCCTCATTGAGCAATTTCATTGAATTTATTTAGGCCCCCAGCTGACAAGCCAAAGGCTACTGAGGCAAGGAACCCACACCTCCATTGTTACTGTCAAGGACAAAATGACCTTACATGCATGCATAAACCTAAAAAAAAAAATTTAAATAATATAACACCTTAAAAATAATGTTCACGCATTTTTAGCCTGCAAGAAAATGGATCATTAATAATATGTAAAAAAAAAAAATTAAATATAACACAAGTTATAGGTCTGTGAGGGAAAATTCACAAGGTGGTCTGTGAGTGAATATTCTAGTGATGCTGATAGATGTAAATCAATATTCATTGATAAATCCAATAGGTAAATCCTTTGTCAACATCACCATTCACATCACACGAGGATGTGGTGGCCGGAACATATTTAAACAATAAACTTTTATGGGATTCCGTTGTTGAAAAATTATTTCAAGGTCTCTTGTAGACAGCTCTGGCTTCAAGCCATCAACAGAGCTGACTGGACTGAGGAGATCAATTTATCTCATGGCTTTGCAGCACACATTATTTCAGGTATCCTACTAACTCATATCATTATAATAATTGTATAGCTAAGAATATTTTTGTCTAGAAGAGATTAAGAATAGAAGTATGATTACTGGAGTCTTTCTCAGGACAGTGGAAAAAGTCTCCATTTGTTATTGAATTAATCTCACGTTCAACAAGTTATTAGTGATTTTTCTTTACAGGTGGTCAGTCACTGGCAATCAACAATGTTATTTGAAATTCTTGTTGCAGTGCTTGCACGAGGTAAAACAGGGGCACAATTGGAAAGGGACACAAAATTAACAACATTAGCTTTAGACACAAAAGCTGCATATGTGTTTGGTTAGCGAGCATCCTGTGACCGCTGTGTGTACACGGTTGGAGTGGCAGGCCAAGATTTGCAGGCAAAGGGGTGCACCAAGGAGTAGCGGTTAACCCCAAACGTTGACGGAAGAAACATCTCTTATGTGCGTCTCGTGTGTGGGTGTTGTGAGGCCTTTTGAAGCGCAATGCCACAGGAAGCTCTGGGTCAGAGGAGGAAGTACTGTAACTACCCCCAGAAGCTCGCTGAAGCCAAGAAACACGAGCAAAGACCACCCAGAACCAGGATTGTGAGGGAGGAAGGGAGAAGGACACAGGTAGGGAAGGAAAGCTAGAGGAAATTGAGTGTTTAGAGAGTTTGTGTGTGTATTAGTGGGGGTGGTGGGGCACATGAATGAAAAAAACACCCTTAATTAAAGGCTGCTTGGCTTCTGAGAAAACCACATTTGCCTCTTAAGTGATGTGGGGAATGAAGAGTAGTGCTGGAACCCTGTCATCCTAACCTGTGGTGGGCCGTGTCTTCCATCAGAAATACCCCTCTTTTCCTACAGTTCAAACAGATGCAGAAAAATTAATGGTGTCACTTGCTCTGCCTAATGCTATGGTGCATTGGTTGATTATATTTTAAATGATTTGTGAATCTTTGATGAGCTGTTGAAGGTTGAAAGCCACACCTTTACAAACTGTATGTGGAACAGACATAGCTAATTGGATGACAGCCACTTTTGCAATGCTCCAAGCAACAAAGAAAATCTTGTAAACCACTTTAGATTGTTCTTCACAACCTTGGTACATCGCAGAGAAAGTTCAAAAGACAAAAGGTTATGTCCTCTAAAGTCTTTTTCCACAAATCCTTTTTTAACGACTTCTGTCATTAAATCTGGTCCATATTGTAGTTAATTCTGGGAAAGAGCTGCCAGTTTATACAGGAAAAGACCATCTGACAGACATAAAACAACCACAGTTTACTTGTTTTATGTAATATTTAGGGGGCAGATTAATATGTGTTCTATATTTATCAGATGGAATGTGAATGATCCATGGTGTGCTGTCTCAGTTTGCAGGGGCAGATTGGGAGACAAACATTTACAGGAAATTTCATGATTCTTGCAGCCCTCTGGTCATAGGTTTCTTCACAGATGTCTAGGAATTCCATTAGCTGGTAAATAAAACATTTTTGACTATTACAATGTCCCAATGTCCAACAAAAATTATAATGGTCAGACACAATGACAGGTGAAAATATTAAAAAAAGCATCAGCAACCCATTTAGTTAATGCCACAAGTGTACAGCATGAAGCCATCCCAATGATGAAAGAAATTCACTGTCGTGGATGCTTATACTTTCACAACAGTTTACAAATTCCTAATCCACAACTATTGTACAGCGTGTTTTATCCCGCACACTGGGAAAAGCAGCCTGTGTTATTACCATCTTGCATCCCCTCAGTGAGAAGTTTCTCACTTAAGAATCCTATTAAAACAGTCTTACGGTGCCAACTTCTGGAGAAGAAGCTGTAGAGATACGCTGAACACATTTGACTTCACGTTGGCAGAAACACTATTCTGTGCTATGTAAAATCAAAGAAAAATAGTCCTTCTAGGAAAATAAAGAGAAAGAATTAAGCCAAGGTGAGAAATTATATGACAGATTTTTGTCATCTTAAAATTTCATTTGTGAATGAAATGTGTCAAATTGCCAATATCGTAGTTCTTCTAGGTAGGAGATAATTCATTCGAGAAGAGCGCACAAGGATGAATCTTAGGAGGTGTACCTTGGCGTAGGGCGAGGACTGACACCGGTAACTGAGGTGTCGACTACCACAAATGAAAGGAATGTCGGGATCTGATTGTTTAAGGATGGGAGCCGATGTGAAAGCAGATTTTAGCTATCAGAAAGCCTGGACTGCCTCTGAGGTCCACGGAAGGGCATTAGGCTTGTTTTTCAGCAGATTGGTGAGAGGTGCTGAAATTACAAATGAATCGCATATAAAAATTGCAAAGCTGAGGAAACGTTGCATATCCGTTGTGGTAGTGGGTTGTGATCAGGAGGTGATGGCTTGAACTTTCTCAGAATCCATCATTACGCCCTAAGTGGAGATGATATATCCATTGATGCCTGGTGGAACTGGCATTATTCTTCTTTGAGGTACAGTTGATGGTCTTGTAGACATTGAAGGACTTGCTTGGTATGGCTGATAGTAGATGAGAATGTTGTCAATATAGATGATGGCAAATTGATTAAGAAAGTCATATAATATCTCATTAATATAGGCCTGGAAGATGGAGGGAGCGTTGGCCAGGCAATATGGCATGATCTGGTATTCCTAATAGCCACTGGAGGTAATGAAAGAAGTTTTCCACTCATCTCCCATCCAGATATGGATAAGATTGTATGCACTCCTCAAATCCAACTTTGAGTAGACGGAGGCACCTCTCAGCAGTTCAAGGGCAGCTGGGAATAGAGGTAATGGGTACTTGAATTTTACAGTGATTCAGTGAATGTTAGTCAATGCAGGGTCGACGTCCTCCATCCTTCATTGAGACAAAGAAGGTGCTTGATGGTGCAGGTGATATAGAGGGATGGACGTAACCCTGGTTTAAGGCCTCTTTGACATATTCCTTCATGGTGAGCTGTTCCGGGGTGGAACAGCTCACCATGGAGATTCTACCTCGTTGTAGTGAAGCACCGGGAAGGAGGTAAATTGTGCAATCACAAGGCCAGTGCAGAGGAAGATGTGAAGCCTTCTGGGTGGCAAAATCCTCACGGTAAGTGTGATACTACAAGGGAACATGAGGATGAGGTGAGACGGAGAGACTTATACAGTAGTAGCTTGGCATGGTAGAGAGGCATTCCTTAAAACAGCATTCACCCTTAGTAGCACACTCTCCTGTGGACCAGGACAGTATTAGGTCATAATGGATGAGCCAGGGTAATCCTAAAATGATATCTGTGGTGTAATCAGCCAGAATGAGGAAGGTGAGAGTTTCTGTGTGTAATGAAATGCCAGTGAACATTGGAGAAGAAAACCATTGCATTGGTCTGGAGAGCCGGAATAACACACCAGGGTTGGCATTGGACTGGATATAGAATACTCAGGAGAGATGGGGGAATATGTAGAAAGAATTTCAGATGAGTGAACTGAATTACCTCCATCTTGAGATGCAGTGTTAGGCATATTGGAAGAAGTCATATGGAAATGTTGAATTTAACGTGGTAAATGCATCCTGAATGTCCTGAAGCATTTCCTGAAGCATTTCCTGATGCCTTTGAAGTCTTTTCTCCTGAGCAGATAGAGTATGTTGAAGCATGCTAGGTCCCGTTGGGTTCATATTAGTGGTCTAGTCTTCTGTTGTGAAGAAGAGGACACAAATTGAACTGAAAACCCAATAGTGAGGACTTTATTCCAACCCAGGTAGAAGAAACGATGAACTGAACAAAAGGCCAAAAGCCAACTGAAAGATGAAAAAAACAAACAAATAAATATACTAGATAGCATTCAGTTAAGTAAGAAGAAAGCAGGTAGCGTCTTTGTATACTCAAGAGGACACATAAACTAGACTGGTGCATGTGCTGATGGGAAAATGAGGATCAGGTGTAGCTACCAACAAGCTTAATAGTCCGGGAATTGGAACGGATGACATCATGAGGGAGAGACGTCAATAATGGTGCGACAGAAATATACATGCAGTAGAAAATGTTTAATTTGTCTTATTTAGATTCTGAATCTCATGGACATAATATGTGAAAATTACACTCTGTTATCATAATTTATGATGACACTACAACTGCAAAGAGAGTTTTATAAAAGAGTGTTAATATTCAGAATAAAGTCAAAAGAATGGTTATAGAGGCATGTCTTTCTAGACAGATGTGTAAATTGCTTTTGCTACAGATGGCACGTGAGTGAATGGACATGAGATATTTGATTCCTTTTGTAGACTAATTAAACATAGAATAAATCGCATGACATGGTCTTGCACATCAGTGTGTTCATGTTGAATACTGTCTGAAAAACATAAGCAAAGTAGTAGGTGGAACTTCAGGTCACACCTACCAATGACGTGGACCAATGGCAGAAAGAAGGGTTTTAGCAGCCAGTTAGAAGTTTTCCTAAAAGTTTGCCCAGGCAAGCTGTTACGACCCACCGAAACGAATGCAAAAACATCTTTTTTTTGCCAGATTTTGTTCTAAATGATGTCACAGCTGTTCATTCTTATTTCTCTAAACCAAATAGACAGTCCAACCAGGCAAACAAAACAAAGGGTAATCCAAAAAGCAGTAAATCCAGAAAAACAGCCAATGGTCATAACATGAATCAATAAACAACGGCAATGGAAAAACGCTTGGTAGGGCAGGGTAAACTGGCAATACTTTGCACAGAATAATGGAACTGGCTATATATACATATGTGGTAAACAGGAAATGAATAGTGAAGAAATGGGTGAAGATCTGTATTCGGGAGAGGGCTCCCTTGGTAGGTAGAGAGGGCTCCTCCTGGTTGGTAGGATGGGTAACAACCTCAGATGTAACATAATTCTATCATTTTGATCATTTTACTTGTTTGTGTTTGTATTATACTGCATTATACTGTATTAAGGTGCGTTCACACTAGGCTTAGAGCACACAATTTCTTTTAGCAAACAACGCAACGAAAGAGGATATGTGTCACGTGTAGGGGACTTCTGGTGTAAGCAAATAATGTATCACAAATAACAAAATTTAACAGTATTTAACAAAATTTCAAATATATTTTATTTATATTGTTCCTGCAACAACAAATCACGCAGCTCGTGTCCTCTCGTCGTACAAATTCATGGTTCAGAGTTCACCAAGCTTGAACTTTGGTATGCAGTGTAGTATAAAATTTCTTCGTAAGAGCTTGCGTTTCAGCTGCATTCAGATGTCTTTGAGTGTGAGTGAATGCGTGTGAAGTGTAGTGTTACTGCCTCTTTATGCATAGTCCATTGCTTGCGTCACAGTGCAAAATAAACACCAAAATGATATGACCATATTTTTTTCCAATTTATCCTTTAAACTTTATAATTCCTTAACATGTTGGCCGGTGCTAACATTTCTTTACAGAAACTCTGATCTACATCTATAATGTATTTTATTATTATGCTATTGTTATTATTATTGATATATACACTGATGGGCCAAAACATTATGACTACTTGGGTGCCCAAGGCTCATCGATGCGTGAGGGCAACAAAGGCTATCCTGTCTGGTCTGAACCATTAGAATTTGTGTCTACTGTGGCACAAGTCACAGAAAATTTGAATGATGGTTACATGAGGAATGTGTGACTACACAAAGTGTATCGCACCCAACTGTGTATGGGGCTGCATATTTACAGACCGGTCATACTGCCCATGATCCCCCCGTCCACTGTTGAAAGTGGCTACAATGGGCATATGAGCGAAGAAACTGGACCTTGGAGTAGTTGAAGAAGGTCGCCTGGTCCAATGAGTTCTGTTTTTTTTACATCATGTGGACGGCTGTGTACGTGTGTGCCGTTTACCTGGGGAAGTGATGGCACCAGGATGCACTGTCAGAAGACGTCAAGCCGGTGGAGGGAGTGTGATGCTCTGGGAAATGTTCTGCTGGGATTCCCTGGGTCTGGACATTTATGTGGTGTCAATTTGACACATACCACATACCTAATTATCATTGCAGACCAGGTACACCCCTTCATGACAATGGTATTCCCTGATGGCAGTTGCCTCTTTCAGCAGGATAATGCACCCTGCCACACATTGTTTGGGAATGGTTTGAGGAACATGATGAAGAGTTCAAGGTTTTTCCCTGGCCTCCAAATTCCCCAGATCTCAATCTGACTGAGCATTTGTGGGATGTGCTGTACCAAGTCTGATCCACGGCAGCTCCACTTCGCAACTTACAGGACTTGAAAGATCTGCTGCTAATGTATCTGTGCCAGACACCTCAGGACACCTTCAGGATCTTATAGAGTCCATGCCTTTCAGGTTGGTTGGTGCTGTTTTGGCGGCACATGGAGGATCAACAGCAAAATAATCAGGTGGTCATAATGTTCTGGCTCATCAATGTATATATACTGTATTGAAATATATATATATATATATATATATATATATATATATATATATATATATATATATAATATTAGATATATTTAAAATATATATAATAGTGATCGTATTTACTGTATGCTACGTTGCACATATAGTAAATAGAACTGAACGTCCGTACGTCATGATATGACACAAATTAATAATTAATAAGCTTATAGCAATAATGAAAAAGGTTTTTTTTAAATTTAGTTAACCAAACAGTTTATGATTAGCAAAACTGCAGTCATTTTGAATGTTCACACCAAAATTGGTTATTGCATCCGACAGAACTGTTTTTTTTTTATATGTTTTATTGTTTTTCAATGCAAACACATACTAGACAGACATCTTTGATCGCTGCGCTGTGTCTCCCTGTTTTTCAGCATCTCGTGCAGGAGTGCCGCATTTTTTAGATGCCGTGACAAGTCAAAATAAACTTCAACTGTTAGAAATGTGTCTTGAGACACCTGTTTTCTATTCTATTGACAGAGCTGTGTCTAGTGCTTTTAAGCCTAAGGATGTGTTCGGTGTTTGGCAAATCATTAAGTTATCTCAAAGTTCAGCATGTGAAGCATTTAATTATTTTTAATATAAAACATATTGTACAATAATAACATTACATTATTAAGGGGGGGTTATTTATTTTTAATGCATTTATTAACTAGTGGTCAACCAATATATTGCAGAGGCTGAAAAATCTGCCAATATTTGGTATGTTTTAAATATCAGCATTGGCACATAGATTTTCCAGTTTGGCCATTAATTTTTGCGAGTTTTGACACTAATGAGAATTACATGTTTGCATGTGAAAGAGACGTCTAATACATGCAAATAATCAATCATGGTTGTTGTTTTTTGTTACGTGCCATCGTGTAAACACAATAATAGACTGTTGTGCAACACAGACCTATTTCAACAGTACTCAACACACGCATGAGTTCATGTGTCAAGTGCTCACGTGTTTCATTCTCCATCTTTTTCTCCTCATCAGTTCCCTGAACCTTTTAACTGTCTGTCTAATGATAAAAAGGAAAATGTCCATAAAACTCTTTTCATATCTTGCCTAAGCAAAATGATTTAATAAAGATTTTTAAAGATTTAATTCATGAACCTCACAAAACCTCGAAAATCTGGTGATTTCTTCCTGTTGAGCATTCATATATCTAAAACTGTGTAACTCTGACTCACAAATGTTGTGTGATGTCTGTGACAAAAGCAAATGGTGAACCCTGCCTTTTGAACTGGAAGCTGTCAGGAGATTGCTGCTCTCGCTGGGTCCGCACAAGAAAGCAACTTCAAAGTAAAAGTGCTCTATGTGCACTATAACTGCTATTCATTTCATATTCACTGTGCAGTAAATTTAAAATTAGTGTGTACAATTTGGTCTTTTTGTAAGAATATGTGATTGCTAATGTGGACATGCTGTCATTAGTTGCTGGTGTAATGGTGGCCAGCTGATAGATCGTTGTGCAATGTGTATAAAACTCACTCTCCTGACCACAAGAGGTGCATTAGCGACTGACACTAGAGGCTGTAGCCTTTAACCTCCTTGTTAACGCACACGCTTCCCATGCCGGTGATGCTGGTTCGAGTCCCGTACTGAGTGGGTAGAACAGGAGCATCAGACTGGACTACTGTCGAGTGTTGTTGAAGTTGTTTTTTCTTATTTTCTTTATATGTAAACAAATTACTAAAATGGGATGACTAAACAAACCAAGAGAAGCCATAATCTACCATAATCTCAATCTAAAATGCACAATATATATATATTATTATAATTGTTTTTTTTTTTAATGTACTTCCTATCTTTGCATGGTTATAGTTTTTGTGTGTAACTGAGTAAATATAATGCTAAATACGATTTGTCCAGTATTTAAGCAGGTCCGGAGGCATCACGGCTAAATCATTCAAGATCGTTTATTTAACCTTGATATTCATTGGAAATTTTACCAACGGTGGATAATGGACCGTTTGAAAAGTCTACACATTGTGCTAAAATATGCTAAAACCAAATGTGCTAAAACTGTGGAGGGGGTAATCAGGGACCGTCTGAAAAAGTCAACTTCAGAGGTGGCAACCCTACTTGTGAGGCTGCCTGTATTCTCACTGATGTTGTTGGCTAGTCTGAAACAAAATGGCATTGATCATAGCCAACCTCGCAACACATGCCCTTCACCAACACTTCACTTATAGTGTGCACATTTGTGAGATTGTATGCTGCGACTAGTCACAATGCTACGACAGATTTCAAACCGAAATACTATGCTGTCAAATGAGCCAATATAGCATACGTCTGAAATTGAAATAAGCTTTCAATCAATTACTCCTATAATGCGTAGCACACAACTGCATGACAAGCTCATTTTATACAAAAACACTACATTTCTGGATGTTGAAGCAGAGTTTGCATATGCTATCAGATGACTAGAGCTCAGTTGTTGTGTTGGGAGGTTTTGCCCCCTCTCTCTCTCTCTCTGTTCTTTGATGGGTCAATTTATCCAGGACGTACAGATGAGAAAACTGGAAAGTCCCAAAACATGTTACCGGATCATTTGGTTCCGCTCACCAAGACTATTCCCAGCCCTGAGCTGTGAGTCACAGATGCATCATGGATCTGATAAAGGGTCAGTTGACTTCAGGACTTAAAGACTTAAGGGGGGGGGGATGGGGTGTTCACAGTTTTATCATAGTCATTTCCAGTACATTGGAGAAACTTAAATATTACCGCACGGATACACGATTTCGTGCTCTTTTATCTAAATTTGTTGTCTTTTTGGAGTTATAAAAGCCATCTGTTTTAGTTTTGCACAATATCTGGGTGATAAAATAAAAAAGGTGAACTAACATATTTTGTATTCTTTATATTTTTTGCCCTGATATGCAGCATGTCAATTCCAAATATGTACAGTGTATTTATTGCACAATAACCTGTATCTATAAAACAACAGAGCAAATATCAAGAATCTGTAAGATGTATCTGTTTATCTAATGTAATCATCCTTAAATCTTATCAAGATATCTTGTACATTTTCAAATGAAAGTCAACCACTTGATGACTGTGTATTTAATGCATATTCCCTGACCCATAAATAAGCGTTTTTACATACATGTTGCGACATGTTAAACTGTTACCTTTATCTGATTATCTCTGGGGCCAATTCGTGAATGTTTTAATACTAACTTTTTTAAAAGTCAAACCACAAGATGTAAACTATATGTGTGTTAACAGTGATAAAATTGCTTAGTAATATTTAATGTTTGAAATTATATCCAATTTTACAGCATAGTTACCATGATGAAGAAACGCCATTAAACCCTAAAAACACCATACAAACAATGATTAAACAACTCAAATAATACAGCTCAAATAATGTACAAGTTTTAACAGAAGAATGAATATTGCTTTTATAAAATTATAAGATTCACATTTCTGCATTTAAATGCTCAATTGTAAGTGTTTCACTCTAACCTCCATTTTTCTGTTTTGTTTAAAGAAAAAGAGGAACAAGTTATCAACATTATCAACAAGATTAGTGGTAATCAACATTATGTCACAAATGCTGTTGATTGAGCTTAATTTGTATTGAACCCGGAATATTCCTTTATGTTCACAATCTTTACACATTTACTGATCTTTGCATTTAAACTATAATAGCAGGTTTTAATCCATTTGCAACATGTAACATGTGAGGAAAGTGCTTTTACTCGGAAGGATGTCAATCAGTCAGGTCATCATACTGTAGAATAACAGATTTGTTTTTCATTGTTAAAAGATTTTTATTTATAACTGAAGTTATAAACAAATTTATGTTGCCTTTCAATTTTTTGCAACAGAAATGTAAAAAATGTTTCTTTTTATTTTTTATGACCTCAGAACTTAAATAAGAACAAGATGAATATTTGATTTATTTCATCCAAAACATCTGGCAGTGTTTCCAGAGTTTCTACAAATGATTCTTCTGAATATAATTAATCAAAGAGTGTGTGTTGTGAAGTCTGTGTGTAGATATTCAAATCTGCTGTTGATGTATTCATTTGTATTTCATTTTGTGCTTGTTATAACAGCTGACAATTTAATGTCCATATAATGTCGATCTTTTTATAAAAATTTTTGGTGGGTTTTTATTTATATATTTATTTAATTTAAATAAGTTGTTTATTTTATAGTATTTTTTAGACCATTAATAGTGTTTTAATTTGATTGAATGGTTCTGCACAAATTCCCGTTCAAAATGCTCACGCAGAAACAGATTCTCTCCTGTGTTTGACAGCTAGATTGGTTCGCGGTGGTAGACCTGAAGGACACGTACTTCCACGTCTCCATTTTGCCATGACACCGACCCTTCTTACGGTTCGCTTTCGACGGCCAGGCGTATCAGTACAAGGTCCTCCCCTTCGGCCTGTTCCTGTCCCTCGCATCTTCAGGAAGGTCACAGAGGCTCTTGCTCTCCTAAGGGAAATGGGCATCAGCATACTCAATTACCTCGACAACTGGCTCATCCTGGCCCACTCTCGAGAGTTACTATGTGCTCACAGGGACCAGGTGCTCAGGCACCTCAGCCATCTAGGGCTTCAGGTCAACTGGGAAAAGAGCAAGCTTGACCCGGTTCAGAGCATCTCTTTTCTCGGTATGGAGTTAGACTCAGCAACGAGCGCGTTGTCACATCAATTGCCTAGAGCTGATGGCTGTAATTTTTGCCCTACGGAGGTTTCTTCCACTAATCCGAGGCAAGCACGTTCTGATCCGTTCAGACAGCACCGGGATGGTAGCATACATAAATCGCCAAGGTGGCGTACGCTCTCGTCATATGTCACATATGTATAACTCGCCCACCATCTCCTCCTTTGGAGTCAGCCGTGACTCAAGTAGCTGCTCGCCACTCACATCCCTGGCAACTTCAACAAAACGGTGGACGCGCTGTCGTGACAGGTTTTGCCAAGCGGAGAGTGGAGGCTCCACCCCCAGGTGGTCCAGCTCATTTGGGACCGATTCGGCAAGGCACAGGTAGACCCCTTTGCCTCCCAAGACAACTCCCAATGTCCGCTCTGGTATTCCCTGATGGGTGCCCCCCTCGGGTCAGACGCACTGGCACACAGCTGGCCTCGGGGGCTGCGCAAGTACGCATTTCCCCCAGTGAGCCTTCTTGCATCTGTGCTGTGCAAGATCAGGGAGGACGAGGAACAGGTCATCTTAGTGGCCCCCTACTGGCACACCCACACCTGGTTCTCGGATCTCACGCTCCTCACGACAGCCCCTCCCTGGAAAATTCACAGGACCTTCTTTCTCAGAGACGGGGCGCCCTCTGGCATCCACACCCAAACCTCTAGAACCTCCACGTCTGGCCCCTGGATGGGATGCGGAAGATCTAGTGGATCTACCACCTGCGGTCATAGACATGATCAATCAAGCCAGAGCTCCCTCGACCAGGCAACTTTATGCCCTAAAGTGGCGCTTGTTCATGAACTGGTGTTCTTCCCGAGCCGAAGACCCACAGAGATGCGCAGTTCGGTCAGTGCTTCTATTCCTGCAGGAGAAGCTGGAGGGGAGGCTGTCCCCCTCCACCTTAAAGGTGTATGTAGCTGCTATCGCAGCCCACCACGACGCAGTAGATGGCAAGTCTCTCCTGCTCCCCCCTGGGGAAAGACCGTCTTCCCCGACTTAAGTTGGGCTCCAGCCGCTTTACGTTTTACAAAGGGTGTGAAAAATGTCTGAAACAAATGAAAAAGTGTTAAGACATTTGCAAGAGAAGACTTCTGCTGTGCTAAGAAGGTGATGATGAATATCAAGTGGATACGAGTTTCATTAAGCGTGTCTTGGCAAATGAGAAAAACTGGAACAACCTCTGTACTCACTGACTGTCTTTAATGGTTTATAATTTATAAAAATGTATGAAAATCTATTTGCCTATGGAGAAAATCAATGGGATATTTACCGGATTCCAACTGCTGTTCTCTAGTAGTTTGCTGTCAGTTTTATTAGAATTTTGATAAAAATAAAATAACTTCTGCTTAGTTTGATCTGAGCATTGTATACATTGTTTAATTTGCTTTCTGTATCCTAAAACAGATTTGTCAGTGTAAAAGCAGATGTGGTTTTGCATTATATATACGTAATTCTTCAAATTTGTCAAAACTAAATGGTTCACAGAGCAAGTTTAATGGCACACTTTACAATAAGGTTCCATTTGTTAACATTAACTATGATGATTTAACAATGAAATATTTATTTATTAATCTTAATGTTAATTGTAACATATACTTCTTTAAATCCAAAAGTTGTGTTTGTTAACATTAATTAATGCACTATGAGCTAACATGAACTAACAAGGAGCAATTGTATTTTTATTAACTAACAATAAAAAGATTAATAAACGCTGTATAAAAAACAGTATATTACCCACTGAGGCATGGACTCAACAAGACCTTGATGATGTCCTGTGGTATCTGGTAACAAGACAGATCCTTAGCAGCAGATCCTTCAAGTCCTTTAAATTGCGAAGTGGAGAATTTGGAGGCCTGGGCAACACCTTGAACTTTTCATCATGTTCATCAAACCCTTCCCGAACAATGTGTGCAGTGTGGCATGGTGCATTATCCTGCTGAATGAGGCCACTGCCATCAGTGTACCATTGCCATGAAGGGGTGTACCTGGTCTGCAATTATGTTTAGGTCGTTTTACATCCACATTGAATGACCCGACCCAGGATTTCCCAGCAGAACATTGTGCAGAGCATCCCACTCCCTCCACCGGCTTGTCGTCTTCCCACAGTGCATGCTGGCATTATCCCACAGTGCATCCTTCCCCAGGTAAATGGTGCACACGAACACAGCCGTCCACGTGATGTAAAAGAAAACGGGACTCATTAGACCAGGCAACCTTCTTCCACTGCTCCAAGGTCCAGTTCCGATGCTCGGAATGCCCATTGTAGACACTTTCGACAGTGGACAGGAGTCATCATGGGCATTCTGACTGATCTACAGCTGATACGCAGCCCCATATGCAGCAGGATGCAATGCACTTTGGTTTGACACATTCTTTCCACAACCATCATTAAAATTTTCTGTGACTTGTTACACAATAGACCATCTGTCAGTTCGGACCAGTTGGGATAGCCTTCTCAATTACTCACAATTGCTGACCAGAAGCATCCCACAAGCCTTGCCGCTTCAGAGGTGCTCTCACCTAGTTGTCTAGCCACACAAATTTGGCCCTTTTCAAAGTCACTCAGGTCTTTACTCCTGCCCATTTCTCCTGCATTCAACATGCTGACTATGAGAATTGATTGTTCTCTAACCATCTAAATCTACCCAGACCTTGACATGTGGCATTGATCGACATTTTTCACTTCACCTGTGCGTGGTCATAATATTTTGGCTCATCGCTGTTTGTATATATATGTATATATGCATTTAAATAATTTTTGTAATTTTACCTCACATGCTGTAACTGCTTAATAATATATATTCAACATATGTAAGCCCTCCTATTATAGTGAGAAAATAAATCCCTGATTTTTCATTTATTTTTGCTGCATTGCGACATACATCATGAATAAAAGAATGAATACATTTATTTATTAAGAATTTCTAACATTTGGCAAGTATTTGCATGACAGACACCTTTTTATGTGGTTATAACTGAATATAAATGATTTATAATGCATTTGTAAATAACCTATTATTAGTCATTAATGAATCCCTTTATAAACCCAAAAACAAGGGGAACATTAATGTAAAGTGTTACCATATTTTGCATTGTTTTTTTAAGCCTTCTTCGTTTATCTGCTTCTACAGTATATTATTAGGCACAAAAAATATTAAATGATTTCCTTAATCTACTAAAATCAAGGACTGAATGGTGAACATCAAGTTTATAATCTGGTTATGTTTTCATTGTATATTTTGATGAATTGTTTTTAGTTTAGTCAATAATAAAAATAGAGTGAATAATGTGTGTTAGACATGAAGCGATAAGTTTTCAGCTTACAGAGGTAGTTTCTATGAAGCTCTGTTGTGGTTACTGGGACAAGCCACTAGAAAGTTATCTTTCCTTTATTTGTTTTGTCTCCTCTTTGCCATACAATTAGAATAAAGCCCTCTTTAATCCAGAGAGGAAGAGGTGTTTTTGAAGTTGCTGTCTTCTCAAGCACATGGGGCACACCTGTAGTTTAAATTGCCAGTGTTGTCACACTGCAACCACCCAACAACCCTCTCCCGCCTCTGTGTCCAAAGCACTTCCGTCCACACATCAAACACCCCACAATCACAAGACAACACACACAGACAAAATATCATTTAACTCAGATGACTTCCCTCACACTACAGCAAAACACAGATGCTGTAGACACAGATGATGAGTCTGATATCACACACACACACACACACACACACACACACTCATGTTGTGTTTCCATGTTTTATGGGGACTTTCCATAAACATAATAGTTTTTATACTGTACAAACTATATATATTCTATCCCCTAACCCTAACACACCCCCTAAACCTATCCGTACCCCTAAATGTAACCCTCACAGAAAACTTTCTGCATTTTTACATTTTAAAAAACATCATTTAGTATGCTTTATAAGCTGTTTTCCTCATGGGGACCAACAAAATGTTCCCATAAGGTCAAAGATTTGGTCCCCACAAAGTGATAAATACACACACACACACACACGGTAGTGTGGCTGTCCTTATGAGGACTCTCCATAGACATGATGATTTTTATACTGTATGAACTATAGATTCTATTCCCTAACCCTAACACAACCCCTAACCCTAATACAACCCCTAACCCTAACACAACCCCTAACCCTAACCCTAACCTAACCCTAACTCTAACCCTAACTGTACCCCTAATCCTAACACAACCCCTAATCCTAACTGTACCCCTAATCCTAACACAACCCCTAATCCTAACACAACCCCTAATCCTAACTGTACCCCTAAACCTAACACAACCCCTAATCCTAACACAACCCCTAAACCTAACATAACCCCTAAACCTAATACAACCCCTAACCCTAATACAACCCTTAATCCTAACTGTACCCCTAAACCTAACACAACCCCTAATCCTAACACAACCCCTAATCCTAACATAACCCCTAATCCTAACACAAACCCTAATCCTAACTGTACCCCTAAACCTAACACAACCCCTAATCCTAACTGTACCCCTAAACCTAACACAACCCCTAATCCTAACACAACCCCTAAACCTAACACAACCCCTAAACCTAACTGTACCCCTAAACCTAACACAACCCCTAATCCTAACTGTACCCCTAAACCTAACACAACCCCTAAACCTAACACAACCCCTAAACCTAACACAACCCCTAATCCTAACTGTACCCCTAAACCTAACACAACCCCTAATCCTAACACAACCCCTAAACCTAACACAACCCCTAAACCTAACTGTACCCCTAAACCTAACACAATCCCTAATCCTAACTGTACCCCTAAACCTAACACAACCCCTAATCCTAACTGTACCCCTAATCCTAACTGTACCCCTAAACCTAACACAACCCCTAAACCTAACACAACCCCTAATCCTAACACAACCCCTAAACCTAACACAACCCCTAAACCTAACTGTACCCCTAAACCTAACACAACCCCTAATCCTAACACAACCCCTAAACCTAACACAACCCCTAAACCTAACTG